>VDFB02105785.1:181467854-181755858 GCA_007258455.2 Sequoia sempervirens | reverse complement strand
AGCATGACTGAAGATAACATATTTGAGAGGAAAGAATATCTGTTTGTGTGAAGCAAACTCTATGAAGAGAATGATCAGATATACAAGTCTAGAGAAAAATCAAATGAATGTCATGATGATAGGCAAAGAGCAGGTTGAACAAAGAATCATGAACAGCATGACTGAAGTAACATTTTTGAAAGTATGTAAACAAGACCATGATGATTCGACTAGGTTCAAATGAAGAAGACTATGCTAAAGAGCAAATTTCAATTATATAGAAGGCAGCAATTATAAGTGTAACTGCAGCTGTATAAGACAAAAAAAGAATTAAATAAAATAAAAATAGAATAAGACAAAAGTAAAAAGCAAACAGAATACATAAACTGAAAACAATAAAGTCACAAAGATAAATGAAGACGAATGAATAATAGCTGAATGAAAGTCACAAAAAGACAAATTAGAGGTGACGTGGCACTAATTTGGAGGCTAGCTAAATAATTCTCAGCTTTCAGCAACTATCCAAAAAGCAACGATGGCAAAAGAATATTAATATATTAAAAGCACATGGGAATAAGACAAAAGTCATATAAGACAAAATAAAAAGCAACGAATGTATTAAGAATGCAACGGTTACTAAAGTGTGTTTAGTAATTATTAATATTTAATCGCTCCATGAAGAGATGCGACGGAGTGTCTTGAATAAGAGACACGATTGGTATTATGAACAAATATATGTCTCTTGGGAAAGGATATGATTTTGAAGATACAAATAGAAGTTAGAAAGTAGTGTGGACGTGGGTGAAAAGGAAGATACGGATGAGTAAGTGAGAAAATAAAGTTATATCATAAAAACACGATTTTTGTGCTATGCGTGGAAAACAATGAACATCGTTTGAAGGCTGTAGTGAGTATAGCTGTGTGTGAATGAAGATTTTTAGAATATAGAGAGGTTGAAGAGTGTGCTGTGTGGATAAATGTTACATCGTTAGAACACAATTAAGTGTGGGTGTGGATTTTATTGAATATCATACGTAATAAAGAAAGAGAGAAAAATCGATCTGTAGTGAGTTGTGTGTGAAGATGTATATATAATCTGAAGATATAAAAAAAGTTGTGTGTGAAGTAAAAACAAAGAAGTATATATAAATACACTGCAGTAGACGTTTGAAAACAAACAGATATACAAGGCATATGAGTTGTGTGTGTGTGAGTATAAAAGATTATATCATCAAATACAAGCAGACTTGAGACAGAATTAAAGTAGAATTGAAGGCAGATATCAGTGTAATGCTACAAACTGATTTGTGAAATAGAAGACACATGGTGCATCATTTAAAAACAGATTGGTGAACAAGAATAAGTAAAGATTTGGGAAGAGAGTATAATGCAGATTTGGTAAAGTAGATGATTTTATCATAAAGTAAATCATTAATGTCATCATCTATTGCAGAGGTAAGACAAGAAGATAAATTGTACCTGTTGAGCAGATTTTGTATCAAGAAAATTTAAGAGACAGATTTGTATGTGGAAGAAAGGTAAATTCATCATATGCTGATCTGTGTGAATATCTTTCAAGAAGTATAAGAGTGGGATTCAAGAGGAAGAGTGTTTGAGCAGAATTGTCCATCATCGGTTGAGGAAGCAACATTAAAGGTGGAACACTATTCATTCAAATTATAATCTTTGCTAAGTAGGTGCTTGGCAAGTAGGGGTTGGTGCACCTTGTAGGTTGGTGCCTACTAAATCAGCATTAGGGGTTGAAACTCCTTGTAGGTTGGTGCCTACTAAATCAAGATTAAGGGCTGGTGCTCTTTGTAGGTTGGTGCCTGCTAAACTGCATATTTGGTGATTCAAGTAGGTTGGTGCCTACATTCATTGTAAAAGTTTATATAATTCATAAAGTACATTATTTGTATTGTGGTTTTTTCCCGTAAGGGTTTCCACGTAAAATCTTGGTGTCAACTTGTTCATATTGAAATATTCTTGTATAGTTGATTTGTGTTAGAATTTGAAGTTGATAAAGGTTGTTGGTGATAAAAGTTTAGAGTTATTGAAAAGTTGAAAAATGCAGTTTAGATTTATCACACCAACCTACTTCTCCTTCGTACCAGTTTCAACTGGCATCAGCTAAGGTCCTTCTTGAGTTTTAACCGTACAAGGAGAGATCCTAGATAATCTAGATCAATACAGTGAAAGCACCCATCTTTGATGGGACCATCTATACTTTGAGTATTGGGATGGAAGACATTCTGAAATGGCCCCACATGTATGAAAATCCATATTGATGGGTATACACCTCCAGCTACCCCTCCAACGGATCAAGCAGGGAAAAAGAGAAGTGAAAACAATGCAAAAGCTAAGCATGCTCTTCTTTGTAGCCTAACAGATTCTGAATTTACAAAGGTCATGAGGTGTAAATCAGCAAAAGAAATTTGGAACAAACTTCAAAATATCTATGAAGGAGATGCAAAGGTAAAGAAGGCAAAGTTGCAAACTCATAGAAGGAAGTTAGAAACTCTTAAGATGGAGGACGATGAAGATATTGCTTCATATTTTCTTCGTGTTGATGAAATGTTGAAAATCATGAGAGGACTTGGTGAAGAGATTGATGATGTCTTCATTGTTGAAAAAATTCTAAGATCTCTTTCTACAAAGTTTGAGGCCAAGGTTGCAGCATTAGAAGAATTAACAAACTTGGATCAGCTATCAAAGGATGAATTGCATGGGATCCTTGCTGCCTATGAGATGAGGATTGAAGGAAGATCACCACAAAAGGAAATCTCATTCAAAGCATTCAAAAAGGGGAAAAACAAGCATGAAGAAAAAGATGAAAAATCAAGTGATGAAGCAGAAGCTTACTTCATGGGAAAACTCAATAAAGGAAAAGGAAAATATAGAGGAAAATTCCCTTTTAAATGCTTCAATTGTGGAGAAGTTGGATATTATGCTTCCAAATGTCCTTACAGTGATAGTAACTCAAGTGAAAGTGAGAAACAAACCTACATCAAGAGAAAAGGAAAGAAAAGATCTCAAAAACATAAAAAGAGTTTTTACTCAAAGAAAGAATGCAGCTCTTCAGAAGAACAAAATGATGACAATAAAAGCAATGATGATGAAAAAATATTGTTCATGGCTGAATTTAAAGAACAAGATGTTGATCAAGAATGTGATGAAGAAGAAGAAGAATGCAATGAAGAAGAAGAAACAGATCTTGAGGAAGAACTTCACTATGCATACAAGAAAAATGAAGAATTAAAGAAAAAGGTCACCAATCATAAACTAAAAACTAAGGAATTGACTAAAAGCTTGGAGGAATTAAACAAAATAATTGAAGATTTGAGGACTCAACTAGTAGAGGTTGAACAAGTTGAAAATGAGATAAAGATCAAGTTAAGTGCAAAAGAGAGAGATTGTGACAAGTTAGTACAAGAAGTTGCCATGTTGAAAAATGAATTAGGAAAGCCAAAGGAGGAATGTGCAAGGTTTGATGAGAATGTCACAAGTTTCAAGGATAATGAAAGAAAGTTTAATTTTAGGCAGTTTTACTCTTTCAATGGATATTGCTTTTCATGCAATTATTTTGGCCACAAAGCAATAAATTGCAGAATTCAAGCAAGAAATACTTCAAGCTTCCCTAGGAGAAATTATAACTCATTTGGTCATGACATTATGTGTTTCAAGTGCAACAACTTTGGACACATAGCACGTTTTTGTAGATATGGCTTCAAGGAACCACCTAGACAAGATATGAAGAACACCATTGGAAAAGAGAAAAAGATTACAAAAGTATGGAGAAGGAAACAAAATCAAAATGATGATGAATCTATGATCATGCAATATACATGTCAAACACTATTTTGAAAGCATGCATGGATTCAGGGGGAGCTAAGTTGAACATTATCATTCAGCCCATGGAGAAGGTAACTAAAAGGAGAAGTACCTCAATTTTGGAAGAGAAAAAAAAATCTACTTATGGATTGTCAATCTAGTGTAGATGATGATTTGGTTTCCATTGTTGGAAATTGTATTGATGTCAAAACATTTTACAAGTCAAGGAATGAAGAAGTTAGAGAAAAAGAGTATTAGTAGATGGGAGCATACATTTAGGGGGAGCTAAAGAGCAAGACATTGTTGGAAAGTTCCTTTGCCATTGATGTCAAAGGGGGAGAGATAAAAAGGGGGAGCAATGCAACAGAAGAGAATAATGTTTGTGTTGCCATCAATGACAAAGGGGGAGATTGTTGGAAATATTGTCATTGATGTCAAGTAATCATGAATAGCATGACTGAAGATAACATATTTGAGAGGAAAGAATATTTGTTTGTGTGAAGCAAACTCTATGAGAATGATTAGATATACAAGTCTAGAGAAAAATCAAATGAATGTCATGATGATAGGCAAAGAGCAGGTTGAACAAAGAATCATGAACAGCATGACTGAAGTAACATTTTTGAAAGTATGTAAACAAGACCATGATGATTCGAATGGGTTCAAATGAAGAAGACTATGCTAAAGAGCAAATTTCAGTTATATAGAAGGCAGCAATTATAAGTGTAACTGCAGCTGTATAAGACAAAAAAAAAGAGAATTAAATAAAATAAAAATAGAATAAGACAAAAGTAAAAAGCAAACAGAACAAGACAAATCAGAAAAACACAAAGTCACAAAAAAAGACAAATTAGGGTGACGTGGCACTAGTTTGGAGGCTAGCTGAATGAAAGTCACAAAAATACAAATTAGAGGTGACGTGGCACTAATTTGGAGGCTAGCTAAATAATTCTCAGCTTTCAGCAACTATCCAAAAAGCAACAATGGCAAAAGAATATTAATATATTAAAAGCACATGGGAATAAGACAAAAGTCATATAAGACAAAATAAAAAGCAACGAATGTATTAAGAATGCAACGGTTACTAAAGTGTGGTTAGTAATTATTAATATTTAATCACTCCATGAAGAGATGCGACAGAGTGTCTTGAATAAGAGACACGATTGGTATTATGAACAGATATATGTCTCTTGGGAAAGGATATGATTTTGAAGATACAAATAGAAGTTAGAAAGTAGTGTGGACGTGGGTAAAAAGGATGATACGGATGAGTAAGTGAGAAAATAAAGATATATCATAAAACACAGACTTAGCGTGGAAATAAATATCTTGAAGGTCAGGTGAGTATGGATGTGAACAGATTTCAGAATACAGAGTTAAGAGGTACGATGTTAATTAGGAACACAATTAAGTGGGGTGTGGATTTAATGAATACTGTACGAATAAGTGAAAATCATCTGTAGCAGTTATGTAAAGACATATATAATCCTCAAGATATAAAAAGCACAAAAAAGGAAACGTGAAGTATAAATAAATACACTGCAGTAGACGTTTGAAAACAAACAGATATACAAGGCATATGAGTTGTGTGTGTGTGAGTATAAAAGATTATATCATCAAATACAAGCAGACTTGAGACAGAATTAAAGTAGAATTGAAGGCAGATATCAGTGTAATGCTACAAACTGATTTGTGAAATAGAAGATACATGGTGCATCATTTAAAAACAGATTGGTGAACAAAAATAAGTAAAAATTTGGGAAGAGAGTATAATGCAGATTTGGTAAAGTAGATGATTTTGTCATAAAGTAAATCATTAATGTCATCATCTATTGCAGAGGTAAGACAAGAAGATAAATTGTACCTGTTGAGCAGATTTTGTATCAAGAAAATTTAAGAGACAGATTTGTATGTGGAAGAAAGGTAAATTCATCATATGCTGATCTGTGTGAATATCTTTCAAGAAGTATAAGAGTGGGATTCAAGAGGAAAAGTGTTTGAGCAGAATTGTCCATCATCGGTTGAGGAAGCAACATTAAAGGTGGAACACTATTCATTCAAATTATAATCTTTGCTAAATAGGTGCTTGGCAAGTAGGGGTTGGTGCACCTTTTAGGTTGGTGCCTACTAAATCAGCATTAGGGGTTGAAACTCCTTGTAGGTTGGTGCCTACTAAATCAAGATTAAGGGTTGGTGCTCTTTGTAGGTTGGTGCCTGCTAAACTGCATATTTGGTGATTCAAGTAGGTTGGTGCCTACATTCATTGTAAAAGTTTATATAATTCATAAAGTACATTATTTGTACCGTGGTTTTTTCCTGTAAGGGTTTCCACGTAAAATCTTGGTGTCAACTTGTTCATATTGAAATATTCTTATATAGTTGATCTGTGTTAGAATTTGAAGTTGATAAAGGTTGTTGGTGATAAAAGTTTAAAGTTGTTGAAAAGTTGAAAAATGTGAAAGTTTGAATAGATTTACTGATTCACCCCCCCCCTCCCTCCTCGCTCTCAGTAAATCTTTTGTGCTCTTCAGATACACATACCCGAAAGCTTCTAGATTTTTTATTTAAGAAAGTGGATCAAAATAGTGAAAAACTGATAAAATCTGGAGTAGGAAACCACAGATTGCAAAGTCCAACCTGAAAACTGAGTCAAATGGCAAGTACAAGCTAGGCGCCAAAGATCATGAAGAGAAACCCTCAAGGAAGAAGGCGTTTCTCCAAGAAAAGTTCAAACCCCCTTTTTTGCAAGAGCCACGCACTTCGAAGAAAGCCAAAATTCCCACTCAGAAGGTACGGCCATGAAGTAAAGTGTCTGCCAGATGAAAAGAAGATGCCATCTCCCAAACCCTCCTGAAAACTAATGAAGGAACTCAATAGAATCACAGATCCAGCTCAATAGAAACTTCTGAATGAAGCTCTCACCAACGCACTACTTCAACTGGTCTCTCACAGTCTTAGAAATGCTCAACACTGAAGAGATTTCGTTCTCCAATGGAAACTTGCTCAAACCCTGATCACAGAGGAAAGAAGAGAGGAAACCCTAAGGCAAAGTTGAAAAATAACAAGAATGAAATGTTTTTTTTTCCCAAAATGCCTTATATACCAAAAACACATGCATTTCAAAAAGGGACGCACTTTCCTTCATTTAAGTCTTTTAAAATATCATTAAGTCCCTTTTAATAGTTATGAACTTAATATTTGGTGCCCACTTAATGATTAAGTGATTTAATTTTAAATCACTCTTTTTTTTAATGAAAATTTAAGTGATATTAAGTGATAAAGTTAATTTGACTTAATAATAAAATATTAAATCAATTAATAACTTAAATAACTCAAATAAGCATAACTTCCACAAATATTCATAGAATCCGTTGCCGTCAGAAGCTAACAACTCCTAAACTGCCAAGGTCTGCAATGAGCTAATCCCTGAACTCTAAAAACGAGAACGACCAAGCTCTCCAGAAAGTACCACTGACCCTCTAACCAAACCCGTTAGCCCACAAGGGTCCAAGAAATAGGCTAACACACCATCAAACACGATCATGCCGAAAATGGGGACATTACAGCTCTCTTCCTTTTAGGTGACCCACCTATCCTGTTCAGGAGCTCCTCCATTTCCACTGTCGGGTCGGTGTCATCCTTCTGATCTCACCTTATTGCACGTGTGAGCCAATTCGGAGTATTTTGTTGAGTGCCATAAACAATTAGGGGATGCTCCTCCATTGCTTCCACTTCATTCGGTCGAGGCTCATTGTTGCGACCTTTTCACACATCGCCCCATTCAAGATGGGGACCCCCTAATTTTTGCTCCATTCTGGTCTTTTGGCTTGGGTTTTTCTCTCTCCGCCTCTTTTCCTCGATGTCCGGCTGGTTATACTGGCTGCAGCTTTAAGATAAACCGGACTAAGTCCTAAAATTAGGGTTTCATCTTCCTAGTCGGCCTGCTATCGAACAAAGTGAATAAATTGGAGGCACTGAACTTAATACGTTATGTCGTAAGAAATTCCAAATTGTGCTTTCACAGATTTTCAAATAATTCGAGGTACTTACTATTTTAGGCGTGAAATACAGCAATTTGTCGCAAGATTTTGAGATTCCGATAGTCACACTGAGTTCAGAGCATATCAGACTACTCGTATGCAAGATTTGAGCGAAAACAGACAACTTACTATTTTTAGCAGTCTAGCTTCCGGGGCAAATTTCAGGGATCAGATGCAAAGTTTTTCTTTGCATGTTGGCATATTCCTTCTGGGTTTTTCGAGACCTTCGCGAACGGTATAACATGCAAAGTGAGACGACAACTTTCAGAATTCAGTCTTCCGAGGCTATTTTTAGGGTTTGCATGTCAGGGTTTCTTTTGCATGTCGGATGATACCTGGTGGGTTTTTCGAGAGCTTCACGATGGTACGCAAAATGAGATAATCACTCAAGATAAGGAACTTGCTATTTTTAGCAGGTGTGTCCCGGCAGCCGCTTCCCAGCAGTTCAGAATCACGAGTTGATCGCAATGCAACAGAAACAAGAACAAACAGAGATCTTTTGATACGCATGCAGAGCGAATTAGGGTTTCCAACCTCGGGACCCAAAAAGAGGCGTAAAAGGTCAGAATTTTCGAAAACCGGTGTAAACCACCGCGATCAACATTCTTCAGGCTATCTGCTGGTAAAATTTCGAGTCAAACGGAGCACTTACTATTTATAGTAAGTCAATTTGGAAACTGGCTAAAAATAGTAAATTAGCTGCATGCGTCAGTGTCAGCCGACAAGTCACGTGGTGAGGAGCGCCTCATTCAAATTTCAAGTTGATCGGAGCAATGGAGCTATCAGAAACAAGAGGTTACTATTTATAGTGAACCACCTTCATAAACAGGCTAAAAATAGCAAGGTGATTAAAAATGGCAATGTCGACAGGGCAATAAGGTTATGAGGATACAGTGCGCAAAATTTCAAGTCGTTCCGAGCTTCAGAGAAGCAAAATTGAGAGGGCTTACTATAAATAGCAGGGCATTAAATGCAGGCGAAGGATGATGAAAAAAGTTCTAAGTCTGGAACTTCATCCAGTAGACAGGGCAAATTGCGCCCAAGTGAATAAGGAGGCATGGAAAATTTTTGAGGATGAAGCTCGTCCTTCATCAGGGTCTAAATGGGCCCATCTGGCAAGAAAGTCAAAGCAGAGTCAACGCCTTTCATCCCTCTGCCTAGCCCAAATGCGCCTTCAAGCATTCGCCAAGCACAAAAAAATTCTAAGTGTAAAAGTTCATCCTGCAGCAAGGGCAAAATGCGCCCAACTTGAAGAGGAAAAGACTAAAAAATTGTCTAAGTCTGGATATCCTCCTCACCCCCCTAAATGCGCCCAAATTGCAAGTTCATCCTTCTCAGGGGGTAAAATGTGCCCAAGTTGTAAGTGGTCAAAGCTAAGTCAACAATTTTCATCCTCTTCCCTAGGCAAAATGCGCCCAAATGCATGCATGTCAAGACAAAAAAATGGAAGCTGAAAAGTCACATGAAGGCGTTTGAAAAGTTCATCCACCAGCAAGGCTAAAATGCGCCCAAAAGGCAAAGAGGTCAAACAAGTCAAAGTTCTTATCCTTCACCTACATAAAAATGCGCTCAAGTTAGGAGAGAGTCAACAAGGTCAAAGGAATTCGTCCTCCTCAAGGGGCAAAATGCGCCCAAATGCAAGCATGTGAAGACAAAAAGTGAAGTTGAAGAGTCATCCAGTAGACATGCCTAAATGCGCCCAAGTTTAGGTGGTAAAAGGTAAGTAAACGGAGTAAAAGGTGGTAAATAAGGTGAAAGATGCTTCAAAGCGTGGTAAACACAAGGTAAATGCCAGGCGTTATCCTCCTCCAGATGCAATATGCGCCTAAGGTTCTAAAGTAAAATAATAAAAAACATTGCCTAGGCGTTAGATTTTTAAATAAATTTGCCTTGCAAGTGTGGAGTTAAATGCAAACGGTGAGTGAAAAATAAAGTGTGTTAGGCATGAATAAAAATTTTCTAAGGGAAGTTGATAAAGTTTTCCTCCACTGGTGAATGAAACAAGAATCTTCTAAGGCAAATTCTCAAAGTGCAAGATGCTTTAAAATATTTTCTAAGGCAAAAATATTTTCTCCTTAGAAAATACGCCTAGAGCTTAAGGTGGTAAAATTTTTCAAAGCATGAGCAAGTTTTCTCAGAGATGAAGTCAGAGATGGATGATAATGCAAGATGATTTAAGTTTCTCGAGCTGGAGCAACACAGGATGATCACAGGTGAAGAATGAATTTAATTTGATAAAATAATATTTTTCTAAGGTTCAAAATTTAAAAATCAAATGAACCCGTTCGTTGGGTACCCATGGATTCGAAGCATTCTGAAGAAAATTTTCTTCTGGGTACTGAACATTTGCGATGATAGATGGATTTCCAAGTCTTCTGCACTTCGCCGACACTTTTTCAGTGAGGAATTTAATCAGTGTTCAAATTGTGAATTTTCCTAAGGGAGAATTTAAAATTCTCTAACGCAAGATGAATAAAGTGTGTTTTCAAAATGAATTTTCTTCGAATGATGAATTTGAAGTCAGTTGCCTAGATAATTTTGATTGAATTCTTCGAGGATGAATTTTCCAGAGATGGTGAAGAGTTAAAATTCGAATTTCAAGTGATAAAGCTCCGGCTGGTGAATTAAAAGGATAGATTTTAAATTAAATTTTTCGAAAACAAATTCAAAGATGCCAGTCAAAGTCAAGTTTCTAGAAGAACAAGATTCCCGACGTCCAAAGACAAGTGTCAGAAATACCAGAGAGGGAGAATTCCAATTTTTGAAATGGAGTAGTGGAAGTTTAATGCACTGGCTAAAATTAACTTCTTCTAGAATTTGAATTTTGGCTATAAAATGAACAAGTTTCTCACTCCTTTTTCACAACTGAGAAGAATTCGACTTGCTCTGAAGTTTGAGAATTGCTTGAAGAAATTCGAATTTTGGTTAAGTCTGGAGTTTGCTGAAGTTGCTGAGGCTATTGAAGAAGTACGTTTTGAGTTGCTGGAGAGGTGCCATTGCTGAAGTCAAAGGGTACGACTTGAGCTTGTTGTTGAGCCTTGAAAAATTTGAAGTCAAGAAGGCGCACTTGCAAGTTGTTGAAGTTTCAAATCTGCATTTGAGAAGTACGCCTTGAGTTGCTGAGAAGTGCCATTGCTGAAACCAAAAGGGGCGCACTTGCTGATTGCTAGAGTCTGATTTGTTGTTGAAGTCTACAGTTGAACAGGACGCCTTGAAGTGAAGTGAATTGCTGAGAGTTTTCAAAGTGTGAACTTGCTGATTGCTGATTGCTGGTGTGAAGTTATTGAAGTTCAAGTTGCTGATTAAGAGTAGTGAAGTGAAGTCACTAAAGTCCGCTTAGAAATCCGTTCTAAGTGTTGAAGTTCAAGAAAAGAAGCTGAGGTTTGCAAACACGAAAGTTATTGCAGCTTCTAGAAGTCGACTGCAAGCCCTATGCAATGTCTTATTTTATTTTAAATTAAATTGCTGATGAATGTTATTGTTTGCAGATGGCTGAGGCAAGGGCGACTGGCAAGGACAATGGTGCGTCCAGACAAGCTGTGATTAAGAAGCTCAGTAAAACATTCATGCCGGAATCAAAGTTCATTTCAAAGCTGGGCAAATTGACAGACACCAACTTAGGCTCCGTCAACCTAGAGACCTTCAAGAACAGGATGCTGGGCATTGGAAGTCATCGACCTTCGGCTACTTCGCACAACATTGTTCGAAGCGGATTATATGCAGCTGCTGGTTTTCCACCAGCCATCCAATGCTCGGAGCTGATGATGGAGTGCATTAATTGCTACGAGAAGGAACACCGGTCAATCATGTCACCAGATGGCCAAGTGCTTGCCAATCTTACTCCAGCGGCCATTGGTGAAGCTTTCGGGATCCCGGTGCACAGGAACATGATTTATAAATCTAGGGAACGAGCTGAGTGGATGTATGCTTCTGCTTTTGAGCGGTGCATGGAGACAATTAATACCCACTGGATGAGCACTCCCAAGCCTTCTCGTACAAAGCTGCCGAAGCAGATCATAGCGGATGACTTAAAGCAGGAATATTGTGACCTCATCATCATGCTGAGTCGGGTTGGAGGTTGTGCACAATCATTCATTTTTGAACCTTGGATGTTTTACTACATCAACCTGGTGCTAGAAGGGAAGGACTATGTCAATTGGGCCGAGATGATAAGTGATAATCTACATGAGCAGCTCCTGAGCTTGAGGAGAACGAAGACCTTTTATATGAGCTCCTACATCATTTATATGTTGGCACGGATGACGAAGTACAGGGGGATCTCTTACAAGGAACCTGTCGGTTGTGGCTCCCACCAGTTTAAAATATATGATGCTTGTCCACAGTTGCATTTGGCGAGCACAACTCACTACAAGCGTGTCAACGATTCCTTCACCATGTATATCATGAGATTGCTTCAGGAGCGGTTGCATCACAGAATCTCGAGGGAGGCCCAGGAACTAATTGAAAGGTATGGATGCTAGTTCATACAGTTTCCGAGATTCTCTTAC
This sequence comes from Sequoia sempervirens, assembly GCA_007258455.2. NCBI lineage: Eukaryota > Viridiplantae > Streptophyta > Pinopsida > Cupressales > Cupressaceae > Sequoia > Sequoia sempervirens. The sequence continues at coordinate 181,743,500 of VDFB02105785.1, read as the reverse complement.
ATTAGGCCACAAGGTTTTTCATCATACGCATATAGGCTGCCTAAGTACCCAACAGATAGAATATTGATGCTAGAGATATCTAGGCAATTGCTTGCCTTTGATAAAATTCAAAAGGAGGGGTAGAATTTCCAATTGTTATAGGCAACTCAGATGAGGTGTGTCCTTCGATACAGGCAGCTAGAGAGGCTGAAAGTGAACTTCAGTTTTATCATTTCTCATACCACACTAGCCGACAGCACTATGACCCGCATCATAACATCAAATGGGTGTTGTCAAAAGAATTTAAACATAAGGCCACCATTGAAGATTATTGGGCTGATGCAGTTGATGAGATTGAAGTAAGGAAGAGGATGTTCTCTCGGTTGCCGATTACCTTGATCAGGGAGTGTGAGGTTGTGCCAGTTCCGGACCAGGTCAATGAGGATATGGATGTTGTTCATCCGGATTATGCAGCAGTTAGAGATACACCACTTCCACCTCCTGATTGGTCAGAGCCCGAGGTTGCAGATTTAGATACTCTCTCTATCCCAGTCATGACATTTACTAGAGCATGGGTTGATAGACGAGTAAACAGGTTGAAGAGTAGGTCAATTGCTTTGACTTACAATATGATGGGAGATCATAGGACGCGCACCACAGGCAGAAAGAAACAGATTACACAAGGTCCGGAATTCAGAAAGGAGATAGTTCGACAGAAGCCTACTCAGTCAGAGCCTCCACGAGTTACAGTTGCATCACCATTGGAGACACGTTCTCCAAGTATACAGGAGGTTTCTTTGTTTGCTGATCAGAGGATTGCATTGAATTAGGTGCAGGTGGTACAGGATAATATTCAGCCTCCACGGAGAGAGTCGGTTGGCTAGAGTGTCAACGCACCTATTAGGGTTGATCAGCAGGATGATGAGGGGACTATTACTGACCCTCAATTTCAGCAGAAGTTAGAGGTGGCCATGAACGATGATGATGATATAGTGTCAGGGGACACTCAGCCACTTGAGGACAATGAGCCTCGCCAGAATGATGTAGAAGTTGAGCAAGTTAGAGAGGTAGAGGCACAGGAGCAGCAACCCTTTGATATACAGTATGATGTGCCTGAATGGCTTAAGGATAGAATGGGAAGAAGCCCCAGTGAGGAGATTGATCCAGCAATTGAGATGGAAGAGTTTTTGAACAGGATCAGTGCACCTCCACAGAAAAAGAAAGCAAGAAAGTTTTCGAAGATATCCACAGATGAGGATGGCTCTCGCACCCTTCATGTAGCGTGCCACGAGTTGAGTGTGACAGAAATGAAGCAGTACACGAGAATTATGTGGTCACGACTCTGGATTTGGGACGCCCCCTGGTGCGCAGATTGTAGAGGAGTGTGATAACTCCTACCTCGCCCTCAAGGACAGGTTGTTCAAGAAAGAAGGGAAGTATAAGAAGTTGAAAAGAGAACACAAGGCCTTAATTGGATATGTACAGCAGTTGTCTCGTTCTCGAGGGCAGGATGTTCCAGTGATAGAGCCCCCAGCGGAGATACCTAGAGAGTCGATCAGCGGCTTGGTGGAGTTAGGAAGGATGGCACAGGAGGCAGATAAGTGGGTCATGGGAGTTCGTGCTGAGACGAGAAGTTTATGGAGGACCTTGCTTCTGCTTTTCAGCAGGCCTCTAGTATTTTGACACGGATGGATGCAGTGGATCATGCTTGGGGAGATGCTTCTATCTACCAGAGCAAAGTTATCCAGCATCTTGAGGCATTGAGGCATGTTCCGCTGCGATTGCTGGTTGATGGAGGGGTCATTCAGGAGAATGACCGATATGATTTCTCTCGGTGGTATTCTTCGGCGATCACAGGGCGTGGCTTCTTCGATGCGGCACAGGCGGATTCAGCTAGAGTTCATAAGGCTATGGCCAATATTATAGATGGAGTTCAGAATACCTTTGAGGCCATATTTGCTAGGAGGTTGAATCCAGATGAAGTTAATTTTGATAATTTGAGGGGTTTGCTGGTGCCTTTCTTTTCGGATGTTAAGACCTTTGTACAGGATGATTTCGAGAATACTTCTACTCATAGTTGGCATACTCGCAGGAAACTCGGCGAGTCTTGAAAAACTCGCGAGTTTTTTTCAGAAACGAGTTTTTGCAGAGTTAACTCGCAGAACTTGAAATTCGAGTTTTTTCGAGTTTTTGCAAAAACTCGCGAGTTTTTAGTGGCGAGTACTCGCCAAAAACTCGCGAGTCCGAAGGAAAAACTCGCCTGCGCAGGAATAAAGGCTGAAGACGTCTTTTAATAAGTTCATTTCATTTCAAAATCACTTGATACTTTGTGTGAGGAGCTAAAAACCCCCCCCAAGCAAGGAGATATCATTTCCAACGATTTTCCATCGAGGAGAGCGGATTCAAACGCCATTTTGTGTGGATTTTGAAGGGAAATTCGATTCACAGGTAGGGTTTTTGTTTTTGTTTTTTGTTTTTGATTAATTAATTTCTTTCATTCTTCTTGCAAAATACTCATTCCAAATTGAAAAAAAGACATGATAGAGCACAAAGAAACAATTTTTTTGCATTTAGAATCCAAAAAACAAGATTCATCACAATTTTTTGTTGATTTTTGCTGATTTTTTTCATTTTTTTCACTATTTTTTGAAATTTTCAGACCTAGGTTCATTTTTTGTGTAGAATGATATGATTAGTTAATAATGTTAATTGATAATTCATTTAAACACATTTGTATCAATTTAAATCAAATTTAGCTCTAGATTTTTGAAGTTTTAATGATTTTAGGTTGTTTTTTAAATTTTTTTTGTATTAAAAACTAATATGTTGTACATATTTTTGAATGTGTAGATTGATCATTGATCAGTGAATACACATTACAGTGATTACACACTATAATGGCTTCTGGCTCTGGTTCATGCTCAGCATCAGGTTCCACCCCCGCCCCATCAAGTTCCACCCCTCGCACACCATCAGCATGGGTTCCAGGCACTCGTCCAGCAGGGGCTAGAGACCCTACATGGAAATATGGTGTCAGAGGGCCAGTGCCTGGAACAGTTGTTTGCGGTGAATGCAAAAAAACATATCATGGAGGCATAAATCGCCTCAAATACCATCTAGCAGGCATTCCTCAACGTGATTCCAAGGTTTGTGAGAAGCCCAAAGAAGAGATTAGAAGAGAGATGCTTGCCCTACTTTCACTTGCTGAGGAAAAAAAAATGCAAAGGGAGAGGGCTAAAAAAGCCATAGCAGCATCCATAGCCAGTGCTAGTGGACATGCGCATGCCCATGGGACTCAGGAGCACGGGGTCGAGCACATGGAGATAGAGTCAGATGAGGATGCAGATATTATTGGCATTGTGGGCTCTCTTCATGGTCCACGGATTCGCATTCATGGCACATCCTCCACAGCCACATCGGCTAGGCCCCCCTTGTCCTCTAGTTCGACTAGAGTGCCAATGCCACCACCACCTTCATCTTCACGCAACCCACAAAGTTTTTTTGTGCCAAGAAACACACCAGGAGCACAGGGATCATTGGAGGCTACAGGGTGGAACAAGGAGGTGCATGAACATGCCAAAATGGCATGTGCTGATTTTTGGTATTTCAATAACATACCATTCAATGTGGCGAGTAGTCCCTATTGGCACAATATGGTCACTTCATTGACAGTTGCGGGAAAAGGCTTCAAGCCACCTTCTCGCAAAGATTTGAGTGGGAGGTAAGTGACAAGTCAACTTAAATTTTATGTTCTTTAATTTAAAATTTAAATTACTTTATTATTTATGTTGAATTCAAGCTATTTTTTGTTTAAAACTTACAATTTTGTACTTATTTAATTATTTTACTTTGTACTTGCAGTTTGCTCACAAATGCAACCGAAAGGGCAATGCATGTGGTGGAAGAGCAAAAAACTAAATGGAAGAAATTTGGCTGCTCAATTCTTTCTGATGGGTGGACGGATGGGAGAAACCGCACCATCCTTAATTTTTTGGTTGCTTCCAAAGGTGAAGTTGTGTTTTGGAAGTCGGTGGATGCTTCCAACAGGATAAAAACTGCAGATACATTGTGTACGCTGTTGGAAGAAGTTGTGATGGAGGTGGGCATTGCTAATGTGGTGCAAGTCATCACAGATAATGCAGCAGCGTATGTGGCAGCTGGAAGGATGCTTGAGAGTAGACATCCATCACTCTTTTGGTCACCTTGTGCGGCTCATTGCCTTGACCTTCTTTTGGAGGACATAGGCAAACTTGTTTGGGTGGCACCGATTGTAGATGATGCAAGGAGCATCACAAAATATATCTACAATCACCCTTGGGTTCTTAGTTTGATGAGAGAGCATACGCAAGGGAAGGAGTTGGTGAGATCGGGTGCCACAAGGTTTGCAACAATTTTCCTAACGTTGCAAAGCATTTTGGATTCTTTGGGCTCTCTAAGACAAATGTTCGTGAGTCAAGCATGGAATGACTCCTCATATTCAAAGAAGGCCGAAGGAGATAGAATTTCTGCAATTGTCTTCGACCCCTTGTTTGCACAAAAAGCTACAGAGATCGTGAAGGTAACTTCCAAACTTTGATTTTAATTTTAATCTCAAGTTCAATATAAATATATGTTTTTTAATTTAACTTTAAGCCTTTCATTATAAATTTCTAACTTTGATCTTTTTGTATTTTTAATCTAGGTGTCGGAGCCCTTGGTTAGAGTCCTCCGCTTGGTAGATGGGGATGAAAACCCAATGGGATACATTTATGAGGCCATGGATAGGGCCAAGGAGGCCATCAAAAGTTATTACAAGGGGGACAGCCTCAAATTTGATCCCATATGGGAGATTGTTGATAGGAGGTGGAACAATCAACTCCACCAACCCATCCATGCAGCAGGGTACTTCCTCAACCCTTCTTTTCTCTTCTCAGAGAGCTTCTCTGATCCTAATGGAGAGGTTATGGAGGGGCTCACAACATGCATTCAGAGGATGGAACCTGAGGTTGCAGTGAGAGACCTCATCGTCAAGGAGATGGATATATATAGGGAGGCAACTGGTAATCTCTTTTCTTCAGAGTTGGCTGTTAGAGGAAGAACCACTTTGCCACCAGGTATAAAATTCAGAGTCTTTAAATTTTAAGTTTATTTCACATGCATCTTAGAATTTGATAAAATGTGTTTTGACTTTTGACTTTTGAGTCTTTGACTTTGTTTTCTAACTCTTCAATTTTGTTTTTGTTTTTTGCAGATGTTTGGTGGAAAAATTGGGGTGGAAAAACCCCAAATCTACAAAAAATTGCCCTCCGTATTCTATGTCAGCCTTGTAGTGCATCCAATTGTGAGCGCAATTGGAGCTTGTTCGAGTCCATTCACACGAAAAAGAGGAACAAGTTAACACAAAAGCGCCTCAATGACTTGGTCTTTGTGCAATACAACCTTCGGTTGCGCATAAAGAGAGTTGAAGAAAAATCACAGGATCCTATTGACTTAGATGAGATAGATCCTTATAGTGATTGGACAGGGCGAGAGGAGCAGCCTCCATTGTTTAGTGCAGATGAAATCCTTGACTTTGAGAGAGAGGCAATGGAGGATGTGGGTGCATCAGGAGTTGGAGATGTAGGGTTGGATGAGATCCAGCCAGAGCCAGAGCCAGAGCCAGAGCCAGCAGCAGTAGCACCGCAGCCACCACCACTAGCACCACGCACACGTGGCAGGGCTAGAGGACCCACCTCTTCTTCCCTAGCTGTTGCTAGACTAGGGAAGAGGAAAGCCTAGCATGTTGTATTTAGTTGTTGTTTAGAACTTTAGTATTTGCTTCTAGTTCTAGTTTTACTGTTTTCATGTATCAGACTTTCAGGCTTTTAGCCATCGGGATTCCGCATGAGAATGCGATTTTGTAATTAATTTACATTAAAGTCAATCAAAATTAATAGAAAACACTTTTGTACTCATTTATGGATTCATTGGATTCATCTTGTCATTGAATTTTGCAAAAAAAATGTGTTTTTAATGAAAATTAAGCAATTTTTTCATTTCCCGAGTTTTTTTGCCGAGTTTTTTTCGAGTTTTTGGCGAGTTTTTAAAAACTCTCCAATTTTTCCCTTGGCGAGTTTTTCCTTGGGGCGAGTTTTCCAACTATGCTTCTACTTTCTCCACCTTGATCCAGAACATGCAGGACTCCTTGGTTGCTTGGAGAAAATCTTGTACGAGGCATGAGCATTCAGTCACAGTGTTAGAGTTTCAGTTGGATTGCATTCCACCCATTTCGGTTCAGGAGGTTGAGGCTGTGCTTGGCAGATTTGTTGAGTTGGCAGTCAAAGAGAAGGCAAATGGGAATGCACTACTGGATGAAGATCTTCTAGAAGACTGAATATGGGCATTTATTACATTTATTACATTTACTATTTTTGGGAGTGAGTGGGAATCTTTGATTCATTTAATGTACCACTCCCTATTCTGGCAGTTTTTAGGGTTAGGGCTGAGGTGGCACGATTCTGGCCACTCTATTAATTGTAACCCTAGCCGTCTTTTGGGACTGGGCTAGCTATATAAAGGGGGAGTCCCCCTCATTTGTAATTCATTAGAACAGGAGATTAGATCAGATTCAGAATTGAGATAGAGCTAGAGACTAGATAGTAGAGCATTGTAGACATTTTGCATAGTGTGGAGAAGAAAGAAAGTTTTCCCTTTGAAAACTTTTGTAGAGATTGTTGTGTAATACTTTTCATGATAATAGATCTTTTCATTGATGGTGGAATTCGTCTTGTCATGAATAGCTAGCAAGGTCTCTTCTTCCTTTCGGATCCAAGTAGCTTAATTTCATGCAAGTAGTTTACATTGATGTGTGGTATTCTTGTTGAGGTAGCTTCTTTCATTCCATACCACTAGCCGCTTGTTGATGATAAGTTCGCCTTGCGTGGTCAACTGGACATTATCTTGAGTTTAACTTCGGTTGTTATTTGTATACCTATATGCGTCGTTTTGATGGTGTATGTATGCTAAGTTATAATCTGAACATCCTTTGCTATCCCTTTGAAGATTGCACTGATTTTGCTGAAGCTGTCCGACGTGAGGCTAGGTGAAATTTGGTTGAAGTCTACTAAAACGAAGCTCCACATATCCTGCATTTAGAATAGAACATAGGTTTCTTAGGCCCTATACTCTTTACTTTCCGCATATTTCTGATTAGTTTTAGGAAAACGAACTATATGGCCAAATCATACACGCAAAGAATCCCCTTCAAATCATATACTAGCTGCTAACTGCAAGAAGTCTAAACAATTGTGTAAGTCCCCTCGTAAGAACACAGCAATACACATCAACCAAACTGAGCCTATTCGCATTAAAGGAACCTTGGAGTTGAAAACATGATCTTACTCGCAATCTTAGCATGTTGAATACTTTGTTCAAGAGGGAATAGGGTATCCGTTGGGAAACTTTGTTCCGCTGTCTGGTGCGGTCACGAAAAACACACCAACACTCATCTATTTCCATATGTTGGCTGTCCTCCTCAAAACCTCGAACTTCGGGCTCCATAATATCTTCATCCTCAAAAGTTGCCTCAAGTTCATGATCAAAACGAAGATCCGTCTCCGTTTCTTCTCCTTCTTCTGGCTGATTGGCACTCTCAGGAGCATACACACTCTGACTATCAGGCTCCCTAGACACCAGCTGGTTAACTTCTTCCATGTCCTGCTCTTCAGCTATTCTAGCCCTCTGATCTGCAAATACTGACCTCTTGCACACTTGAAGAGCGATCCAACAACTGCGTGGGCAATGCCTCCTTCGTTCTCTGAGGCTCAAGCTGCACTGGCTCCTCTACTCGTGGTTCTGCAGATTGGGCAATTTGCTTCCTCTTCCTTGCTGACACCGGTGGCCTCTGATCGCCCATAAGATTGTACGAGAGGGCAATCGATCTTCTCTTCAGTCTGTGAACATGCCTCTCTACCCAACTCCTTGTGAAGGTTAAACAGGCATAGACAAGGTGTCTAAGTCTGTGATCTCCGGCTCTGCCCAATCCGCTGGCGGGACTGGCATGTCCTTTATTGACTCATAGTCTGGGTGCGTTATGCTTGCATCTTCATCAACTTGGTCTGGAACCTAGATGACTTCACTCTCTAATCAATTTCAGAGGCAACCGAGAGAACATCCTCCTAATCTCAGCTTCACTGCCTGCATTCGCCCAAAATTCTTCTAAATGAGCCCTGTGCCTATATTCCTCGCCTTGCACAGTTCCAATCTTCCCTCGAGGATCAAAGTCTTGCCGGCTGGAGTGGAGACTGAGGCAATAAAATTGCAATTCATCCTCTGCTTCTTTGGCTGCCTGCAACAAAGGGCACTCCTCAAGTGTGTTTCCCATGACAATAGGAAATTGCAATCTGCCTTTCTTCTTCTTTCTTATAATCTTGTTATAAGCAACGAATTTCCTAGACACCTCAAGCATTATCATTCTATTGGTGGGATACCTTGGCAATCGGAAGGTATAGGAATGGAACCTAGGCATCCTTATATATGTGAACTTTGGGAATTGGACAAACCAAAACCCATATTCTTCAATCAACTCCTGTGCCTCTTTAGATATCCTTTGCTGCAATCTCCGCTGAAGAGTCCTCGTGATATACATGGTGAACGCATCGTCCACTCTTTTGAAGTGAGAGGTGCTCGTGAGATGCAACTACTGCAAGCCTCGTGAATTTTGAATTAATTAGGGCCACACCCAATTGGCTCCTGGTATGTCAACTCCTTGTATCTCGTCATTCGAGGCAGCATATAGATAACATATGAGCTCATATAGAACGTCTTCGTTCTCCTCAGGTTTCTGAACTGCTAATCAATATTATCACTTATCATCTGTGCCCAATCTACATACTCTTTTCCCTCCAACACCACGCTGATATAGAAGAACATCCACGGCTCAAACACATATGCTTGTGGGCTGCCATTAACCCGACTGAGCATCATGATAAAATCGCAATACTCCTGCTTTATCTCCTCCGAAATAATCTACTTCGGCAGCTTGGCGCCAGGAGGCTTGGCCTTCCTCATCCACGTTGTATTGATCCTCTTAGCACACTTATCAAAAGATGTAGCATACATCTTATCAACTCTCTCCTTGGACTTGAACAACATTTTGTTCGTGGCCAGGATCCCGAATGCTTCGCCAATTGCATCAAGCGTAAAATTTGCCAGCAGCTTGCCTTCTAGAGAAACAATCGTCCGATGGTCAGAATTGTAATAATTTGCACACTCCATAATAAGCTTTGGACATCAAACTGCTGACGGGAAACCGGCTGTTGCATATAACCCACTTCTTACAATGTTATGCGAAGTCACCGACGGAGGATAGCCACCTTGCCCATATATTCTTCTCTTGAAGGCCTCAAGGTTGAAAGAACCGAGGTTTCTGTCTGTAAATGCTCCCAACTTCGACACGAACTTTGATTCCAGAATAAAGGACTTCTTCAACTGCTTAATTATGGCCTGCCTCGAAGCATTTTCCTTGCCAGCCTCAACATTCCCAGCTCTGGCTGCAACTTTGCTTGTTTCGGCAACATCTCCTCTTCGACTTTCAGCCATCTACAAAACAAAAAAATCAAGCATTATAATTCTAACTTTTAAAAATAAAAATTTCGTGAGATGGCTGGCAAGTGGAGTTGGTTTCAAAAAAACATGAGAAAACTTCAGCAGTAAAACTGCAACTTCAAACCTCGAGAAATACAACTCCAAAATTTAAAACTCTGAACTTCAGCAACTCGCAACCACAACAATTTCAGCTCTTCAAAAAAAAAAAAAATCAATCCCAGCACTTCTACTTCAGATTTTATTTCTTCTCAGCACTCAACACTTCCAACTTCAGCACTCTCAAACTCAGCAACTTAGAAAAATAACTCAACTCAGAATTTTCTCACTTGTTCAACAATCACTTTCAGCCTCAGCACAAATTTCAGCTCTGCAATTTTGTGAATAGAAATGAAAAACTTCGAATTTTTTATAACTGAAAGTTGGTTCCCAGTTTAGCAATCGCCATAAATTCACTTCATCATGACTTAGAAATTTTCCAATTGTAGGAGAGAATATTCCCAATTATCATGTAGTCGTCATAGAAATTTGCTAATCCAGAAGATTCTTTCCTCGTTTTGAATATAAAATTTCCCTCCTAACTGCCAGTTATTTCCAGTTGACTGAAGTATTTTCGAGAAATTTATTAAAATTCACTTCAGCATTAAAAATCTCATCTTTTTAAAATGGCGTATTTAAAATTTAAAATTTAATTTCAACACATTTTATTTCACTTGAGAAATTTTATTCCTTTTGCCAGTGCCTTACAAAAATTTATACTTCGCCAAAAAAACTTCGCGAGCCCCAGCATTTTAAAATTGCTAGGAAAAATTATTTTCCATCCAAAATAAATTTTCCCCATGATAAATATCTCTCGACTTTAAAAATCTCATGTGTCTAAACAAAAGGGGCATTTGATTTTGAAAACTTTGGAAAATAATTTAATCAAACTTTATTTAATTTCTCCAACTTGGGCGAATTTAATTTTACTTGCCTAGAACAATTTTTTTTTTATTTCCAACGCCTTCAAAAATTTCCTCATTTAATCCACTCGATTTTCTTTATGCAAATGACTTCTCCAGCCAAGGCATAAATAGAATAATTTCCAACTTGTCATACTTAAATCATCATGAGTTTTAATTCCAACGCCTTTTTAAAACTTATCAATTCTTCCTCTCTTCAAGGCACATTTGATATGTGTTACTTCTAGTTTCCATGCCTCTGACCTGAACCTTCGGCTTAGGCACAATTGGGGTATCAAGCTTCTATTCAAATGCCTTAGAAATTTTACCACTTCCACTCCACAAGCTGGGTGCACATGAGAGGGTCTGCTTTCACCTTAAACACTTAGAAATTCTTCTAATCAAAGGCGCTAACGAGGGGTCTTGCCTCAAATTTGCAACACTTAGAAAACTTTCTATGCTCATCCTTCCTTTGGGCGCAAATTTGTGGGTGAGCCTTGAGTTTTAACGCCTTAGAATACTTCCATGTCCCTCTCCTAGTCAAGGCGCAAATGAGGTATGCTGCTTTCATTTTTTGGAATTGTGTGTCTCAATCTCACAAGCTGAAACCTCTGAAAGAGCAAAGTCGGTGTGACATTCTTTTTGTCTGGCCGACTAACAGTTGTGCAACCTTGTGAAATGTTCAGGTCACCAAGACCTTGTTGATGTCTTACCGAATGGAGCAATCGCTGTGACTTTACTATCGCTATGAGTTTTCATCTCTCTCCGCTCATGGAGACTCTTGGCCGAAAGGTTTGCTTTCGGTATGAAGTCTTAGCGATGTGATATGTCTCATCGATAAGTATACACTCGGAGCTATCGGGGTGACATGAAAGCCTCGGTAAGAACTCTTGCCGACGGTTGGTTCTCTTGCCGATGGGTATGAACATCAATGTGACCTCTTGGCGAAAGTGGTAGTCTCACTAATAGCAATAAGTCTTGCTGACATTGCTACATGTTTATTATCAGATGTCTTCGGTGAGACTCCTCGCGACAAGTAGTGTTGGGGAGAGGTGTGACTTCGATAAGTACTCTTGGTGACGGATGTTTGTCTTGCCAATGGATATGGATATCGGTATGACATAAAGATCTATGGGACCCTTGGCGATAGGAGAAATCTTGCCGATAAAACTTCACAAGATAGATTTGTCATCAGTATGACGTCTCAACGATATGGTTTGTCTCGTCGACTACTCTTAAACTCGATGTAACCTCTTGCCGAAGGTGATGACTCTAGGCGATATCGAAGGTTGGGTTTTGTGGCATCGGGGAGACACGGTTAGTGTCTCACCGACATGCGAACACAGTTTGAATGCTTTGACCAATTGAAAGACTATCCTACGTGGCTTGTATTCGACCAATCAGAGAAGCAAAATGGGAACTGTTGGAAGTTAGACTGTTGTGGCTGTTCTGTGAGGAAGTTCAACAGACCAGGGACGACATGGATATACTCGGAGATCGATGATGATGTTCGGTTCGATGAACAGTTAGACGATCAGTTGGGTGAACAGTCGGATGAACAGTGTGGTGAACGGGTCAATGTATGATCAGTGTGTATGAATTTAATTCAGAAAGCGTTGTAACTTGAATGTTTTGTAAAAGGTTGATCATTGAATCTATTGCTGTAAATTGACATCAGAAAGATAAGTCTGATTTATGTATGTAATCTCCATTACTGTAATACAAAGAGGTTTTTCTTGGTGTGGTGGGTTTTTCTCCCATAAGGGTTTTTCTACGTAAATCTGGTGTTCATCTGTGTATGTTAATTTCTCTATTTCTGTTATTTCTTTCAAGTGTATCTTAATTGGACTGTAATTGAAAAATTTAAAGTCACCTCGCATTCTTTCCGAGTTTTTGACGTTGGGAGTTGTTCGCACCTTAGCTTTCCTTACAAGTGGTATCACACGGCTAGTTGTGTTATCCTTGTGGGTACATTGGGTTTTGTGTCAATTCTGTTCGGAGTCTTGTAGAAGTTTGGTAATTCGAATTACGATTAAGATGGCAAGCACGTCCGAAATATTGAAATTGAGAAATTCAATGGCAATTTTGAGTTGTGGAAACTCAAAATGGAAGATCTACTGGTTGATCGTGATCTATGGCTTGCTATGTCTAGAACGAAGCCTACAGGCATGAAGCAAGAGGATTGGGACCTTGCAGATAGAAAATCAAAGGGGCTGATAAGGCTCTGTTTAGCAGACTCTGTTCTTCTGAATGTTCATGAAGAAAAGACTGCATCTTCATTGTGGAAAAGACTGGCATCTATTTATCAAGGCAAGTCCTTGGTGAATAAATTGTTCTTGAGGAAGAAGTTGTACATTTGATAATGCAGGAGGGAGGATCTGTTGCTGATCATTTGAACACTTTCAACATACTGATTACACAGTTAACATTTGTTGGTGTGAAGATTGATGAAGAAGATCGTTGTATGTTGTTATTGTGTCCTATGCCAGATTCTTGGGATCACCTGGTGATGGCTATTGGGAGTACAACATCCAATTTCAAGATGGAAGATGTTGTTGCTTCTTTGTTATCAGAAGAGATGAGAAGGAAATCTTCTGAGATGGCGAAGGAGGCTCTTGCTGTTAGAGGAAGATCGAGAGAAAAAGGCAACAAGAAGGAAAAGAAGTCCAAATCTAAATGAGAAGGGAGATCAAAGTCTCCTGGCAAGAAGTCCAAGGTGAAGTGCTAGAATTGTGGGCAACCTGGTCATGTCCGAAAGGATTGCAAAGAGGAGAAAAAGAAGAAGAATCCTTCCGACAATGATTCTTCTCAGATGCAGACGCCTTCATTGCAGCCTTGGCTACGCAGGCATCAGATGATGTCTGGCTGATTGATTCTAAAGCATCTTTCCACAAGACATCTCATAGAGACTGGTTCACGAAGTATGAAAAATACGAAGGTGGAAAGGTGTATTTGGAAGGTGATTCATCTTTGGAAATAGTTGGCCGTGGAAGAGTCAAAATTCAATTCCCTACTGGAAGAGTGAAGGGAATCAATGATGTAATGTTTATACCAGGTCTGGCTCGAAATCTACTTTCTGTTAGTAAGCTGAATGATATTGGAGTGCAAGTCACGTTCTCTGGAAATAGCTGCAAGATGACTAGAGGCTCAATGGTGCTAGCAAGTGGTGCTTGTATTGGTACCTTGTATAAGCTGGATGCACATGCTATTCAATGCAATAATGTCTCTGTAAAGTCACAGAAAGCTACTCATGGAGGAAAGAAGGAAAATGTTCCTAATTGTGTAAACTCTATGGAAGTTAAACTTCCAGCAGAAAAGACTATGCTCTGGCATCATAGGCTAGGCCACATTGGAGAGAGGTTTAAAAACCTTAAAGAATAAAAACCTGGTTGAAGGGCTTGATGATTGTAACCTCAAATTCGAATTTTGTGAACATTATATATATGGTAAACAGCACCGTGTTTCATTTTATTCCAGTCCTCACAAATCTTCTGGTTTGCTTGATTATATACATTCTGATTTTTTTGGTCCAGTGAATGTTCTTTCTTTGTCTAAGTCAAGGTACTATGTATCGTTTATTGATGATTATTCAAGAAGGGCATTTGTCTATTTTCTGAAAAGTAAATCAGAAGTGTTCAGTCGGTTTAAGGAATTTAAAAACCTTGTAGAAAATCAGACTGGAAGAAAAATAAAATGTTTATAAGGACTGATAATGGCGGTGATTTTGTTCTGATGAGTTCAAGACGTATTGTAAAGATCATGGGATTAAAAAACATAAAACTACACCTTACACTCCACAGCAAAATGGAGTTGCAAAGAGGTTCAACAGGATAGTGATGGAAAGAGCACGAAGTATGCTGAGCAGTGCTGGCTTGGAGGAAAAGTTTTGGGCTGAGACAGTTGCTATAGCATGTTACTTGATAAACCGTTCTCCTAATTTTGCTCTTGTCGAGAAAACACCTTTGAAAGCATGGTCTGGAAATAAGCCCTCTGAGACACATTCGAGTCTTTAAGGCCTTGATATGTCCCAAAAACTGTATTTGACATCATTTTAGCAAGGTTTAGACTATTTTAAACAAAATGCCTTGATGAAGCAAAAAATTTGGTTTGGGTACAACATATTGTTGCAAGGCCGACCCCCTTTTGGAAAGTTGCATCCCTTGGGTGAAGAGTCATCTTGAAGATATAAATAGAAGCATGTTGGGAGATGGAAAAGCAATCAATTTTCAAGTAATATCTTTGTATGAAGAGCAGAAATAAAAGGTTCCTAAGGCTACAACAGCATTTCAAACTTGTCTAAGATACAAGTGCATGACTCCACATAGAGCCAGTAATGTTAGGTTGAGGGAGACAAGCTACTTTCAACAGTAGCTTATGACTCTATATTGTGATTTTTGTTTTTCATGCCATGGATATCATAATACATGAGTTATATACACCTAACACTTGACAGTATTTATATACTTAAAAATGTTGTCTCCTTCAACTGAAATCCACTTTTATACTGATGTGATCAATGTATTCTTGTGTATATCAAAGTAGCTTCTATTTGATTAGTTTATTGTGTCTTTAAAGTTTATTTATCAAAGGGTGCATGAAACAAGTTTTAAATCCTTAAAAATCTCCATATTTCATGTTTTTTTCAATTTGCCGAGTCAAGGTCTAAGTAAAAAATCAACTTGTCGAGTTTGAGGCGAGTTTGAATCTTGTAACTATGTTTTGAATGCAACTTGGTTGTTTTCTTTATGAAATCATTTGATTTCCAAATCATATAATTAATTTCTGTTGATGTAAGTTATTTTGGTCACTTCTTTAGCCAATTGCAACTATTTTCTAATAAAATATCTATTTTGCAAGCAAATACTAGTCTATTCTTTAGCCAATATAAAGTTTTCTTCGATTGTGCTTAATAGTTTATCCTCCTCAATAGTCTAATGCTTACTTTCAGCGCAAAAACATAGCCAATTAATAATTTGCGTTCATGCAAAACCCCCCATTGATAACCTTGTATAGTGTGCATAAATTTATTCATAGCTTTGGGTTTTAAGTTTAATTAAATCTCAAGGAGTTTATTTTGAAGAATGATTCTATTGTACATGTTTTGTTTTCTGTTATCTAGCAATAGGAAAATTAAAATGCCAACACCCACATAAACACCCCTTCTTATACAAAAAATCTTATAGTAAATGAATATGTACCTAAGTTGCAACATTCATTAGATCAAAAAATGAAAAGAAAAACCAAGAACTCAAAAGGTTGATAAGAAATAATTTGGATCAATAATATGTGTGGGTAGTTTTACTAAAAATTATTTATAATATTGTAGAGTTAATTTTAACACTAACTCAAGAAACCATAAATCAACCAATTATTAACAATGACTACGATTTGGAAATCTCAAATACCTGTACTATTATGTAAAGCCAAATATATGCCCAAAAAGACCATAGAAGTTCTACCAGCCATACTCCTAAATCTGAGATTTTTTTCACCATGCCCACTTTTGGAACAACCACACAAACGGCATGAATAGGGTACAAGTCAAATGCAGCAGAACCTACAAGTGTTGCAGGACCCAAACCTACAAAAATAGAAAAAACATAAGAGTTATTCATCTTGCCAACATTTAAATTTAACATAAGTTAGGAATAATCTTATTGAATTTCAAATAATCTTACTACTTTACATTTATGAATATGGAAGCTACACTCTAACTCCTGTATACAAGCATTCCTTGGAAGAATAGTACAAGTCAAAAGAAAATGAAAGAAAAGAAGAATGTAAGTGAAAAGACCACCAACATAAAAGGTGATGCAGGACCATCCAGGTCCATGAGAAATCTTGCATCACAAAAAACAAAATAAAAGGTGGTTGAAAGAATTTTGGTATTGTGTGCAGGTTTTTGAGTAAATTGCAAGAAAGTTTTTTCAAAGATATTAGGAGATTGTTCCAGCTGACTTTGGCAACAATGTAGAACACAATTGCATCTTAGGAAGAAACTTGTTTCACTTCAGCAGCAGCATTGTCACTTTTACAACAACCTGTGACATCTTCAACAGCACTATTTTATCTTCGGCAAGAATCAATTCCACTTTGGTAGTACTTTGAATTCAATAGCAATTGGGATGTATTCAAAAACTTTGGCAATATCTAAGAAGACTTTAGCAACAAAACAAAAATGATGACTCATGATGGTGTTGACTCCACAGGACACCTAGCAATGTCTTTTGTCCAATCAACTGATTTTATGTCTCTACCTTGTCATTACTGATCTCATGTTTTTCTTGGTTGCATGTAGGCACTTTAGCATACATAAAAGCTACTTTTGGATTTGTTTGAAAAAAAGCAGATTGGCAGTTACAAACATCAAGCAATTGTTTCAATGGTCTATCAAGAAACCAGGATCATTTTGGATTCTGGAAGTGTGTAAAGAACCGGACCAATTTTTTTCCGATTTTGCCAAGTACACAACAATACAGAAGGCACCCGTTAGGGTTAGATAAATCAAACCAGCAGTTACAATATAACTCTTTGCCAAGAATGCGCACTCAATCTCAACAAGAGAGAGGTTGTCATATGGCAAGAGGATCGTCGGTACAATAAATCAGAACTGCAACTGAAAGTAACTCAACACCAAGTATGTGCTACCCAAACCAGAATGGAATGAGGCGACCATTTGGTGGAGATTTAAAGAAATACAAATGCAACTTCGAATAAACTCAACACCCAGAATGTGCTTTCAAACCCGGAGTGGGAATGGAGCTACCATAGGGAGGAGATGAAAGATATTACAATGCAATTCAACTGTAGATAGGCGGCAAGCCAGCCTCTTCCACTTATTCAGTGGGCAGTTACAAATATGAGATTAGCAAGAATAAGAAAGATGCTGAAAGTACTACTGTTCAGCTTACAATATCAGAGATTTATCTGTTAAGCACAAGATAAGAGTGTTCCCAATGCTACAACAAAGTACAATGCTTTCCTTAATACTCTCAATGTCTCTCCTTTCAAAACTGTTGTGACCTTTTTCACACATCGCCCCATTGCCAGTGGGGACCCCTAATTTTTGCTCCATTCTGGTCTTTTTGGCTTTGGTTTTTGGTCTCTCTCTCTCTGTCTGTCTCTTTTCTATGGTCTGCCTTCCGGGGACGTTCCCGTCTTTGAACTTGAACGAGTGAAATTTGGCCAAGTCTGAAATTAGGGTTTTGAGTCTTTCCAACCAATTTGAGGTCGAATAGGGTGAGTAAATTGAAAATTGAGCTTAACATTGTTGTCAGCATGTTTCCAGCAGGCTTTCAGCAAAATTTCAACAGATTCCGAGGCACTTACTATTTTTAGTAAGTGTGAAATTTCATGCAATTCATCAACATTTTTGAGGTTCCGACAGTCACACGGCATTCAGAGCATATCAGACTGCTTGCATGCCAAATTTGAGCGAAAACAGACGACTTACTATTTTTAGCAGTCCAGCTTCCGGAGCAAATTTCAGGGTGCAGATGCAGAGTTTTTCTTTGCATGTCCGCATATTCCTTCTGGGTTTTTCAAGACCTTCGCGATGATGTAACATGCAAGACGAGGTGACCACTTTCAGAATTCAGCCTTCCAAGGCTATTTTTAGGGTTTGCATGTCGAGATTTCTTTTGCATGTCGGTGATTCCCGATGGGTTTTTCGAGAGCTTCGCTGGTGTGACATGCAAACGAGGATTCTCACCAGGAACTTGCTATTTTAGCGTGTGTCCCTGCCACCTGCTTGAATCACGAGTGATTGCAGTACTAAACAAAGGCAAACAGAGATCTTTTGATACGCGCAGCGCAAGTTAGGGTTTCCAGCTTCGAGCCTAAAAATAGGCATCAAAAGTCAAAATCTTCAAAATCCGATGTAAACCATGCATCGTTCTTCGGCTATTTGTGGTGAAATTTCAGGTCAAACGGAGCACTTACTATTTATAGTAAGTCAAATTGGAAACATGTTAAAAATAGTAAATCAGTTGCATGCGTCAGTGTCGGCAGTAAGGTCACGTGGTGAGGAGCGCCTCATTAAAATTTCAACTCGATCGGAGCAATGGAGCTATCAGAAACATGAGGTTACTATTTATAGTAAACCACCTTCAGAAACATGCTAAAAATAGCAGGTCAGCTAAAAATGGCAGTGTCAACAGGACAATAGAGCTATGAGGATGCTACGTTCAAAATTTCAAGTTGATCCAATCTTCAGGAGTGCAAAAATGAGAAGGTTTACTATAAATAGCAGGGTATGAGAAGCTGGCGAAAAACGAAGAAATTTGTCTAAGTCTGGAGCTTTATCCTCCTGCCACCTCAAAATGCGCCCAGCTCAAAGAGACATCAAAAAAAAATTCTAAGGCAAACTCGTCCTCCTCCTGGTGAAATGCGCCCAAGGGAAGCTCATGGAAGTTGAAAATTTTTCTAAGTGTTTGATATCCACTTGCCCCCCCTAAATGCGCCCATCCTCCTATCTTCATATGCGCCCATGATGCAAAGGCAAGTAGATGGCGTTATAAATTCATCCTTCACCATGCCTAAAATGCGCCCACCTCTCAAGTCAAAAGTCAAACATGTTGATAGAGACGTTATCCTTTACCCCATGCAATATGCGCCCATCCTCTTCAACATAAGAAATGCGCCCATGTCTAGCAAGAAAGTCAAAGAGTCAAAGAAGCTTCATCCGCCTCACTATGTGAAATGCGCCCATAAGGCTAAGAGGTCAAGAAGTCAACAAAAGTTCATCCTTCAGCTTATGAGAAATGCGCCCAAAACAGATCATATGAAGACAAAAGTTTTAAATTTTTCTTGACCCCACCACATATGCGCCATGAAAAAGTAAAGTGTGGAGTGAAAAACGGTAAACAAGGTGAAATGGAAAGGATAAAGTGACTATGGCGTTGAAATGTAAAAAAATTCTCTCCTAGATGTGGGGTGCGCTCAAGGTAAAGATGAATAAATATACTTGGCGTGGAAATTTTAAATGTTTTTCAGGGAGGAATAAAATACAAGACGTGGAAAGTAAAGATTGCTAGGTGTTTGAAAATGTTCACCTTCAAGTGTGATGTGCGCCATGCATAGTGTGCTATAAAATATAAATACGGTGTTGAAATAAAAAATTACTAAGGCGTTGGAAGCCAAGTCTTCTTGCAAGTATGAAATACGCCTGAGGTAAGGTGAATAGGAGTTGATAAGTAAAGGCGTTGGAACTTCAAGTAAGAATTTTTCCAAGGGTGAAATAAAACGTG
This sequence comes from Sequoia sempervirens, assembly GCA_007258455.2. Classification (NCBI taxonomy): domain Eukaryota; kingdom Viridiplantae; phylum Streptophyta; class Pinopsida; order Cupressales; family Cupressaceae; genus Sequoia; species Sequoia sempervirens. The sequence continues at coordinate 181,723,771 of VDFB02105785.1, read as the reverse complement.
AGGAGAAGCAAATTGCCTAGGCGTTGAAATTGCCAGACAAAAAAATAAATAAATTAAGTGTGATGCGCCTTCAAGAAACTTTCTAAGCAAGTTGAAATAAAAAAATTCTTCACCACAGGAAGTTGATGAAATTTTCTCATCACTAGCGAGATGGAGTGGAAACGAATAAAATTTTCCAGGGCAAAATTTTCAAAGTTTTTCAAGATGATTTAAAAATTTTCTAAGGCATGAAGTATTCCCTTCCTCTAGAAAATATGCCTAAGTCTGGTGAGATGGTGAATTTTCCCAAGTTCAGAGTGAATTTTGCCAGTGATGAAGTCAAAAGATGTTAGTAGTACAGGAATAAAATTTTCCAAGTCAGAGCAAAATTCTCAGAGGGGATCGAAGAACGAGAATAAATTTGATGAAAGAATATTTTCTAAGGTTCAAAATTCAAGAAAAATTAAATGAACCCGTTCGTTGGGGACCCATGGAGTCGATGCGTTCTGGAGAAAATTTTCTTCTGGGTATCGAAGATTGCCGATGAGGAGTTAATTTTAAGGTCTTCCACAGCTTGTCGAGGATTTTGGGATGAAGATTTTAAGTGGGCACCAGGTTGATGTATTTCCTAAGGGAAATTTGAAAATTTTCTAAGGCAAAAATGAAGAAAATGTGTTTTCAAGGTGAAATTCTCCAAACGATGAATTTGAAAGAAACTGCCTAGGTGAATTTGCTTCAATCCTTCGTGAAGATAGTTGACTTGAGCCAGAAATGAATAAAATCGAGGTTATCAGAGCTCCAGCAGGTGAAATGAATTTCTCAAAGATGAAATTTGGCTAAGGCATGAAGAATCTGAACGCAAAGCATTTAACGCTTGGAGATCAAAGCATGAAAATCGTAAGTTAAGTTTATATCATGAAGTATTCTAATACCCCTCTCCTTGCTTGTTTTGCAGAGAAATGTTGAGGCCAGAGCACGATGACTTGAAGTGGAAGCACGATGAAGATGAGTTTCAATCTCGAAGGAGGAAAATTTACAAGAAAATGGCTAAGTGTTAAGACTTAGTATAACTCAAAGTGACAAAGATGAAGACCCTCAAGTGGAAGAAATCAAAGAACAACACCAAGAAAGAAGATCGAGAACAGTGTGAACGCGTCTACAAACGGAATCTTCTAGAAGGATGATGGTGGACATTATGGCGCATTTATTACCCCACTCTCCTCTGTGGCGGTTTTTAGGGCAATATTATTTAGGGCTGAGGTGGCACGATTCTGGCCACTCTATTGATTGTAACCCTAGCCGTCTTTTGGGACTTGGCTAGCTATAAAAGGGGGAGTCCCCCTCATTTGTAAGGCATTAGAGATTAGAATTAGATCAGATATTGGAGTAGGACAGCATTAGAGCTAGATAGTGTAGCATTGTAGAGCATTTTTGCATCATTTGGAGAAGAAAGAAAGTTTTCCCTTTGAAAACTTTTGAAGAGATTGTTGTGTAACACATTTTATGGTAATAGATCTTTTCATTGATGATGGAATTCGTCTTGTCATGAAATGCTAGCAAGGTTTCTTCTTCCTTTCGTATCCAAGTAGCTTAAATTCATGCAAGTAGCTTACGTTGGTGTGTGGTGTTTTATTGAGATAGCTTCGCTTTATTCCATACCACTAGCGGCTTGTTGATGATAAGTCCGCCTTGTGTGGTCAACTGGACATTATCTTGCGTTTAACTTCGGTTGTGGTTTACATACTTATATGCGTTGTTCTGATGGTGTATGTATGTTAAACTATAACTTGAATACCTTTTGCTATCCCCTTTGAAGATTGCACCGATTTTGCTGAGGCTGTCCGACGGAGGCTAGGTGAAATCCGGTTGAAGTCTATTGAAACGAAGCTCCACATATCCTGCATTTAGAATAGGACATAAATTTCTTAGGCCTTATACCCTTTTAAATTCCGCACATTTCCGATTAGTATTAGGAATCCCGTGCTCACCTGCCAAATCATTCGAATTACATGAAAACCCTTAGTCTACTGTTTGCTGTTAGCCGCCGAACAATTGTGTAAGTCCCCTTGACATACCAGCAATATCACATCAAGCCAAACTGAGCCTATTCGCACTCAAGGAACCTTGGAGAAAGCATGATCTTACTCGCAATCTTAGCATGCTGAATACTTTGTTCAAGAGAGGATAGAGCGTCCGTTGGGAGACTTTATTCTGTGTTGGTGCGGTCTCAAAAACCACGTCAACAAAAACCTAACTCAAATGATAGATTCTATGCAAGCTGTTATGACAGAACCAAGACTGAAAATGATAACCAGCAGTACAGTAACTCAATGAAATGCACACAACTCACTCAAAACTGACCCAAATGACTTCAAATCTGATGCAATAGACCCTCAAGAAGATGGCGCCTAGCTTAGTTATGAGAAAGGACAGCTAAAAGTGGCTATTAATTAATGGCACGGATCCCAAAGCACTCCAGGAAGGGCGCCCTACAAGGAATGACGAATTTGCTTTATAAAATCATAAACTTCGTATTAAAATCTACAAATATTCATGAAGGGTCACTTCCAACAAAGAAAACCAATGAGACAATACCCAGAACAACTCTTTTTGTATTTTTTGATTTATGAGTGAAACTATAGATTCAGCCCTGTTATCAGCAACTCCAGAAAATGACATAAAATGCAATAAACTGAACTACATAAGTAAACCCAAACTACAAATGCAAACCTCACTACAAAATGTAACTCAAACAAGCAAACCTCTCTACTAGGTGCTATCTCTCAAGCACGAAGTCGAGCCATGGCTAGGAGGCATTCATTCCTCGAAGCAATCTAGCAACCATTTCGGCAGCATAACAATACCATCGATAGAAGATGCCCAAATGAAGACCCAAGCTCTCCTTTTATAACTTTGTGAAAACTCTCCAGAAGCTTCTAGAAACCCTAATTTTCAAATTTGAAGTAACTCCTTTTCCCTCCAAAGATGGCATCCCTTTTCTCAAGGCAATTTAACTTTTAATTTATTTTAAAATCTTCACTTCATAAAAAGGCATCCTCTTTTAAAGCATTGTTTTTGGCCTTAAGAAAAATATTAAATCATCAGCATGAGGCGCCACCCTTCCAAGTCCCCTTTTTAAGAACAACTTAAAGTTGTTTCACTAGACCAAGGGGTCACAATAATAAAATATAACATTAAAGTATAACATTTTAAAATCAACTAGATATCTCACCAAAAATGCCTCCCAAGGTCAAGATTGATCAAACCAAATGAACATACTGAAGATGAGAGCCAACCGAGCCGAAGCCAACAGGACCACTGCCAGAAATAGAATTTACTAAAAATAGTAAATTCTCGAAAGTGCTTAGAATGCCAAACCGAAACCACCAACGCGAAGCTCTCAGAAAACCCAGAAGGAATCGCAATCCAAGTTCAACATTTTGTTGTGACCTTTTCACACATCGCCCCATTCAAAATGGGGACCCCTTATTTTGCTCCGTCGGCCTTTTGGCTTGGGTTTTCTCTCTCTCTCCGCTCTTTTCCTCGATGCGCCTTCGAGGGTTGCGCTCAGTGAGTTTAAGCGTGAAGCTGACCAAGTCTAAAATTAGGGTTTCATCGCTTCGGTCACCCAAGGTCAAGTAAAGTGAGTAAATTGAAAATTGAACTTAACATTGTTGTCAGGCTTCCAGCAGGCTTCCGGCAAAATTTCATCAGATTCCAAGGTACTTACTATTTTTAGTAAGTGCACAATTGAGGGCAATTTGTCAGCCATTTTGAGATTCCGACAGTCACACTGCATTCAAAGCGTCAGCTACTCATGGGCAAAATTTGAGCAAAAATCGACAACTTACTATTTTTCGCAGGCTTAATTTCTCGAGGTTCAGATGCGAGTTTTTTCTTTGAATGTCCGGATATTCCTTCCGGTTTTTCAAGACCTTCGCGATGATATAACATGCAAGCGAGATGACAACTTTCAGAGTCCAGCCTTCCGAGGCTAGTTTTAGGGTTTGCATGTCAGGGTTTCTTTTGCATGTCGGGTGATTCTTGATGGGTTTTTGAGAGCTTCGCGATGGTGTGACATGCAAACCGAGATTCTCACTCAGTAAGGAACTTGCTATTTTTGGCAGGTGTGTCCGGCAGCCGCTTCCCAGTAGTTCAGATTCATGAGCCGATCGCAGTGACACAGAAATGAAGGGAAACAGAGTTCATTTGATACGCATGCAAAGCAAATTAGGGTTTCCAGCTTCGGAGCCTAAAAATAGGCGTAAAAGGTCAGAATCTTCGAAATCCGGTGTAAACCACCGCGATCAGCGTCCTTCAGGCTATCTGCTGGTGAAATTTCAAGTTAAACGGAGCACCTACTATTTATAGTAAGTCAATTTCGTAAGCTGGCTAAAAATAGTAAATCAGGCGCAACGCGTTAGTGTCGACAGTAAGGTCACGTGGTGAGGAGCGCCTCATTAAAATTTCAACTCGATCGGAGCAGTGGAGCTATCAGAAACATGAGGTTACTATTTATAGTAAACCACCTTCAGAAATGGGCTAAAAATAGCAGGTCAGCTAAAAATGGCAGTGTTGACAGAATAACGAGTTGATGAGGATGCATTGTGCAAAATTTCAAGACATTCCGAGCTTCAGAAATGCTAAATTCAGAGAACTTACTATAAATAGCAGGGCATGAGAAGCTGGCAAGGAACGAGAAAATTTGTCTAAGTCTGGAACTTCATCCAGAAGACATAGCAAATGCGCCAGGTGAGTAAGAAAGCATGGAAAAATTCTAAGTATGGTGTTCATCCTGCTCAGGGGTCCAAATGCGCCCAAGGCACCAGAAGTCAAAGAAAGTCAACGAGTTTCATCCTGCTGCTAGGCCAAAATGCGCCCAAGAAAAGCTCAGGAGGTTAAAAAAATTTCTAAGTGTAGGAAATCCGCCTCACCCCTCCAAATGCACCCAACTTGCAGGTTCATCCTTCTCATGCATCAAAATGCGCCCAAGGTAGGAGGGAGTCAAAGCAGTCAACATTCTTCATCCTCCTCAAGGGGCAAAATGCGCCCAAAGTCATGCATGTGAAGACGAAAAATGGAAGGTGAGGAGTCACTCTTGAGGCGTTGGAAAAAGTTTATCCTTCACACATGCCAAAATGCGCCCAAGGTTGCAAGGAGTCAACAAGTCAACGTTTTCTATCCTTCACAGGCATGAAAATGCGCCAAAGTTAGAAGAGGGTCAACAAAGTCAACAAGCTTGTCCTCCTCACCCTCCTAAATGCGCCCAAATGAGCTCATATGAAGACAAAAAATGGGAAGGCGAAGAGTCATCCTCTTGCCAGGCTGAAATGCGCCCAAGTTGAGGTTGTAAATGGTAAATAAAGGTGGTAAGTGAGGTGAAATATGATTGACGCATGGTAAAAGGTGGTCAAAGGTGGGCGTTATTCCTTTCCTTGCCTCAAATGCGCTTAAGGGTGGTGAATGTCTGTTATGTTGCAAAGTGTTGCCTAGGCGTGATTTTTTAAATTCCTCTTCAAATGCTATATGCGCCAAGAGTGAGGGGAGTTATAAGGTGTTAGAAAATGCTAGGCGTGTGAAGTGTTGAGAGTAAAATGCTAGGACGAGATTTTCCTCTTCAAGTCTAATGTGCAAGGTGGTGAAGGCAAAGTGGCTAAGGCGTAATTTTAAAATCCTCCCAAGTATGTTAGGCGCCTAAGGTGATTTTAAAATATCTTGAAGGCGTTGGAATATTTCCAAGGTGTGAAATAAAATGAAGTGTGCTAGGCGCCTCAAGTAGGAATAAAATATTTTTTAAGTGTTGGAGAATTTGCCTAGGCGTTGGAATTTTTTTTCTAAGGTATGAAGTGTTTGCAAGTGGCAAATCAAGTGTGTCGGGCGTGAATAAATTTTTCTAAATGAAGGTGATAAAAAAATTCTCCTCCACTGGCAAACGAATAGAATTTTCTAAGGGAAATTTTTCAAGAATGCAAGAGACGATTTAAAATATTTTTCTAAGGCAAAATATTTTCCCCTTGGAAAATACGCCTAGAACTCAGAGTGATGAAGTTTTCCGAAGCACGAGCAAGTCTTCTCAGTGATGAGGTCAGAAGTGGATGATAATGCAAAATGAATTCAAACTTCTCAAGTTGAGGCAACACAGAATGATCGCAGGCGAAGAATCAATTTAAAATGATGAAAATAATATTTTTCTAAGGTTCAAATTCAAAAAATTAAATGAACCCGTTCGTTGGGTACCCATGGATTCAAGGCGTTTTGAAGAAAATTTTCTTCTGGGTACTGGACGTTCGTGATGATAGATGGATTTCCAAGTCTTTCAGGCTTCGCCGACACTCTTTCAGTGAAGAATTTGATCAGTACTCAAATTGTGAATTTTCCTAAGGGAGAATTTTAAATTTTCTAAGGCAAAGATGAATAAAATGGCTTTGAAAGTGAATTTCTTTGAATGATGAGTTCGAGATGAGTTGCCTACATAATTTTGATTGAATTCTTCGAGGATGAATTTTTCAGAACACAGGAGGAGTTGAATTCGAATTTCAAGTGACAGAGCTCCGGCTGGTGAGTGAAAAAGATGAATTTGAATTAAATTTTTCGAAAACAAATTCAAGGATGCCAGTCAAAGTCAAGTTTCTAGAAGAATAAGATTCCCGACGACTGGAGACAAGTGTCAGAAACACCAGAGAGGGAAAATTCGAATTCTTGAAGTGGAGTAGTGGAGTTTAATTACACTGGCTAAAATTAACTTCTTCTAGAATTCGAATTTTAGCTATAAAATGAACAAGTTTCTCACTTGTTTTCACAGCTGAGGAAGTCGAATTTGCTCTGAGAGTGAAGTGTTGCAGTGAATTGTTGCTTGAAGAGTTTGAAATCTGAATGTTGCTGAGTTGAAAAGGAGACGCCTTGAGTTGCTAGAGAGCTTGAAGGAATTCGAAATTTTGCTGAGGAGTAGAGTTTGCTGAAGAGGCGCACTTAGAAGTTAATCAAATTTGCAGCTAAAGGAGACGCCTTGAGTTGCTGGAGAGGTACGACTTTGCTAGTGAAGCTTAATTCGTTGCTAAAGTTGAAGCTGCCACTTGAAAGAGGGACGCCTAGAGGTGAATTGCTGAGAACTCAAAAGTACGAACTTGCAAGATTGCTGATTACGCACACACCACGTAAAATCATGTAGCTATATTAGGTCATGTTTGTTTTCAATATGATTGTTTGAAATTGATTAGCATAGCAAAATTAAAATATAGTTTAATTAACCATAAAAATTGTGAAGAGAATATGGTTTATTCTATTTTAATTTATCCCAGTTATTTTTGTGCAATAAAAAGGAAAAATCTGATTTTAAAAGAAATATAATATATAGGAAATTAAAAATAAAATAAAACAAAACAAATAATAAAGTAAAAATATTATGTTTGCATATAATGAAATAATTGGTTTGTATAAAGGGGAGATATTTCTGTTTGCATATGGTTATTTTTCCAAAATAAAGAGGAATGAACAGCCCGAGAGAACTTTGAGCTCTGGAAATTTTTCCTTAAAACCAACAATGCTGCTGGCATGTGGCAATCTTTAGAATTTGCATGAGAAATTTATCTGTCATCTGGAAATACTCTGCATGATCCTCGAAAAGAGGAATAAAGCTTTAAGAGAGAAAAGAGAACATTCATTCAGACATATCCGAGAGCTCTGGAAAGAGGCGACAAGAAGGTATTATTGGGCATCTGCACTGGAGAAAAATTGCCAGGTTCTTTTCATGCTTTGCCTTCATTTAGTTTAAAATTGCAGTAAGGAAATTGAAGAAATGAAATGCATCATTCCATGAAATGATTACAGAAAACTGAGAAATCTTTTCCAATTTTTATTTTTGAATCTGGGTAATAGTTTACTTCTCATTGTTGCAATATAGAATACCCAATCTTTTCTTCCAAATTAGGGTTACATTCTGTTGAACATAAACTGCAATTTATTAAACTGCTCTCAATTATAACTGGAAAAATACATAAACATATATATATATACATATATATATGCACAGGAATCTGAATTCCCGTGCATATATACATATATATATATATATGCATATAATTTCTGCATAAAGCTCTGTCCTCTAAAATAAATTCAAAATGCCTTTGAGATAAATTTGAATGCAGTATATACTGGGCAAAATGTCTTCTTTATTTTGAGTTTTGAAATTGTTATACACAGGAATAAGGAAAGGGATTTAATCCCTTGTCCTCCCCATGGGAAGGACGCGGCACTGTGGGAGGCTCGCGCCCTCCACAGGCCGCGGCCTGTGGAGGAGGCGCGAGCCCCTCACAGCCCGCCCCCTCCCCATGGGAGGGGCAAGGGCTTCCTGCGCCCTTATGTTGCTCAACGCCAGTAAGGAAACCCTGTAAAATGTTTATATTCTGTGTGCACGGCCAGAGAACTTTTGAATATAGCTATAAAAACCAGTATTTCTTTCTTCATTTACACGCAGCTGTATATGAATTTTTACACACACACACACACACATACATATATATATATACATATACACTTAGCTGTATAAGTATACATATATATATATATTTATATATATATATATATATATACATACCAAAATGCAAGTTTGAACAGGAAAACCATTTCCAGAAAGTGATATGATCTCTGTTAAATATACACAAATATCTCAAAAATGTTAAACCTGGAACAAGAACAGAAATATCTCTGAGAAAACCATGTAAACTGAAAATCTTCTTGATTACTTTGTCATATACTTACATACAGAAGTACAATCCTGAGTAAAGGAATACAACATAAAATTTGAATGCAAGATTATCTTTCAAACCTCTGATATTCTGAACAAATTGCACTGTTTCAGTATATTACTAATACTCTGAAACCTGTATTAAAATTGGGAATTACACTATCAATCAGCCTGAACTTGGAAAGAATAGAAGTACATACTGAAAACAGAAAACACTGTTTCATTCAAACAAATTAATTAAACTTTTCTTTCTAATAGTGCACTGATAGAATTATGACATACTTGTTCTTCTTTAAAAAAAACAGAGTCTTTTTCCAAAATCAGAAAAGGATTACTTACAAAAGAGTAAACGAAATCTTACTACTGAATTTACAATTTTTCTTTCAAAGGATGTTCTGAAATTCACACTTGAAATTCTATTTAGAATCAATTGAATGTATGAAACATGTAAGAAAATGCACAACTTTCTGCTTTGGTATTTATTCATACTTTACTTTTGGTAACTTCCGGGACAGGGTGCCGAAGGTGGACCAACAGAGACGGTAGTATTACCTTTTCTAAACTACCATTTACTTGTATTATTTATGCTTGGCCAAGCACTTGTACCATTGAAATAGATGGGTTTGTTTTAAAAGCCTAAAAACATATATGTATTTGAGTCTCTGCCACCTCCTGTTGCAAGAAATGTGTTTTTCTTATGTTAGAAATGCATATAGGCACCAGGCATGCATCAAGAGTTCCCTCTTGTTTTACTGTTTCAGGTTGCTAGGCTCCTTTATGCAGGGCCGGGGATTCCTTCGAGTTAGGAAGGAACCCGGGGAAGTCATGTACTTCGTGGTTGGGCGGAAAAGGCGCCTGAATCACACTCTTGGCCCCAGCTCGCAAGCAGGCCGATGGTGTCACGGCGGTTGGTGGTTCCGAGTTTTATTTGCTATTGATATACTTGTGTATTATTCAGGATTGGCTTGTGAAGCCCCATTGTAAATGTATATGTATTTGACATTCTTTGTTGAAACTTTGAAATAGAAGTATGATTTGAAAGTATATAATGTAACATTGATTTGAGGAATTAAAGTTTTATGACTTAGCATAGAAAAGATGTTTCTATTGGAATTGTTGATTTCTTCCAAGTATGGTTGAATATATGTATATGAGAAAAGTCATTGAAATACTTATGCTTTGGATAATCTTGATACATTACATTGATATTATTATTATATATGAAATGCCATTTAAATTCTCTTTTATTGAGCTCATTTTGGAAGTTTTATGAACAATGTTGATTACTTGAAAATCCTTTTATACTGAATACTGATTTGAACGAATTGAAAACACTCTTAATTTTTCCGAGCGCTACAGTCCTCCAAGAAGTTTGGAAACCCTGATTCGAGCCTCTGCTTAGCCTACAAGTTCCCAGAAATAGGCTAAAACCAAATGAAGAGTGTAGGGCTAAATTGGGGACATTACAAAGTGTATGCTTAGTTTGATGATTGGAATTTATCCAACCAAACATGTGGAGTTTAAGGCCAATAAGGAAAATCCAAACCTTTGAATGGGCACAAGAATATCCAGAAGTGTAGGCAGACAATCCTTGGACAGAAATTGTGCCTTAAATTGTGGGAAGAATAAAAAAATTAGGCAAGAAGAAAGGAAAATGGTTGGGGCAATTACCTGGCGATTTGAAAGGAAAATAAAAGCATCTATCTCCCTATGCAAAGGCAGGAAATGGGAAGTAAAGGCACTAGAAAAGAGAGACTGAGGTAGCAAGAGAGGGGCAAAGAGAGCAAGCTCCAAAAGAGACCCTCAAAACATTATCTCAAGAAGAGAGAGTGTGTGTAGAAAAATTGGGAAGATGTAATTGAGGAGATTATAGCCTTGCTAGGCATATATCAGCCCATTTGCCAATTTCTTCTTGAAACTAGTTTAGGCTCTTTTCACCCTATTGTAAGCCTTGAAGGATCTTTCCACCTCATATGTGCTTTTGTTGCCGATGTGTGTTACTTCTAGGTTTAGGTGGTTCTTCAGTGAACCCCCCCTGCCCCCCTTACCTAGACGACATCAAATGGCATCAAAGAGAGGTTTAGCTCACAAGGTTGTGTCTTGTGACACTCTAGAAGATTTGTTGCAAGTGAGAAATTCCTACACTTGCAAAGAGTAATGAGGGAATGGTATCAAATAAAGTGTGTCCTATATGTGAGTGTGTTTGAATGTCCACCAACAAGAGAGTATCTATAAGAATCCACCCTAAAGTGCTATACAATTTTTTCCTTTTCCTCTCAATATTTTGATGAAGAACAATTTGTCAAACAGTTTGCATGTATCCCCATTTAAAGAGTTTTCAGTCAGAAAATTGTTTGGTAAATTTTCCTAATTGAATGGAAATCACACTATCATATTTTTTCATGAAAAATTCATGACATACACAGAGTACTGAAGCAAAATATCAACGTTTATGCATTCTAAAAGACTGAACTGAATAATTATTACAGTTTGAAATAACATAAGCAGATTAAAGAGATGGATTGTATAATTTTCTGCCCTGAGCAACTCAAATTTTCTGCACCTTAAACAATGCCATTGCTGTCAACAGTAGCGCCCAGCCTATATCATCAACTCACCATCAATAAGGGAGCACACACCACATCTACAGGTATATCACTTGTTCCTCCAGCAAAGACAACGTCTAGCTTAGATTTCTAGCTTTTTAACTCACCACTTATGTATATATAAATAAACTCTTTTAATATGATTAATATAATGATTATCGGAATTCTATCTATATGATGTTATCTGTCATTTTGTGAATATGTAAGTGATTAATTAATCCTTTGTCTGAATCAATTGGTGTTGCCTTTATATGACTGAGTCTGGGGTATAAACTACAACACTCGGAGAGTACTTGGGGCTCAGAACTCCAGTCTGTGTTTCCCAAGTTTTCTTGCTAACAACATTGATTCAACTTCTGTTACAACTGTAAGCAGCTTCCTTGCTGCTAGTGCTGCTGAAAATGTGTCCTCTTCTAGATATGGATCAGCTAACTAAAATTGTCTTCTTTTTTGTTCTCTCTGAATACCTCTTGGCCCTGTCACTAGTGTACATAGCCCTCCAGACTAGCAAAAACTTTGGCTCTCATACCGCTGTGAAAACCCTTGTTATACTTGCCTTCACAATTCTTAATTTTCTGATTTTAAGTGCTTTGACATTTCATCAAACACTTTGCATTCACCTGATTTTCACTGAATTTTCTATTTATTGAGTGGACAGCTTGTTTAATTGTTTGTTTATGATGTTTTTCTTATGCATAATGAGATTCATTTCATGTATACTTCAATGGGCATTAGAATGAACATATTGTAGACATGTAACAAGGAAGAACAAAATATCTAAATCTGATATAGAAAGTATGGAAAGAGTTTGCACCATAGTAACAAGACTTACTTGGACTCGCCCGGACTCGGCAAGTCCCAAGTAGAGTCACCCCAGCCAAGTCTAGGGGGCTTGCACTCGGACTCGGCCGAGTTCGGACGAGTCTAGGCCAGACTCACCAAGTCTTCCGAACTCACTAGATTCGCCAAGTCTGAGCGAGTCCCATCGCCTGGACTCAACCAGCACTGTCAAGTTAAAAAAACATAAAACTTAAGTCAAATTTAGTTTCTTTTTTAAGTTATATCTCCTCCACAACCCCTAAAAGCAACTTCATTTCATTTTGTTGGCAAAATAGGAGGAGAAAAAAGAGTTGTGAGGAAAAACAAGAGAGCATTGTAGGGCAACAAGCAAGGAGGTAGAAAATAAATCCATCAACAAATCGCATTAGGGAAGCTTCATACTATTGATGTGTTTTTTTGTGACCGCACCAAACAACAAAATAAAGTTTCCAACGACTACCTTATCCTCTCTTGAACAAAGTATTCAGCATGCTAAGATTGCGAGAGAATTCATGCTTTCAACTCCAAGGTTCCTTCTATGCAATGGATAGCCTCAGTTGGTTCGTTGTGATTTTGTTGGTATCACGAAGGGACTTACACAATTGTTGGACAGTCAACAGCAAACAGCGGATTAAAGGGATTTTCGTGGTTTGAATGATTTATCAACTCGAAATTTGTGAGCTTTACTTCGATTATGATTCACATGCGGATATGCGTCGTTGTGATAGTGTCTTCATATTGAATTGTGATTTGAATATCTCTAGTTACTCCTTTCAAGATTGCAACAGTTTTGTGGAGGTTGTCCGAAGCAAGGAAAAGCAAAGCCTGGTTGAAGTTTGCGAGAGTTGATTTCCATGCCCCACGCCTTAGATTAGAGTAGTACTTTCTTAGGCCCTGCAACCATTTTAATTCAGTACTTTCTGGTTAGTTTAGGAAACAAGAGCTTTATAGACAAACCTTTCGAGCATTCGAATTCCTTTCTCCGCTGCTGAACAATTTTTTAAGTCCCCTTGAAATACCAGCAAATCACATTGAGCCAATTGAGACTATCCACTGCATGAAGGAACCTTAAAGTTGAATGCATGATCTTTCTAGCAATCTTAGCATGCAGTAAATTTTGTTCAAGAGAGGATAGAGTCGTTGTTGGTAACTTTATTTTGTGTTGGTGCGGTCACGAAAATCACATCAACAAGACCCTACTTGGAAACATTCTGAAATCTTTCCCGGGCAAAAAAAAGGAGAGGCCAAATGTAAATATTGCAAAACATGTAATGTCACCATTTTCATGAGCATCACTATTCAGAGGATTTAGCCTATTCCTAACCCTCGTAGGCTAAGGAGTGTGGTTAGGGGGTCTTCTTCAGGCAGTTACCCAGTCAACTGTTGACTTCTACTCATTGATTTTGGAGTTAATTGAAGGTTTCTTATGATTTGTTGGATGTTGGATAACATAACATGTTTGAAAACATAATGCTGGATAAAACAATATTTGACAACATACTATTTGATAACACATCATGTTAGAAAACATATTGTTGGATAACATATTGTGTTATATTTTTATATTTGCACTTTATGAGTTATATTTCTAAATTATAATAAAGTGTAAATATAATATAATATTATATTGTTTATTTAGGAAGTTTCTAGAAGGGGCCAACCCCTTGAGGGAAAAAGAATAAATAGATGTTGTTGGCTTGCTTCTAATCATCTAAGAATTGTTATTTGATTTGAAGAATTTGTTGGTGAAGGAGCCAGCCAGGGTTTCTACCATTTCCAGCCATTGGAAACGAAAACTCTCATTGGTTATGCAATTTTAAGGGTGTGAAATATCATTTGAATTATTGCAGCAGATTGGAGGAGTTACTTCAAACTTCTCATTGAATTGAATTTGTCGCCAAGGGCCAAATTTGTGAAGAATTGATTGGAGATATATTGGAGATCATTTGCAAGTTGGAGGCAACATTGATTTGCATATTTGGAGGTGATTATTGTATGAAGAACATTCCGATTTTTCACCTCAGCAAGAGTCAACCAGCCATGGTGAAAAGTACATATTTGTCCATTGCTCATCATTGAGACTTCAGATTTTTGTGGGCAATCAAGAAATCAATTCCTTTCGTGTTGGCAATCATTTCTATAGCAATTTGGAGGGCCATTGTTGCTGCATTAATTTATATAAAATATTGCCAGGAAAGAACAGGGGCGGCCAACATAAAGGGGGCAATTTCACCATTTTTGTGGAGTTTTCATCATCAACAAATGTTGCTTCATTATCTTAGGCATATCGACTCATGTATATCAGGTTCCTTAATGTTTTGTTAGAGTATTTGCATTGCTAAGACAATTTGCATTAGGTGCTACTCTAGATGATTATTTATATCAGATTTGCATTGTATTGGAATTTTATTGTAAGGCCAAGAGTCTCGGCCAACATTCTATATCAGCATTGTAATTGGAATAGTTCATCAAATAAGGAGTTATAAGTTGCTGCCTTAGAGCTTGCATACAATATATTTGACAAAATGTGTATTGGTCTTAGCTTTCATATTTCACTTCTAATTCGCATAGCTTTGAAATATGCCCCTTAATTTTTCTCAATGCTTTTACAACACAAACTAGCACTACACCAAATGTTAGCATTAACTCCGAAAAATAATCAAACTGAATGTAACCTCACCAAGAATGTTCACCAAGATCCTTTGAAAAGGCGAGGTGATAGCATATGGCGATGGGATCATTAGCAGAAATTTGAACTTAAGTACAAAGCAGGAATTGAAATGTAGGCGGTAATCCGACCATGAGCAATCCACGCTACCACTTGTTCAGTGGGGGGAAAGATAATTAAAATGAAAAACAATTCATCCACTTCAGCAGGCATCCACATAACAATGGGGATTCTCCACTTCAACAGTGGGTGAAATATGAGAATTACAATGGCTTATTTCTCCACACTGGCGGTAAACCATCCAGGGGTTATAGTGTTTTGCATTAAAATCACAAAGTAATTGCAGCAATAATATTGACTGGATTAATAGTACTAATACACAGCCTTACAATGTAAAATATCCGCAAATTACCAAGTGTTACAATAGAAAAATCAAGCAAACACTAAAGGATGATTGCTCAAACTTCTAAACTTATCAACCACTGGATTTACAAGCCAAAATCTGAAGTATCATAAATCTGATATAATGAACTAGCAAATATAACTCACCCAAAAATGCTCGAATCTCTTCCAAACTTCACCATAACTCATTGAAATTGCAGATTCTTCAATTCCCAATGCTAGGCGATCAGCTTCAAGTCTGATTTTAACCAAGGAACAGCCACTACAAAGAGCTCGAACCCCAAGACAAATCTCATGACAATGGTACAGCCAAGTAGAAGTACAGCCTCATCTTAAAAATTCAAGACTCCATTAAAAATTCTGCCACTATGCAGTTTAGGTCGCCCATGCCATAGAAATCCATTGCTTCAATACCCAGAATACATAAAGAATCATACAAAAAGTTGTATTTGAAAATCACCTTCAGCCATAATAAGACCAACAAACACAAAATTGGAAATTTTATCAAAATCTTCTATATCTTCAACAATGAAACTCAATATGTACTTATGAATGAAGCACACTCCCAATTAACCATCCAAGGAACTATAGTTTCAGGCCCGAAGAATGGTGTAGAAATACTAAGCTCCCCCTTAGCCGAGTTCTGAAATCAATTCAGCAACATAACTTTACAATATTTTCCAAAGATAAGAAATGAATGACAATGGTCTGCTTTTATAGAATTGAAGATGACTGTTGGCTCTTCAGCTTCCATCTTTTTTCCCTCCAAAAGGGATGCCAATTTCACTTTTTGAAATAATTTAATTTTGAAAAACACTTTATTTCTCCTCAATATGGCATCCCACTTCAAGGCATTAAATAACTTTAGAAAATATTAAATATTTACTTCATGAAGCGTCCCCCTTTCATGTCCACCTTTTAAAACAACTTTAAGTTAATGGACTAGGCTAAGGGGTCAACTTGAAATTAAAACATTAATGCCTTGAAATATACTATTTCTCCAAAAAATACTCTTCTAAAGCCATGTTGGCGTAAAAACTAACACCTCTGTAGTGCAAGTTGGTACGGACAGCTATGCACACTGCGTAATAAGTGCTCTTCAAATTAGGAGGGGAACTCCCTCGTATTGCTGAAATGCGTGGAAAAGAAAAGTAATCTAAGTCCTATCTTTTTGTTCTTAGCTAGAGGAGGCACAAGGTTAAGAAAACCAAGAACGTTGCAACTAAGGATTTTCTGGTTTCGCAAAACATTAACTACAACTAAACTAACTACTTTAAATCTATCCAGTTTCCTCAAGAAAACAGAGCACGAGGAAATGGAGCAGGAATGTTCTATATGATAAACTTCAAGTACAGATTCACAACGTGAAGGCAAGAGGGCACAACTATTTGCTTGGCTGGGAAGAATTTTATTGGAAACGACAAATATACAATAAACCGGGTACAGATTCGCAACATGAAGTCAAGGTGGGCACAACTATTTGCTTGGCTAAATAGGTTTATTATCACACACATCAAACGATAAGCTTTAGGTACAGATTCACAACGTGAAGGCAAGGTGGGCACAACTATTTGCTCTTCTGAATAGGCTTATTAGAGACAAAACATAAAGGATAGCCAACTAGGACAGTAAATTGCAGAGACAAAACACGCATACAATTTACGATCGAACTAGCCACTATATCTAACTAAGGTAAGCATTCACCATAATAACTGCATCAAACCCGAGTGGCATAACAATTCATTATCATAATAAAAACTTGTGAAGAGATACAGAATAAGCAATATTACAGGCAAGGTGGGCACAACATATATTACTTTCTCAGGAAAAAGTTATATACAAATGAGCAAAAGCTCTTATATATAGACATCGAAAGGTGTAGGGAACCCTAAAATCACCTTGAGTCAACTACAGTCTTGCAATGCATGCAAATTTTTTTTACTAAACCCTAATAAAGCAAACTATACAGTTAACTGGAAAGCTACCATCAGTTAACCGAAACATCTAATCTAAATGGGCAATGTGCAAGCATGCACGTCCTTATTGAAAGCAAGTTAACTGGAATACTACCATCAGTTAATGTAAAACCCTAATAAAACTCCAAGTCCTGCAAGATATCTCTGAGGATAAAGATAGACATGTGTGGACCCCACAAAGAAAACTGAAGATGAAAGTTGAGTTCTAATTGCATGCTCTGGATTCTGTCTTCGCAAATGACTGCAGGTTCTAACTGACTAATCACTGGCCGCTATCTCGAGCAACTCAAACAATCTTGGAAATCCCCGCACACTTAAACTGGCATTTCACTGACTGGTAACTCTGGCAGCTCTGTAATTGAAGCAATGGCTACTATCTCTTTTGTAGCTTGATGTCTCTGATGCTTTTCCTTAATGAAAGAGTGTTGCATGATGAAACTGTAAAGTTTGACTGTGCACACTCTGGTTGTGAGAAATGCAAACAAACTTGCTGCACACGCAAAATTCCAACAGCATCAACCTTCTAAACCGGCTTTGGAAGACAATTGGCTATACGAGGCATGCAACCATGTGGACTTGAGTGACTACGCCTGTCAACCCTCCGAATGTGCTTGATACAAATCGGTGTCAACTTTTCTGATGAAACCATGAATTAAGACCGATTTGGTCTTGAATTTAGTCTACACGAATTGTATTTTGAAAAACTCACCCGTTGACTGTGAACTCAACTATATTCTGACAACTTTCTCCGAAAAGCCAAAAGTGACCTGCTAAGGCTAAAAATAGCCTATCGGAGGGCAATTTTCACCAAAAATTTTGAGACAAGGGTTTTGTGCAGAAAATAATTCTAAGATAACTCCCAATTGCAGAATTGTGAAAAAACGCTTTTTAGCTTGACATGCAAAAGCTTTTCCGAAAAAAACAACTGGGGCAGTAGGGGCTGCGGGGGGAAATTTTTTTGAGAAAATCTGAAATATGGGTTTTGTCCAGAAGATGATTCTAAGACAACGCACAATGTCAGATTCGAAGAATATCAACTTTTACTCCACCATGCAAAGGAATTTCAATTGAGAAAATTAAAGCTTCGAGAATCGATGCTCTGGAGTAAATTTTCCTAAAAAATTCTAACACATGGGTTTTATGAAGGAAGTCGTGTTGAACCAACCCAAATGATTTGTTTTGTCAAAAGTCACCGAATTCTCGAACATGCAAAAGAAATTAAGATGAGAAATGGAAGAATTTAAGACAAAAGATAGAAGTTTTTAATGCTTTTCTTCTGCTAAAATTGCCATCTTGTCTTGATATCTACTGATTAGTCTGGACTTGTACCTACAAAGAAAGTGTTTTGATGTCTTCGCCAATGATTGTTGATGAGAAATTCGCCCAACTCTAAAAGAAATTCACCTTCTCTTTGAAGAATTACGAATTTGCTCAAGCTGTGTGAATGAAATATGATGCCATGCTTGAATTAATAGAGCAAAATCACACCATAAAAGCATGACTGCAAGAATAGAACCCAGACTTTGAAAAGAATTGTTCTGATTGGACCCCCTCCAGTTGAACTGTTATAGACTCGGAGTCTAGATTACAAAATAATAATAAAATATTTAATTAACATGCAAATTACAAATTAAACATTAAAAAGGCGCCAACATTTATTTCTTGAAGAAAATCGCCATTTTTAATGTTTTGCATGCAAAACTTGAATTAAATATTTTTTTTAATCAGTTAGCAAAAGCTCACATCTGGATTCCAAAAAGTCAAAAATTAACTCTCCAGGCGTCCATTTGCACAAGTTATTAGATTTTCTGCTAAGTTCCTATTTTATAGCCGACTGCAAAGTTACAGTTGGCCATGTTCAGCACTGACTTCTGGATGATTGACTGAGGCTATGATTGATCTGAGATATCCATTACGAAGCCTGTAGAACAAGGATGAAATGTCTGTTGGGAGCTGCAACTGCTAAAATCAACGTTTGGCACCCCAAAAAATTAAGCACCTTTGATTAAATTGATTTTTAGACACCAGACTTGGCCATTTCTCCATTTTTCCATCTGACTTAGAATTTTCTCAGTCTCTGCCAGCTCATGCCTAACTATATTTAGTAAGTTGTAAGTTTTCTCTCCTCTGAAGATTGGATTGATTTGAAATTTTAACCACAAGATCCTCATGACCTAGTTAGCCTATTCACACTACCATCTAGAGTTGACATGCCATTTATAGCATGTTTCTAAAGGTGGTTTACTATTTATAGCAGCAGTGGTCTAAATCTCCTAGTATACCTAAAATAAAGTGCTAAAATTGTGGCAAGAGAGGTTTCATGAAGGAGTGTACATCCAAGACAAAAGATAATTCCTCTAATAGATCTTTTGATACTAATGAGTTTGTTGGTGATGCTTGTCTCTACTAACATTACTATTGATGATTCTTGGTTGATTGGCTCAAATGCATCATACAACACAACTCTTCATAGGAAGTGGTACTCCAAGTACAAAAAGTGTGATGGAGGGCAGGTTTTCTTTGGTGATAACAATTCTCTTCGGACAATTGTTTGAGGGACAAATGTTTTGCATATACCACGTTCGGCTAGAAATTTAATTTCTTTTTAGGTACCTTGTACCATAGCTTTATTTCAATAACATTATATTCAAAGATTCTCTTTTACAAATAATTTATTTAGAAAATAATATTGTTGTGTTAGGCACACAAAGCAAACCCTAAAAGCCATTTGTGTGAGATTTCCCATTATATAAATGAAAATGTCTAATATAAAACCTACTATATCTGCTTGTAAACACCTAACTATGAAGGGGAAATGAGAAGGAAGAGGACAAGAGGAGAGGGAATTTCCTCCAAACAAGCATGAGATAGGCAAACATCAAACATAAACAAACTTAACATAAACTTACAACACAACCTCACTAACAAGTCAAATGCAGAAGTTGAACCTTGAAAGGCTAGTATCATGTTAAAAAAAAACCACATGCATCACACAAGTAACTTCAATGTCATTAATTCTTCAAATAATAACAAGACAAATTTGTCAAAATATTATCCAGAGTTGCAAGCAGATAGATCCCTATCCTTCCTATGGCTAAGATGACAAGATCATTCTCCAAGAAAATAATTTAATGCAAGGACACCAAATTCTATATTACATCTTGGAAATAGCACTAAGGGGATAGCTACTGAGCTGAATTGCATTAAAATTTACCTAGAAACAAATGGATGTATTAAATATAGAAAACAGGTGAATCAAAGAGTTCAATACATCACTCACATGTAATTGACCAAGAGGCCAACTAAACAGCATTATTACCCCCCTTACTTCTTTGTTGAAGTTGAATACGATAATGGCTACCAAACTTCACTAAGCATGTAGCTCATTTGAGGTATCATAAGCTAGTTAATGTCCCAAGGATAACATAATATTTGGACTAGAAGAAGTGACAAACAGGTTATTCAAATTCATTAAATGTTTAAAACTCAAGGGTTGTGCAAGATCGTCAAAACAACAATGTAATTAATAATGACGAATCTTGTGCAAGATCATATATTCCCAGGCTTGAGATAGTGGAGGAATCCCCTTCATTTTGAGAGAAACACCAAATTAGCATCAAGCATGGTGACGCAACTTAAAACCAACCAAGACTTGAAACAAAAGTGACTCAAAACTCAGCAAAACACGACATCAAAAACAGAAAATGAAACATCTCATTACTGTAATGGAAGAAAAAAAAAGTGTTATAACAAAAGGGGGCAAATACCTCCAGCATAAAGTTGACCAAGGTTTTGAAAGGCATCAATGATAGAAAGTGATATTTGTGGAAAGCTTGTGCCAAATGCTAGTAAAGAGATATCCGCTAAGGTATAATTCCATATCCTTTCTCTTGTGACCACTTCAGCCCCAGTGTCAAGATCCAAAATAACAATCTTCCGGGTCTGTTGCACAACTTTCTCCATTGAACGAAAAAAGCAACCAGTTATGGCAGACAGTCCAATAAAACAATATATAAGGCCCAAAAAATATATAGATGTTCGAATTCCATTGCCCATGTTGGTCTCAGCATAAAACAAAAGATAGCTCTTGCAGTTAAGCTCCGAGAAACTTATTGAGTTGTTTGCAACAAGTTCAGAAAGAAGCTTTACTGGATAAAAATATCCTTTCCCATCCGAATTGAAAATTTGTGCATTAAAATGCATTGTTGCCACTGAAAAAGACAACATTGGCATATAAATTCCAAGTCAGAAATCCGTCATCGCTAATCAACAAGTTACTATTACAATATCCTGAACTCAATATTGCAACCAAATCAGAATTATTATTATTAGACAAAAAAGATATTCATTATCTAAAGGGATGGTTAAATGATTCAAATTTAATCAAGAAGACCAACAAAACAAAAATATAAGTGAAGAATTTACAATAAAATATATGATTTTGTTTTATTTTCTTGAAATATAAATCATAAATAGCTCAATAGCCCCTACTGTTGAATAAAGAACTAAAATTAAACAATCAAATCAGCTATGTAAAGAGATAAAAATGACCAATGTTTTCCTCGTTTTCCAAAAACAATTATGCAAAAAGTTTGTAGTCACTACATACATAGAATCATCTCCACTTATAATTTTTACCCTTTTATTCACCATCAACTTCTTCAAATTTATGCCTTTAATGTTGTAAAACGGTATTGCTTTATCATCTATGAAATATTTGCACTTGAATATGGCAGATATACTACTCTTCCACATGTAATTCTACCATTAGACTCCTAAGATTCGGTGAAAAAAGGATTGTTTAACTTTGTCATTTTCTTTAGATTTTCCTAATTCTATACTTCTGATAAAATAATATCTATAGACTTGATGTGAAAATTCATCGATGATCTTGAACTCATGATAAGAACAAAACTAATGCTAAGGAAAGGAAAAAACATAAATACTACCTTACCCCTGCTGATATGTCTCCAAAATGGCCTCAAAACAGTCTGTATATTCTAGTTTTTATTCAGATTTGATATATTGGATATTAGAAAAACCAGCTTGGAAATTTTTCACACCCATAAAAGAAAAAAGTGTCCGATCTTTAAAAACAGATGCAAAATATTATTATTTATTTAGATTCAGAAAAAGACTTGGAACTTTATTTAATCTATCTTTTGAATTTTCCACTTCCACTGCTAAGAATATTGTTTATCATGATTTTAGGGAAAATATTGTCAATGTGTCACTAATGCTTGGTTTAGGCCAATCGATAAAAAAATTTACAAAGTAATTTTTCAGAAATGTAGCAAAATGTGGCTATCAATAACCATCCAATGATTGTGCTCTTTAATTGTCCATTGTAATCTGATACTTATCCATTGACGGAAAGCTTTTCATTTATTTGATTTGATGGCAATACTTACAACTAAAATTGTAATCTGATACTTTCGGTAGCCTCTTGAACAAGATCTTTATCCTCTTCTTTTTGTAAGGACCTCAGCTGAAAAGGACTGGGAGTGGGATCAATCAAAGATTGATGATTTGCTGATGATCTTTATTCTTATGATCTCTTGTCACTTTGTTTTATTGGAACAATTAAACAATTCATTTCTTTATTCATATTCTACAAAGTTTGTAACATTTCTGACATGGATTTTTGAAATGTCTTCATTTTTTTGTCTTCCATACAAGCATGCATGTGTTGTAATGTACATCAATAAGTTAGCTTTCCCTGTAGGTTAGCAAGATCACGACTCTGATACAACTGTAATGTCCCTAGGTAGGAAATTAGCTTACTTAACAAATTTTCAAAAGTAAAACACCAACCCTAGCACTTTCTAATCCCTAAGATACCAATGTGGGCAAGATGAGAGCTTATGATGGTAGGATGTGAACTTATTTCAATTATTTTTGCTAATCCACACAATTTACAATTCATGCAGATGCAAACTGAAAGATAAATATATTGATTTTGGAAGTAGGCCTTCTAGAGCAATGCGTGCAACTACAAACTAGATGATGTTGTGCAGATCTTGGCAGCTATGCCATCCAATCTCCATTACAATGCCAATGTAAATAATAGAAAGGACTCTCGTAGTAATACTTCCAAAATTCATTGAAACTTACAATACTGAAAATCAACTGCAAATCTAATATCATTTATGAGAATAAACCCCACAAAAAAGTACAATGCATCCATAAACTAAGTACTATAGAAATTGTTGCAAATTAGAGAAATTTTAGAATAGTCTTTATGGGTATCAATAAATCAGTCCACCAAGATTTGATTTTGATTAGATGTAACGAAGACTCTATACTCTTGTGAGTATTCACTTTGGTTATGAAGACTTCCAACTTCACTAATGCTATTGGAAAAGCCTTGGAGAGAGGTTTCCCCAACATGTGAATTATGGACAAAACCTGGGCCAAATGGATTGCTTTCACTGAATTCCATTTTTAAGTTGCTTATAATCTAGTGATTGGGAGCATAATGGCAATGACTTTGATTTGGAAAGGGTGGAATGATGTTGATTTTGAGATTTTGAGGTTGGACATGTTAGAAATTTAGTACTTGACATATAGTGTTAAATAAATAAATTAACAAGCTATTGTTAATTCAATGATTCTATGAATGGATGCAACCCTTTGAAATGGATACAATCATTTGAACAATCATGTCTTTTCACTAACAAATCTGCAAATAATCTTTTTAAACTTTGCTTTTCATTTGTTTGGTGTATATGATATTCTTCTATGTCTTTCACACCACACACCTCACACTTCAAAAGTTCACCCAAAGTTTCCTTTTAAACTTGTGAAACAAGGTGACTTAAGTGAATGTTCATAACCTTTCAAAACAAAACAACTTTCGAAACAATCACATCCCTTCACACAATCCTCTCTTCACAAATCTGATCTATAAATTCACTTTAAAACTGCACTATCTTTCTCAATTTTCATATACATTTGTCATATATGTATTTGCATTTGACCTTCATATATGGCAGCATATCTTCATCAATATGAATCTCAAATGGACTTCATATTTCTGCCCTTTAACCTTTTCTCAATCTGCTCTTATTCATATAATATTCATTACACACACTCCTCCAAATGTTCCTAGCATTTACCTCTTATACCTTTTCAATAGATATGTCTTTTGTGGATGGATATGTCTCTTTGTTTCTAAAAGCCCTTCCCTTAACAAATTTTGTCCTCTAGTGATTTTGTCGTATTCACTTTTGTCTTCTCCTCCAAATTGTCCTCTTTGCAAAATATATCACTTGAAAATCGTTGGTATCCACAAGGTATTCACACCATACAAAACAGATCGCTGCATGTGTATATCAAGCATAGTGATTTTGAAATAACTTCAAACCGTCTTTTATGTCATCCTTGTTTCTTTCCTTCAAAAGAGTCGGCCTCTAACATTTTTCTCTCCAATGTTTAAATCTTTAATATAAACATACACTCTCCAACATGTAATGGATATAATGGGCAACTCTTATTACATCGAACCACTCTTATTATAACTGGCAAATATTACATCAATGATTTCATTAATTACTCTGTGCCTTTGACATCAATGACAACATATTCCAACAATGATGACTATCTGTTGGAAAACAGAATCACTAAGGGGGGAGAGGGGCGGGGGTCAATCAGTGATTCAAGAAAGTCACAAACTTTTAAACCAGAACATCAAATGACTATTGAAGAACATACTTCACTTGAACTCAAACAATATTATGTGCATTATAAGTCGGATAAACATTTTATTCACTGAGACTGACTTGATAAACTTTACACAAATATCAGACCTTATATCTAAACCTTTTTATGCAAGATGCTTTGATTTAGAGAATGGCAAAAAAGAATGACTGACATCAACAACTTTTTATGCAACTGATAACAATATTGTAATCAAGCAAATAAACCATTCACACATTGAAACATCACATAACACCAAAATTTGTCCTAAGTGGAAAAACCCTCTTGGGGAAAAAAAAACCACTCGAAAAATTTTCCCTTTATTCACTTAGAGCACCAACTCTTTTACATTCAGGAGCACCAACTCCACAATATACACGAGCACCAACTCCATTACAATGCATTATAATAATAATAGTGTTCTATCAATACTCTAGAAGTGCAACTTGTAGTCCTAGACTATCAATAGAAGACTATGAATATCCTCATTAAACACATTGAAGAATGTTGTATGAAAAAGACAACATTTTCAAAAAATGTAATAATCTGAGAATCACAACAAAGATTTTCAATGAACATACCTTTTGTATCAAATGTCTGAAAACATCATATTCCTTTTTTCGTTCACATGAAAATGCCTAAAGATCATCTTTTAAAGACCCTACAAATAATAATCTTTGTATGCAGTTTGAATAACTATAAACCATATCAGAATAGGGTTACAAGAGAAAAACCCTAAAAATTCGCCATGTTCAAGGTAAAGAAGCTGGTCCTTGAAATGTGGGACGGAAAGAGAGAAATGTCTATGATCTTAGAAAGTCCGCCATGCCTAAGGAGAGGATAGCATGGACTATGGAAAGTCCGCCCAGCCACAAAAGAGAAATGGCAAGACTCTTCTAAAGTCCGCCCATCCCAAGGAGAAAATGTCCAAGACTCTTTGAAGTCCTCCATTTCTTGTCTAGGATCCTTTGAAGTCCACCATACTCCAGGTGGTAAGTGCCAAATGCTTGGGAAGTCCGCCATACTCAAGGGGAAATGTCCAAGACCTTCTAAAGTCCGCCCTCACTTGTCCAAGATGCTAGTGAAGTTCGCCTTGACTTAGAGGAGGTTGGAAGGTGGTCTTTGAAGTCCGCCTTTGCTAGGCAAAGTGGATAGAAAGTCCGCCATGGCATGTGGAAGAGAGAAAATTGAAAATTTCACTAAGTGTTTGGTGCCTAGAAGAAGAAATCCGAAAATTTGCCCAAGTATAGAGGCCTAAAGGGTGGAAAATCGAAATTGTGGCTAAGTATTATAACATTTTCAAGAGGAAAAGTGCTAAAGTTTGAAAGGCAAGTGCTAAAGGAAGTCTGCCATGGCATGGGGAAGGTGGAAAAGACTTTGGAAAATCTACTTGGCACATGGCAAGGAAAAAATGAAGTGTTCCTAGCATGAAGAGAGGAGAAAATTAAAATTCGCCTAAGTATGGATGTCTGGAGAAAATGTTATAAAATTGACAAATTTGGCCAGAGAAAAATGCACAAGGCAAAGAGAAAGGAAAGCTCGCCCTTCACCAGAAGAGACAAAAATTTGTCAGACATCACGGAATTTTGCCTAATAAAGACATCCAAGACAAAGACTTTGCCTAGAGAAATTCGTTTGAGTGAGGAAAAAATTGACTTTGGCAAGAGAAAATGAGCTCAGTGCAATTAAAAAATTCGCCATGGCAGGGAAAAATAAGGATCTGGCATAACAATTGTCGACGAAATGGCTAAAATTTTGACTTGGCTAGATGAAATTGGGAATAAAATTGGAAAATAAACTTTTAGCCAAAGAAAATGAAGAGGAAATTGAAATAGCCATGGGTCCAAAACGAACGGGTTGGAATAAATTAAAATATTTTTAATTTATTTTCAACTACTTAGAAATTTAAAATGCTTTGGACAAAATTGAATTCGCCAAACGAGTCGGAAGAAAATAAATTGCGCCAGACAAAGATAAAATCCAACAGGCAAAATTAAATTCGCCAATGATTTAAAACTTGGAAAAGTCGAATTTAATTAAGACATTTAATGTTTATTTTCAAATTTTCGAAAATTAAAGATAAACATTACGCAAAAATTGAATTTTTGAAGATCAATGAGATTTGCCTGGATAAGCTCGACATGGATTCTTTTCGAAAAATAAAGGAAACTTGCCTGTTTGAACAAGTAAAAACAAATCGAGAGAAGAGAGAAGAGAAGGCAGTTGCTAAAATGAATTAAACTCTTCAACATTATACTGAGTTTCAGCAACTCATTTTTCACAGACACAGCTGAAGAGAAATCTAATCTCTCGAAATTCTAAGGCAGTCAATTGTTCAGTAGGCAAGATCGAATTTCCCAGAGGAAGAAGTAATTTTATGCTTAAGGAGAATTTTCTCGAGAAAGGAAAAGATTTATTTGCTAAAAGTCGAATTCTTCTGTGCAAGAGGGGCGCACTTCATCATTTGCTTTTTGAGTAAATTATCGGAATTTAAATCTGATTTGCAGCCAACAGTCTTTTACTAAGGTTTGAAGTTCAATTGAATAAGATTCACCATTCTTCTTCTGCCTCTTTCATGTTGATTCAATTCGGGCTAAGATTTCAACTTCATCCATTTACTTTCAGCTTGTTTTTTTGCAGCAGTTCAATTATTTAATAGGCTGAAAGTAAATTATTCAAACACACTGCATGGAAATAAATTATTTTTTAAAGTCTTTGTATTAATGTTAAATCTTTTGGACTGCAGGTTGATGACCACAGCAAGCGAACCATCAAAGAAGGCGCCAATGAAGTTCGCTAGCAAAGGTGTCCAGCGAGAGTCTAAAATTAATTCAAAATGGAAAAATGTCGCAGACACCAATCTGGGGCATGTCGACTTCAAAGAGTTTAAGAAAAGAGTGTATGGGCATAACGGACTTCCGACACCAATAGCTAGACGGATAGTGAGAAATGGGATTTTTCAAGCCGCTGGATTCCTGCCTGCGATGGACTGTGCTAAACTAATGGTCGAATGTGCTATCCACTACAATGCTCAGGCAAGACAGATCATTGCACCTGATGGCAGAATTTTGGCACACTTGAGCGATGTGGCAATTCAAGAAACCTTCGGCATCGCAGCACATTCACGGACTGTCTATAAGACCAAGGAGGAAGCCAAGAAATTATATGACATCCAATCAGACTTATGCGCCACAACTATTAACAAGGCATGGCTGGACAAACCTAAACCGTCAATAAAGAAGATGCCCAAGAGGCCCCGCCGGACGGACTTTAAAGAAGATTTTGGGGACATCATCTTGATGTTGAACAGAGTAGCTGGCAACCCGCAAGGTGCATTTTTCGAGAGTTGGATGTATTACTTCATAGATGAGATCACTTCTGGCATAAAAATGTTCAACTGGTCACGAATGATAACTGACAATCTCCACGAGCAGTTGATCAATCTGGAAGAGACTAAGTCTTTTCATATGAGCTCGTATATTGTCTACTTATTGGCCAGATCATATAAATATCCAGGACTAGTTTGCAAGGGCAAGGTTGGCAGTGGAGAAAACGAGCTCAGACCTTATGATTGCTACCCACAACTCCAGCTGAAAGAAAAGTCTCATTTCATAAGGGTGCATGATGCCTTCTTAATGCATATTACCAGAACACTTCAAGGAGGAGTGCATCAGAGGCTGAGTCATGAGGCAAAGAGTTTAATCAGTAAATACAAATCTTGATTCATCCAGTTCCCGAAATTTGCATATGTCAGGATCTAGGGATTTACTGGAAATCCCTATAAGTTGCCAATATATCCGACAAATCGGATGATTCTGCTCGAGGTTCTGAGGCAGCTAGAAGAATATCAGAACATCCAGAGGCCGACCAAGAAGGCATCTATTACATTCCCATTTTTCATCGGGAATATGTTAGAATCTTGTCCATCAGTGTAGGCAGCTGAAAGTGCCAGGTTGGAAATCCAGCGGTACCTGTTCACAGCCTACAAGTCCAGGGTCAACTTCGACCCACATCATCATATCCGGACAGTGGATGGAAGAAGGTACAAGCACAGAGTGGAACTAGAAGACTTCTGGGCGAATATCGCCGATAAATATGAAGTCAGAAGGAGACTATGGTCCAGAATGCCACTAGACTTCATGAGGGCAATCGAATTTTGTGGGGTGCCTAACCAATTGCAGGACGATGGGAACTACATCCAACCACGCTTCGAGGAGAGTCGACCTCTTCCTCCCGTGAGATGGTCAGAACCTGAGCACTCAGACTTAGCAACATTAATGAGACCAATGGTCAAATACTCTAAGTGGTGGGTTGACCATCATGTCCAGGAGATGAGACATAAAAGAATAACGCTCACGTATGATCTACTGAGCGAGACAGAGTCGTATTCCTCCAATGCTGGTGCATCCCATCAAGACTTGGTTGAGATTGGAGAAAAGAGGAAGGAAATAGTTCCATGTGCAGAACCTATTCAGAAAAGACATAAGGGAGAACCATCTCGTTCTACAGCGTCTCGAAACATTGACGAGCTGGTGGCTGCCATAAATGAGTCCTTGGTGGAAATGATTGTACCTCCTACAGTTCAAGAAGAGAATAATGAACCTATTCAGTTGGATGACGAGGAGCCTTCATCACCTACAAGCACGGAAATACTAGGTTTCGATAATGAGATGGAAGTCTGAAATAATGACTTCGACGAGGGAATGATTTCCGCTCTCAGAGAGATTGTGGATGTTCCAAATGAGGAAGATGTTCCGGTAGAAGATGGAATTGAGCAGCCGACTATACCAGATTGGCTGATAGAGAGGATGAAGATTCAGGCACCTGCAGAAGCCCAAGAGGAAGATGATACTGCAGATTTCTTGGCAAGATTGGAACAGGTTGCAATTAAGAAGCCTGCCAAGAACTTCTCTACCATTCAGAGGGACGAGACAGGCAGCCGCTCCGTACACATTGCAGTACCCACAATGGACAAGCCACAAGACGAGATCACTCCTCAAGAGTATGCCATAACCACTATAGATCTTGGCCCAACCTCAAAAGGTCAAGAAGTGGAGGAACTAGATAATTCCGTCTCCACCATCAAAGCGAGATTGGAAAAGGAAGTGGCTAAGAAGAAAGAGTATAAAAAGGAAGTTGAACGCTTGAAGGAGTACATATGGCATTTGACCCAACCATTTGATCAGGGTAATGCGGTAGCTCCTCCTCTCCTCAATTCCTCACAAGAAGTAACCAAGGATGTAGAGCATGGGATGGTTACAGCTAAGGAGGCTCAGGACTGGATGGTGAGCAAAGGAACGGAAATAGCCTTGTTCATGGAGAAACTGGCATTCGCCTATGGGAAAACCTCGTTTTTTCTTTCCAGACTTGTGGATATGGCAAAGACATGGGAATGTATTCCAGACATGCAGGAGAGGCTTATTGCATGCCTCAAGGTCCTGAAGGGCACTCCAAGAGAGGAGTTGGTTGATAGAAAGGAGGAGCAGCATATGATTTTCATCACTGGTTTTGGGCAGTGACTATTCGGAGAGAAGTTTTGGAGAAGGCGAAAACGGATGGGCTCAGAATTGAGGAGCAGGTTAAAGAAGTCGGGGAGAAAATTTATTTGACAGCTGCAGAGGTGTTTGATCGTGAGGTTGTGTTACATCCCGATTTTATAGCTACTATTGTATAGGGCAATTGATTGTAATGTTTGAATTTTGATGATGAATAAAACATGGTTGATCTCGTTAATAAATGAATGAGTTCTGTTTAAATGATGATTTCATTTGATTGTTACTTCTAAATGATTAGTCTTGATTAAATGTTGCATACAATTATTCTAACTTGTGAGATGTTTTTACCTTGTTATGAGCATATGACTGCCGGTGTCATGTCATGATATGCAGGTACGAAGACTGATCCTCCGGACAAAGGAGAGACATCATTCGGGGAGGAACTTGGTCGGGTAAACAGTAACGATTACCAAATTGAGCATACACACACATACAATAGAATGAGTAAGCCAAGTCTGTTTGTCGAGACAACGGTAAGTCATCCATAGGCTTGTGTATTGACATAAGGATTTTTGAATTCACTTCTTTATGTTTAGGAGATGTGATTGTTTCAAACGTCAGACTTGCTATACCATGACTCAAGTATGAATGATGTGAAAAGTTATGTGTTAATGATTGATTGAGAACGCACATACATCTATACATTGTGAACACGTATTTATATGTACAGACATATCAATACATGTGTATGTTAAGCAGACGGATATGCTCATACACATGTGTTGACATGTATGTATGCATACATACGTAAACACAGGTGTATATATGTACTCGTTCCGCCTGATATCTGTAATGAAAATAATATTTAATAATATTGCCTAGCAAAATTACATAAATATTTATGTATTAATGTATATATTAACAATGTGATTATATTATGATATATATATATACATAAATACATAAATACCTATGTAAATGTATTATATAGTTATATATTTAAATATATATATTAATATTAAGGTAATATTTATATATATATAAATATATATATATACATCACGATGTAATGTCGGAAAATATATATATTTATATATATAAAATATTACACTTAATTGAAATATATATGTGATTGAATATATAAATGAATAATATTGAAATGTGAATTTAGAATACCTTGGTAAATTTATAAAACGATTTTTACTTTGAGTTATAAATTATTACTTTAAAAATATTTAAATAAGTCAAATATGAAGGAAGTATCAAATACTTGATGTTTTTATTGATAGGCATCAAAACTCGTGAATATTACAAAGGAAATATTTGATTTAAAATGGGAAATCGAAATATTGAGAGTTAAATATTTGGAATAGAAAATACATCATAATGTAAAGCTAAAACATTTGAAAAGAAAACAATACATTTTTGAAAGAGTCATTCCGTGAAAATGGAAATGGCGTGAAAAATGAAATCGCGCACCTGGTGAAATTCGCGCTTGAAGCGCATGGGCAGAGAAGAATGAATCAAACGCGGTTCCTCTGGCAAAGAAAATGCAACGTGGATTGATGCAGGTTCGACATATCATTTGGAACGAAGTTTTCAAAACAAAAATATCAAATTAACCTAAAATTTGGAGAATATCTTGAGCTGTCAAAAATCCGCCATGGAAGTTGAAAAATTCTTCAGTTGCTGGCTTTAAAAGAAGTCGAATCACCTTCAAATTGATGACTAAAGGTTTAAGAAACTCGCCAAGTGTCTTTTGACTGTTTCTGGGCACAATGTTGTCAATTTGCATGCCTTCATAAGTGGAAATCTGTTGCAATTCGGGCCTATATAATGACGCCCTTTCACTCTTCTCAACTCACCTCTTGCTAAATACGAGTTTCACAACATTTTGTGAGCTCCCATACCAATTTATTCGAGTTGCTGTGTATTCTTTAAATTGCTGCATTTCCTATATACCGAGTGAAATAAATACAGTGAGCTTTTACCAGTTAAATTACAGTGTTAAGTCTTCTTTTTAAGATTTGAGTGGAGTGAAGCCATTGAGTTTAGAATTCCGTTTTTCTGTGATGAGACATTTATCATATTACTACATTTTCTAAATATTGAGTGAGCAAGATATAGAGAACTTGGACAGTATTTGACAAGCAATTGCAGCATTACAGTCTGTGATACTTTGTGAGAATTAAGAGTCATTGCTGGGCAAATCTTCTATAGTGGAGTGTCATTGTGAGAGAGTGATCTTGGAGCGCTATTCTGCCATTGTGAAAGAGTAACCTTGGAGTTCACCGCACTCTTAGAATATCAGGCATGACCTTCAATTTCTTTGTAATTTTTGTTGAAAGGTTACATTTTCTTTATTGTGTGTTTGAGATTTCAAATAGTTCAAAGCTATTTAAGAACTGATTGGGCAAACTTTCTTTGTGCATTTCATTTTAAGGCAA
The DNA here is from genome assembly GCA_007258455.2 of Sequoia sempervirens. Taxonomy (NCBI): domain Eukaryota; kingdom Viridiplantae; phylum Streptophyta; class Pinopsida; order Cupressales; family Cupressaceae; genus Sequoia; species Sequoia sempervirens. Next base: position 181,690,938 of record VDFB02105785.1, on the reverse strand, counting down.
ATGTATAAGAACTTTAGAATAAGGGGGTAGTGAAAAGAGAATCAAATGATTAAAGAGCTCAAGGGTAGCTTTACTTAATCTGCATTATATAGTGAAGGGTTTTATATGCGTTTGAATGTTTTTGCAAACTTGTATGATCTCTATATGGAGAATACGTAGATATACTTATTTACTACTAGGATCGAAATGAAGGTCTAGTCAAGTATGGTCTTTTAGCTTAGGTTATTAGATAACTGAATAAGCTAAGTACTCCTAGGACAAAGATTTCCTGAATAGGAGGAATAAAATAAAGACACTTGCAGACTGTTCATCTCCATTAAGTTAGTATGATTGTAGGATGTCTGGGATGACGGTTTCATCCATTGAAGGACAAAACCTATGCGTAGAGTAAGGAAGCCTTAAGTCAAATCGGCCCTGAGTAGTGTTTATGATAGATGACCTTCATTCGAAGTACTGAATGAGAATACTTTGGCCAAAGTAGTGAAAGGTACGACATCCACCTAGATGTGAGATAGTTGAGACTACACTGTCAGTTCATTGTGATCCGAGTACTAGATCGAGATTGTGAAATAGCAAGGTTCTAGTTGTAGGACACAACACTATGCTCAGGGTAATCGTTAAAGGATACCCTACCAATCTCTTCTTCGAAGGGAGGGCCGTTCATTGCAAAATGATCGTGCGGGGGACCGCATTATAAGTCCGTGGTTGGCGGAAAAGCGCCCAAGTGATGTTTCTCCTCCACAACAAGCGGCCGATGTACCAAGATTTGAAAGGACGGACTCCTGGACCTTCTTACTTCTATTTGTGCAAAAGCTTACGAGCTATGTATGTAATGTATTCCTTTTTAACTCTGATTTATATTTGTAATGAAAATGAAATCCATGAGGAAACATATTGTAACTTGTACGTGTTTATCAATAAAGAAAGGAAGAAATTTATTGTAATCTCTTTGTTATATGTTACTTTTACATGTTTTAAGTGAGAATTGGAAAGTTTTTAATTTACGCAGAATTGGGTCGTAACAGGTTGTCCGAGAAAATGACATGCAGTTGGAAAGGCTGAAACGTAAGGTTCAAGAGGTCTTCTTCTCGGCTACTGGACCACTTCTGAGACAGGATTTTGCAAGAGTGGTAAGTCTCTCGGCCATCCAGAATGATTTTGGGAAGCAAGAGGCGGATTGGGAAAGTACCTTCGCCAAATGTGCTGAGAACTTAGATGGACTTGAATTCCGGATTAGCATGCTGCCGCCCGTCACGATGGAGGAGGTTGTCGCAGTCGTGTCCAGGTTCATCGAACGCAATGCTGCCTAGGAGGATAAGGATGCCTCCTTGATATTAGCTTCACTACCACTTTACTGATTGTTTACTGGTTGATAACTCATGTTATTTTGGGCAACTCTAATTAGGGTTGAGTTGTAATTATCTTGGCTGTTGATATTGTTTTAATCTCGGCCCTTCATTTGATTTCTGAAACTCTATTTAAACTGGTGATTCCTCATTTTCATTTTGGTAGTGGAAACAGTATATGAAATTGTTGCATTGAGACTATTTCTGATAGTAAAAGCTCTTATGCATGATTTTCTTTGAACAACTTTTATTGTCAAATAGTAAGCAAGGTTACATATATTCTTCCACCATAGATTAGAAGTAGATAAAGTTAGAATTAAGTTGAGTAGAATTTGCTTTGAATGTTTTGGTTAAGTGAATGAGAGATTGATCGTATAGATTCAATGGTGAAGTATTGCTCATGCTTTCTTCGAATGGATGATTTGCATTCGATGCTTAAAGTTAGCCTGAGCCTATAATTGTGGAAGCTTAACTTCAGTCTCATTCGAAGCTTGAAAATTACAATCACACCCTTAGAATATTGCACCCACTTTGCGTAGTTGTCCTAGGGAGGTGAAACAAAGTGCGGTTATTTCCTTTCGCCTAAATCCTTACTGTCTCTCAAATTCCTAGGCAGAGAATAGATCCTCTGAACCCTTATCCTTTTGCCATTTTTTTTTTATCCAAATTCAAGTCCTACCCAAAGAAGCTTTTAATGATAAATCCGCCTAAGTCCCTAACTTGTAAGAAATCGCCTAGCGTAAGTCCCCTTGTGTATTACCAGCAAATCACAACGCCTATTGAGCTTATCCACACGTCAAGACCTGACAAAAGAAACCTTGGAATCACCATATGATCTTCTCACAATCTTAGCATACACGGTGGTTTTTCAAGAGAGGATAGAGTGTCTTTGGACATTTTATTCTATGTGTTCGGTGGATGATAAAACGTACACCAATAGTAACCAAAAAATACCGAATACCTGATTATGCAATGAAGAAATCAAACAAATACCAAATCGATGGAGACAACCACAACTGCACAGCTAAAGAATCCATTGTCAACTACCAAGTTCTTGTTGACTCATGATCTGCTATCCATGCTTGTAACGAACTCATCTAACTACTTTAGGGTCGGCCAAGAAGAACAGATTTACAAATGTGAAAACAATATTCTCATGGTAGCTAGGGTTCCAAACCCTTCAACAATAATATTGCCCTAAATTTCTTTCTTCCAAGTCTGTCGAAGACTTTATCAAACATAATGATGCTTTGAAGTCCGAAACAAATCAAAACATGATAATAAATCATTATTATGTTTTTAAATCCGATGACAATTCTTCACTGCTGACAAAAACGTTCCACAACATTATCAATCATTCATTGTCGATGCCAAGTCACCAATTAACTATGTATGTTGTGTCCCATACAGCCCGATATGAACATTATAATTTCACCGACATCATTATGATAAATGAATCATTAACCCAATATCAATGATGACTCTCAATAGTTGGCCAATAACTTGGTCACTGCCATGTAACTTTTAATAAAGTCATCCTTATATGAGATGCAATGAGACCGATATAAACCATATAAATCTGCCCGAGCCTTTTATTATAAAGGCTTTAATAATATTTTAAAATTAAATGTGATGCAAGTAATAAAATATTCAAAGCCTCAATATCATATGTGATGGAGATGACAAGATCTATAGACCTTTTGAATTTTTAGCATGAATTTTCATCACAATGAGAGCATAGAAAACCACCTTAACTAATCAATCTGAAATACTGAGCCGAAAGATATGAAATTATAGAAAATAATAATGCCAATATCACATGACCACAATGTGGCTGTAGACATTCCAAAAACAAGTCGTGCAAAGCCTTGTAATATTGTATGCTTTATGACATCATGTATCAAATGTTAGCACACTTATGTATCATATGTGTCTTGAAGACAACACATACCCTCTTAACAAATAGTCAATGAAGAGAATACATATAAGTGAGTTAATACTTGTAATCCATGCTTCTATGCAAACTTCTCATAAACGGATATGTTTTGTGCAAACATAATATGTGCCACTCATATATCATTTGATCTGTCAACTCAAGTAAAAATGCACAAATGTATAAACAAATGTATACCTCAAAACGAATCTACCAGTATATGTATGTTATTGTGACTTGTAACCCTAAAGCAAATGCATGCCCTTGTCATGTCCCCTAATTTTTGGAATTCTAGATATTATAAATACTGATACACAATTAATAATAATGCTTAATCAAAGAGCGTACGTCCCCATCTGATAAATGAGATTATATTAAAGATGGTATTATTATTATATTTGATTTTATATATATAAATACGGATAACAAATATTAAAATATAAATATGGGCAATCCCAATTTAAAGATAAATAGCATAGTATGCGGTAGAATGATTAATAGAGATAATGGAAACAATATAAAATAATAATATTAAATTAATACAAATACTACTATTATTAACTATGCCTAAGTAATGCTAGCTACAATGGTTGCGGGCAAGAGGGCACAATAATCTCTCAACCAATATTCTATCAACCGTGTGGAGAAAGTGAGGGGCTACTTTATTCCCAGAAGACGTCTTTCTGGAAAGGTGTGATTAGCACCAAGGAAGCGTATAAAGAAGATAATAGTTTATGTGGAGGAGGAATTATAAAGGGATCATCAAATAGAATTGGGAGTGGTCGTCTTCCCCAAACATAGAGATTGACATGGACGATATTCCACTAAAGTCGTTCACACCATTTTTTACAGCCACCGCATGTTATTTTCAGGAAAACGCAATACTTGGGAGTCTCAGATATGACAAAAGACAAATGAGGCAAATTGCGTGGATTATGAAGGAAGATCATAGAAGCCAAGTGAAGTGTCAAAGACCAATCGTGGCTAACGGAGTGAAGGATGAGAGGAGGGACAAGGCAAATAGAGAGTCATAGCATCCAGATCAAGAAGGTTGGTCTTAGATGGACGCCTTACTTCTCTCACCGTGATGTCTATTATCTTTGTAGGCTCATAAAAGCAAAGTTGTCGACTATCTTAATTATGAGCAAGTAAAGATGACATAATCTTGGAAAACATAATAAGAAAGGTTATACACCAATCAGGAATGAAGAATAAAGGAATATGTGTTGAAGAGGGTAGTTCCACTGTGACTGAAGTAAAGGTAAGTAAATTATGCTACCTAAGAAGTAATTACAGAATATGTTGAGTAAATAGCTGATAACCAATGAATTCCTATCAAAATAAAGTAATCGCTGGTATTTGATATATATTTAATATATATAAATATATATATATGATAGATATAAATATATTAGAGATAATATGTTTCCATGGATGAATAATTCAGATAAATACACTTTGTGGCAATTGATAAGTTTATATATTTGGATATATATATATATATATAGTGTATAGAGAGAGGGAGAGGGACTCATTAAGACTTTGTAGGCGTTAGATACTATTCATTCACTATGATGATAAGTGATAAATAGAATTCCATCTATGGGATCCAGAAGATATTTAATATCTAACATACTCATAAAATATACTATAGAAGGATCATTCACAACAAGTGACAAGGAGAAAATAATTATCCATTGACAAGGATGAAGTATTTATATCATCTTTGATCTTAAAAGTTGTTATTACTGAAATTTGTTGATCTCTAACGTTTCTAATGTCTCTTTGAGAAACACTATGAATGCAAGATTCAACTTTAAGTGCTTCCACTAGAAAGGGGACATTACAGCCCTGAAACAAATGCATGTCCTCAAAATGAATCTGCCAATATATGTATGTCACTGTGACTTGTAACCCTGAAGCAAATGCATGCCTTGAAATAATGAACATATGTCAAACATCAGTACCAACATGTAAAAACTGAAACTTGAAAGTGCATTCCATGAACCATGTGAATCGCCATATGAACCAACTGTAATCATCATGTATCAAAACAAGCTAAGAATGCATCCTATCAACATCCACCAAGCATATCATCACATTCATATCACACTGCATATCATAACACCAACCAATGCAACTGCATATCAGCCAATCTAAGAATGAAAAGAATAGAGCCAATGATGCCATGAACCCCATAAAACAGTTTTGGCATCAAGGACAAACTAACACATAAACAACTGAAAGCCAACACTATCTTGTCCATGCATATTTGACATCAATGACAACATTTCTAACAATTTTTTCTAGTGCCTTCTCCCTCACATTGCACTCATCCTTTCTAACCATTTTTTCGGATTTTCAAAGTGCATTTTGTTGGACACTAGGAACACTAAGAGATTGGAGAGAGGGGAAGGGGGTGACGGGTGAATCAGTGTTCAATAATATTTGACGTTCAAATCAGATCTAAAACTATCAACAGCAATAATTGAACTTAAAACAGCATTCACAACATATAAATAGAGGGAAACAAATAATCACATTGATGAACACCATAACACCAGAAATTTTGACGTGGAAACCCTGTTAGGGGAAAAACCACAATGGAGATTAATCCACAATGTATACTCTGTTAAAAGTATGATAAAAGAGGGGAATGCACTTGCATTCAGGCGCACTGCCTAGAGCTCACTGCTCAAGAGAGAAAGGCTCACTGCCTTACAAAGTATAATTGGAATTACAACAAAATTTTGAACTGAGAATACAGCATCTACAAATGCCTGGATTCAGTTCCAATGAAGCTCATAATCAGATTCCGGATCTTTTTATCAGTTTGCACTTCTGCTATGCTCTGCTTAGCATACAAAACTTTTTTTTCCCTCAAATAACTGATGTCCTTTTTCACTCTCTTCTTGATATACATACACTTCTATCTCTACCACAACTACTTCACACTCAAAATGATTTTTTGATGTTTAAATTGATTTGTTTTGTGTTTTTGAAGGTTTTGATGAATTTTAAACAAGAAATATAGAAGTGCACTAGGCATAAAATGCACTTAAAACTGAAATGTAAACTAGATCTAAGCAACAATCAATTTATTAATCATTATTCAACTGTAACAATGAAATTACAAGCAACAAACATACCTGAATCTCTCCAGAATAATTAAATAAAGAAATGTTGCACATGCCAAGTAGGAATGGCTGAAACTGATGAAACCCTCCTGTATTCCGATGAAGCACAAGTAGAACTCCTGAATGAAGCTCTTACAGGCAATGATTCAGCTGGTCTTCCACAACTTCAAAATTGCACATCATTGAAGAGATTTCGTTCTCCAATGGAAGAAAATACTAAAACCCTTGTCTCAGGAAAACCACAGAGAAACAAAGAAGCAATTTCAAATAATCATCAATAAAGAGGTTGAATTGCCCCTTTTTGCCTTATATCTCCAAAAGGCACAAATTCCAAAAAGTGATGCCACTTTTTGCAATTAAATACATTTAAAATGCATTTAAATCATTTCAATAGTTCATTATTTCACTCAACCAAGTTGGCGTACCTTTTAAATGACTTAGGTGATTTTGATTTTCACTGTATAATTATTAAGTCATTATTTTAAAATATTTTAAGTGGCTTTTAATTATTATAAAGTCAAATCATAACTTTATAATATTAAATGACTTAACCACTAAAATATTCATAACTCCCTCAATTCTCAATGTTTTGACATGTCATTAGAAGCTGACAAACACTGAACTGCAAAGGCTTGCACTGAGCCCAACACTAAACTGAAGGGGTGGAAATTCCAATATCCACCATTATCTGCTACTGAGACCCTCTATCCAAACATACTAGCCTACAAGGGTCCAAGTAATAGGCTAACCCATCGAACTCTAATGCTCACGAAAATGGGGACATTACATTCCGCGTATAAAAATAACTTCATTGGGTGCATGTCTTCCATCACTATGTGTTTGTTGTAGTTCTTTGTTTGTTTTTAGGGCATGAAAATAAATAAAGCTTCTGCTTTTACTTTTACTCCCTATAGTTTACATGGTTCCTTATGCTTTCCTTTATTTAAAATGAAACTCACTTTAACACTTAATCTCCCATGGGTTTATAAAAGAATATCTCTTTAAAATAAAGAGTCACTTTTTACTATCAGGCCCCACCTTCATTTCCATACCTCACTTTAATCTTTTAAAGATTTTAAATAGATAGACAGATTAAATGAAAACTTTTAAAACATCACATGAAATCTTAAATGAGATTACAGTTCTCTGGGCCCTTCCTCTGCCACATGGTGCATTAGCACTGATTTGAAAACAAATTTTCTACCTTCACTTTTTTGGAGTGCCCCCTACCTCCACGTGGAGGTCCTACTGGTCATTCTTAGTGGTTGCAGTTAAAGAGCTCAAATTGATCTACATCAAACTAAAAGTGACGCTTTGGTCTTGCTACTACACTGAATTTACGATTATTTTTGGTTTTGAGGGCTCCACCTCTTCTTGAGAGATCTACGTACCATTGTACATTGACCTGTACCTTATTTTCTTAATGTTATGCCTCTTATATTTCCTGTGTGTTAGAGATTATAGTGTTGTGTTGGATTTTTCCATGGTGACGCCTTCAATGAAACCTATATCCATTTATTTGGGGTGGCATTTGATTGAAATGAATTGAGTTTGTGAAGTTTGGCCACTTGTAAGGCTCGGGCCATTCTTTGGAGAGTTGTGCATTAACACAATAGCTACGCCTCACCTTTAATAAGATTTAATAAAATTTTAAATGAGACCATTTAAAGTTCACGTGAGTCTTAGAAAACAAACTATCATACTCTCTCTGGCAGGCCCCATATTCAACGTGGCAGAATCGCGCACATCTAAAACTCTTATATTCCATCTCCCTTCTCCCTGGTCCTCCAACCACCCACGTGGTGTAGCTGCACTTATTCCGAACTCTGCCAACTTCTGGAAAAAACCCAGAGGCACTATTGGGAGTGGAGGATGCTAACATGGCTAGGATTAGCCAATAATAGTGATGGCACTAATTGTGGTGATAAAGTCTTAGGAGATGGACCAGGAATCTCATATTGATTATTTTGTGCTCCTTTGATGGCTGTGTTGAACGCTGAATCAGGATTATGATGTTGTGCATGATTTGAATGAGGCTGAATCATTATTCTAGCTTTAAAGTCTTCATTTTCGGAGAGGACAGTAATGCTATCTTAGATGATTAACAATGAGGAAAGCGTATCCCTATCTTTGTTTGCTGGGATCCTGTGATGGATTCTACTTGTATTCACCATCGCTGACAATTCCCACTAATATATGGAAATTATATAATGCAGAAACTAACTATCAAAATTGTTAGCATGTGTTTTTGTTGTGTGGTGTTAAGCAGAAAACATGCTCTTTTACCGTAAAGCAGTCGCAAACTTGTTGTATCCTTTATAATAGATTTTGTACAACCTAACATAAGAAATAGATTTTCTAAAGCCGAACATATTATTGATATTTTCTACAAGTTCAGGTGTGTATGTTCCATTGTCATATTTCCTCCAAAACAGTAAACATCTAGTCAACAGTCTAGTCAATAGAATTCTCTTTGGTCTATGCCGCTTAAATAATAGGGCAATGTTTATAAAATACAAATAAGGCAAAAAAAAATTTTTATAATATTCTCTAATAAATATTGCAAATGCATCTTCCAATTTTGAAGCAACCTCCCTATTCAAAAATCACCGTAAAGCACATCCTACAAAGAGAACTCTTCCAAGAACTTGCATGGGGATCTTTCTAGTTTTGCGTCAGATATCCAAGTAAAAGATCTACATATTGAAAATAAAAGAGATATTTAATTCATTTCACAGGTCAAAAAGATAAGCATCATTGCCTACCTTTCTAAAAATTTGACAAGGACCAAATTTTTTCATTGTCAATTTGTTTGAAAAATTGGTCATTCAGTGTACTGTTACCTTATCACCAATTACATACAGTTTTTTCTTTCTGCTTTGTATCTACTATTTGCTTATAAGCTTCATTGTACTGTTCAATATTTTATTTTTGCCAGCTGAGGGATGATCTCGTCTTTTGTTGTGAGTAGCTAGCAAGGTTTCTTCGTCCTTATGATTCGAGTAGGATCTTAAAGTAGAATAAATTTCATTTCATGCAAATAAATGCTAGTAATTGTGCAATGTGGTCTTCAATTTGAGCAAACTTCGTCTATCCATACCACTAGTGGGCTCGCTGATGGTGAGTTCGCCTTACGTGGTCAACTGGAAACTTGTGGACTTAACTTCGATTACAATCTTCATATTGGTATGCGTCATCATGACAGTGCCTTCATTGTTGAATTGTAATCTGAATATCTTTAGTTACTCCCATTGAAGATTGCACCGGTTCTGTGGAAGTTGTCCAAAGTGAGGCAAAGCGGAATCTGGTTGAGGCTTCTGAAAATTGATCTCCATGTCCCACGCCTTAGAATAGATTAGAACCTTCTTACCCCTACCACCATTTAAATTCAGTACTTTCTAGTTAGTTTAGCAAACAAGAGCTTTATAGACAAAACCTTTCAAGCATTCAAATTCCTTTCTCCACTGTTGAAAATTTTTGTAAGTCCCCTTGAAATACCAACAAATCACATCGAGCCAACTAAGACTATCCACTGCATGAAGGAACCTTGGAGTTGAACGCACGAACTCTCTCGCAATCTTAGTGTGCTAGATACTTTGATCAAGAGAGAATAGGGTAGCCGTTTGCAACTTTATTCTGTGTTGGTGCGGTCACGAAAAACACATCAACACTACCCTCAATGAGTTCATCATCATGAAGATCTCCGATAGTCTTGAGCCACCACCTAGGCCAACAAGTAGAAGTACCTGTTATCCACTAAAATTGCACCCTGTTGAACCAGATGTTCAACACCTCAGTGTAACATGGGAAGACCTAAAGCTGTGGGGTTTCTTGTAGACAGAGGTCAACCTCCGGAGAAGGCCAGCTTCCTAACTAGTAAAATCACTTAACTACTAATCTTTGTGAAGTAAAGGGAGAAGGACTACATAAATTCAAAACTACTCCTATGGTGATACACCAAATTTGTTCAAACCTATACAGCTTCCTATAACACAGTTTTCAATCAACTAATAAAAGTTGATATGCACAACTCAATACTTATATGATACCGCATAAACATTCATAAGAAAGCTACAATACATACAGTCCTAGAAGGATGATAGATTCTAATCACAAATAAAAACTGTTTGCATCACCAGCATAACCTATAACCTACAACATACATATCTCCTTTGCTTAAAAGTGCTATTAATGAGACATATTAACAAGGAATAATAGAACTCACATGTAAATTTATCAATCATCCAACACACTCAATGAAACAGATAACTGAGAAGGCAAAAATTGCTTTCTTTATTGATCTCAAAGGTGAAACTGTACATATAATGTCTATATTTGAGTTACAAAACTCAGCATTCTCCTCTAAGGACTCACAGAAGTCACAAAGCAGAAAATATGCAAGTAAGAGCTATCTACAAAAAGAGGCAAAAATGCCATATATACGAAAACTAAAAGTGTTGCCCCTTTGTTTTAGGGTTTACAAAATATTAGTTTTTTCATAAGGGTCAGCCCTTAGATCTTTTGGAAATAAAGCTAATGCATTCAATGTGCATCCTCCGTGTCCACTATCGGTGAAAGATCGCTCCAAGGATGGCCCTTCAGATCTTTTGCAACCATGCATTTAATGTACTAACCTCTGGCCTCCGTGTCCACTCTCGAACTTCCTTGAAGAACAGCCTTGAATGCCCTGCAGCATTACCATTAATATCGATCTGCCTTTTGCCAATAGACCTCACAGTTGTTCCCTAGACTGACAATTTCTTCCCTTTCGGCTTTCCTCTTGTTTTAGATCTTTCTTCAAGTCGATCCCCTTGAGACAGCATCAAATGTTCCCTATTGTTAGACCTCTATAGAGAAAACACCACTACCTTCGAACCGATTCATCATCCTTGATCACAGAGCAGATCCAGACTACTCACATTCTATTGATCTTCCTCACAAGGTTAGTCACAACAATCAAACTGCCCGTGGTCCATCTTTAGCTCCTTCTGATTGGCTAAACTCGTGCCATGTAGATTCCCTGACAGTCAAACGTCGCTTCATTAGAATCGCATGTCGGTGAGACACTAGTTGTGTCTCCCCGATGTGATTATGCCATTCAGCAATTATCAGCATAGCTCACAACCGTCGGCAATAGTTCATATCGAGCTGCAAAAGTCATATCAACATCCCTAAAACCATCGGCAAGACTATCGCTTTCGGCCAGATATCATAGCGAGCCCTCAGGAGTCATACCAATATCGCCATTTCATCGCCCAAACATCCACATTCGACAAGAGTCTCGCCGAAGTCTGCAGCAGACCCATCGCTATCGGCAAGACAAACATCAGTCGGGAAGACCGCATACCGAAGGCATGAACCTTCGGCAAGACACCATCGGGTCGGCAGGACATCACCTTGAGTTCAAAACATTACGCCAACGCTAACTCCCTTCGGCAAGACCTTTCACCGAGGCCATTTCATTTCGCCGAGACCTTGCTCTTTCGGGAAGACATCATCCTAAAACCATTCGCTTCTGCGAGACTCTCCCATCATCAACGAGACATTGCACCGACCTCACAGCCATTTCTCCCGAGCTCGAACCTTCTTTTGGTGAGACTCCCACTGGTCGAAAAGACATCACGCCGAACTCATAGCCTTTCGGCGAGACCTCACTCCGTCGCCGAGACATCTCCCCGAGCTCAACATTACGCGGAGAGTTCCATTCTTTCGGTGAGACTCTGGTTGATCGGTAGGAACTCATAGTGAACAAGGGTTCTTTTACCCGATAACCATCCCTTTTCGGCAAGACTTTCGCTATCGGTGAGACCTTATGCCGAAGGAAAAATCTCTCGATGAGTTGAGACCACTTTGACAGGACCCTAGCCGATCGAGAAGACTTCTCCCTGAATTCAAGATCTTTGGGCGAACTCATTTCATATCAGCGAGACCGCCGTCTATCGACAAGATATTACACCGAAGGTTTAACCTTTGGCAAGACATTCAACAGTCGACAAGACTTCTCCCCGATCAAACCCCTTTTGCTGAGACCTCACCTAGGACCGCCATTCCATGTCGGCAAGACCATATCAGGTCGGCAAGACCTCCCATCGAAGCCATCTTGTTTCAGCGAGAGCTCACTTCATTTCGGGGAGACATTGCTTGGTCGGCGAGACCCTTCGCCAAGCTCACAACTTTCGCCGAGACTTCCCCGTGTCGGTAGGACATCTCCCCGATACACAACCTCATACCGAAGACACCATCCTTTCGGTGAGACATCACTCGGTCCCAGAGACCTCATGCTGAACTTAAATCTTTCCCCGCTACCATTTCATTTCGACAAGAGTCCACCTTGTCAACAAGACTTTAGCATGTCGAGGAGACATTAAAACCCGCGGTGATCAAGATGTCTGGGCGACCGGCGTATTTTTAAATGAGTAGAACCCACTGCTAGTCGGCAAGACATCTGAAAGGTCTCAGCGACCTTCTTGAGGAATTTTATGCCAAACTGGATTGAGGTATGCCTGAAATATGCTAACCAATTTTTTCGATAAATTAACACAACATAACCAGCATTTAGCCAACTTGGTTAGTGTTAGCTCCAAATAGAAAACCAAACTTGAAATGAACTCACACCAAGAATGCACACTCAATCCCAATGAAGGATAGGTGTTGTCATATGGCGGAGGAGCTAAATGAAAATACTTGAAAGAAACTACTCAACGTCAAGAATGTGCACTCAAGATCCCACTGAGGGCGAGGTGCTAACATATGACGGAGTGTTAAAATGAAAGCTTAGAAATTGATAGGCGGATATCCAGCCATGAGCTATTACAAACTACTTCATCCGCTGCGGCGGGCATCCACAGAATTGTGGGGATTCACCACTGTGAAGTGGGTACAAGAGTGTTACAATCAAATTATCCACACTGGCGGTAAACCATCCGGAGGTACTTATGTGAGAAGAAGAAGAAAGAATTGCAGCAATTAAAACTGGAACAGTACTACTGTTTACAGTTTGTACAAATAAGAAATAAGCTGCAAATTACATAAGAATTACAATAGTCTTCAAACACATGAGTCATAGATGATCTCTTACAATTATTTAACTCTCTCACTGCTGATAATGAATCGAAAATCGGAACTTTCAAAGTCTGATACAAAAAAACAGTAAACTGAAAGTGTCAACCAGCAACTGTGGAAATCATTAAAATACTCATAACTCACTCATTTCACCTCCGAATTGAATGATATATTTTGCAAAGGTCTCCTAGGAGGTAGGCACCCAAAAACCAAGCACCAAACAGCAGCAATTTTCAACTTATATCAACTTGCACAAATCCCAATGCTCTTAGAAAAGTACGGCCCTCCTTGGAGGGGCGATTTTCATTTAAAAATCAAACACTTCAAAATAAATTCCCAAAATTAACATGAAGGATCACCCAAGGTCAGCAAATAGATTGATGAAGTACCCAAAACCAAATTCAAACTGAAAAAAAAGCTATGAATAAACATCACCTTCAGCTGTAAATGAACCAGCAAACCAAAATTGCCAAAATCTCCAAAATTCTTCAATCCAATGAGCTCAATCTGCTAGTCTGATGTTGAGAAGCAGCAATGTAGCCAACTAGGTGTTATATTGCAAACACGAAATTGGACGAAAGGCTAGGAGGTAGCCATCCCCGAAGCAAAATATCATTTGTCATTCTGACAGCATAACTTTAGCATAATTTTCATGGATGAAATGCTGGAGCAAAAACCTTAATTAAATAAGAGCTCATAAACTCTTGAAATTCCTAAGAAGCATACCAAAAGACACAGGAGACCTTTCAAATTTCAAAAAAACAAATAACTTCTCAAGATGGCGTCCTTTTTGCATAAAAAGAATTTCACTTTAATTTAAAATTCTCTCTCATTAAAGTGGCGTCCACTTTTCCCAAGGCATTTGTGATGTCCCCTGCCTAGTCAGCACAACTGGATTTGAGGTTAGCCTATCATCCTGGTCCTCGTAGGCTGACAGATATGTGTAGAGGATCAATTGAGGCAGTTACCGGTGTTCAGGAGCTTCATTCTTTCAGTTGATTCAGGTTGGACCTTCGCACAGTCGTTCAGAGAGGTTTTTCAAATACTTACTATTTTTAGTAAGTCAGGCAGGCGGACGCTGCTATTTTTGGCAGGGCACCTGGTTCAGCTGGTCAGCTCAGATTCGACCCAATGCATCAGTTTGTTGGTCAGATGGAAAAATAACGAAGTATTTAATGATTTATTAAATAATTAATATTTTGACTTTATATTATAAAGTAACTTTATTAATGTATTTAAATATTATGATAATGGCATATTATAAAGTATTTTAATACTTTATAATAAAGTGGCATAATTAATATAATGAATAAGTATTTATTCATTAATGATGGGGGCGCCAATGATTAAAGATTTTTCCTAAGTCCAAACAGGCAAATTTAATCATTTATTTAAATGATTATTAAAAAGAGGGTTTGGTCGAATTTCTCAAAGAGAGGTATATATTGACTGCCAAGACAAATCGAACTCATGTGTTATGATTATTCAATTTGTCTTCTTTTGCTCTGAGCATTGAAGTTTGCAAAACCTAGGGTTTCAGCAGACATTTGATTTTGAAGAACGATACCTCTTCAAGATCTGGCAAACTGAGACTGTGAAATACCAGTTGAAGCTTGTCGTACTCGGTGACTTCATACAGAGGTTGCAGTTGAGCTTTATTGATCAATTCAGGAAGATTCTATCAGAGGTTATTCATCAGTTATTGGTGGCGCATCATTTGAGATTATTACATAGAGATCTGGCACTTCCTTATTAAAGCCGTACCATATTGAATGCTGCTGGTTGGCCGTACTTTCTTGTACCAGCTAGGGCCGTACTTCTTCATCTGGAGGATACGCCTTCATCTATGGTCTTCTGCCTGCTGTAGTATGGACGCCTAAGTATTCTGAAGCTTTGGACGTGGGATCTGGAGTCTGGAGATTGCCTTTTGACTTGGGCCATACATTTCTTATCTATTCTCTGGTGGCTGCAAGAAAATCAGGTTCCATTGAAATAAAGTCGTATTTCCTTCATATGTTCAATTTTATATATTGTATGTGCTTTGGAAACTTAATAAATATATGCGCCTACATCTTCTGAGCATTGTCAAAGCATATTTACTGTCTTTTGATTTATTATGAATTTTTAAAGCATTTTTAGAGCAAAATCGTAGTTTATTGTTTATTGCCAAAAAACCTCAAAAATACAAAATGATCAAAAATCAGTATTTGCAGTCAGAATTTGGGTTGAGATACACCTGGTCTCTTACAGTGGTATCAGATCACAATTTTCCTGCCATCCTGTGCTTTTTCAGTTGCTTTTTTAGGAAACAGAGTGCTTTTTGGTTGCTTTTTCATGAGTAGGGACATCATTCATTATACCAAGGGTATAGGAACAGGCAGAGTTGAGGATTGGACAGGTCCCCCTATTCCTGAAGGTGAGACAGTGTCAGGAGTATTGGGTATTCACAGATCTAGCTCAAACAACAGCGAGAACAGTGTTGCAACCCTAATGGCAGACCGTGAGATCCCTGCAGAGACACTTAGGGATTGAGGGAAAGCGCATGCAGAGGGCGACATTACTAATGAGGAGTTCAGACACAGGCATGATAATATGATGGACATGATTTCCCAGTTGATGGGCACCATTAGACAGTATACTCCATCCCAGCCGCACTATATCCAGATCGGACAGTCGAGCAGGACTGCAGGAGTGGACCAGCCTTTGGCATCAGCACCACGACAACCATCACCGATCTATCATGAGCGTAGGCGTGGACAACCTACATTCTTACCCAGAGAGACCCCACCTCCGACTCCGGGGGCAGAGCAGCAGGGGCATCATCAGGAGTTTCAGTCACATAATGGCATGTCAGTAGCCGATGTGACTAGATTTCACGATGAGTATCTATCATTAGCACCTGAGATCAGACAGGCGTTATCATTTCATGAGTTTATAGATGTTCATAAACCTAGAGGAGGAGGCAGATTTGACCGTCGAGCTCCTCAGCACCAGCAGCCACAGCCACAGGTGAACAGGGATTTGCAATATGCAGTCAGCAAAATCACCTTGTCGTACTTTGATGGTTCAAATAAGACATCAGCGAAGTCTTGGGTCTAGAAGTTGGACAATTATCTATCACTAAGACCAATGCAGGAGGACAAGGCCATTAAGTTTGCTACTTTGCATCTTGATGGGCTGGCGCATGATTGGTGGCATCATGGCATGTACACACTTGGCCATCATGCAGTTACTACCTACCAGGAGTTCACCAGCAGGCTCATAGAGCATTTTGACAAGAAGGATCCGGAACTCTACTTCGGGGAGCTAGCTCAGCTCAGACAGACAGGTAGTTTGGATGCTTATGTTGGTGAGTTTCAGAGGGATGCAGTCATGGTGACAGGCATTTCAGAACGGAGACTTGTTATACTCTTTGTTGAGGGTTTGACAAAGCCTATGAGAGGTTGGGTCAAGGCATTTGATCCTCCCACCCTCCAGGAGGCCATGAGGAAGGCACGGAACATGGAGCTTGCAGCACCTCGCAGCAAGTTCATTTCAAGTTCGACACCCTACACGAGGCCTAATAGGTCTTTTGATAGGAATAGGCCCTTTGAAAAAATGAGGGATCCACCTAATCCTAAGAGACAAAATGCACCACCCTTTGACAGAGAAACATTGAATGATCTACGGAAGAAAAAATTGTGTATCTGGTGCAAGGCACCCTACGATGAAAAACATGTATGCCCACTTCGTCCCAAGGTTAAAAACAATCAGATGGAATGGTTTTACGAGGGAGAAGAGCAATCTGATCTGTCAGACCAGCAAGCTGATTCCGAGCATTCAAATGATGACAGGTCCGATAACGAGGGTGAAAACGAAGGAGGAAGGAAGCTACAGGAAGCCCATTTGACTAGCCTTCAGAGAGATGCGTCATTTAGACTTCGTGGGCTCCTAGCAGGTCAGAAGGTGATCACTCTACTAGACACGGGTGCCACTCACAATTTCATTGATGCACGGTTAGTGGAGAGACATGGTATCCAGACAGAGGAGTTTGAGGGTATTCGAGTCAAGGTCGCTGATGGATACACCCTCAAATGTGATAGAAAGATTACTGATCTTCCGATGCAACTGAACAACTATGAGTTCAAGACTGAATTCTACGTTGTCAATATGGGAGATACAGATGTGGTGTTAGGGATGGCGTGGCTTCACGATTTGGGTGAGTTCACACTCAATCTACGTGACATGGAGATGAAGTTCAAGGTTAATGGGAGACCTCATGTCATCAAAGCCATTAGAGACAGTAATCTGAGGATGGTTTCGTTCAGGCGGATGGAGAGACTCATTCGTGATGACATGGTTGACTGGGCTGCAGAGTGTATGTTGATGCCAGCACAGCAGGAGCAGCAGAAGGGTGAGTACCACCCAGACATTCAGATATTACGGACTAAACACTCCAAAGTGTTTAGTGACATTCCACCTGGTAGACCTCCAGATAGGGGCACTGAGCATATCATCGAGTTGGAGGAGGGCGCAAAGCCCATTATGATTACACCCTACAGGCACCCGAAACGACTCAAGGATGAGATAGAGAAGACCATCAATGAGTTACTAGCTATGGGGCATATTAGACCTAGCAAATCACCTTTTGCTTCATCGGTTGTATTGGTGAAGAAGGATGGATCACTTCGGATGTGCATAGACTACCACCAGCTCAATAAGAGGACAATCAAGAACAGGTACCCTATACCACGCATCGATGAGTTGATTGATGAGTTACACGGTGTTGTCTTCTTCACGAAGATTGATTTGAGATCCAGGTACCACCAGATTCAGATGAGGGAGCAAGACATTGAGAAAACCGCCTCCAGGTGCCATTGCGGTCACTTTGAGTTCTTGGTTATGCCTTTCGGTCTAACCAATGCACCTGCCACCTTTCAGGCCACCATGAACAGGGTCTTCAGTTCACAGCTGCGGAGATTTGTATTGGTCTTCTTCGACGACATTCTGGTATATAGCAGGTCATGGGAGGAGCATTTAGCTCACTTAGACTCAGTTTTGGGTATCTTGGCTGGTGTGTCCTTCTATGCCAAGGAATCCAAGTGTGAGCTAGGTATGGAGGAGTTGTTGTATCTGGGGCACATCATCAGTGCCAAGGGAGTGAGTATGGACCCTGAGAAGGTCCGAGCTATAGTTGAGTGGCTGGTACCAGAGAACCTTACGCAGCTCAGAGGATTCATTGGGTTGTGTGCTTTCTACAGGAGATTTGTTAGTGGGTTCTCACGTCATGCCGCACCCCTTACTGATTTGACAAAGAAAGGGGCTTTCACTTGGTCACCACAGGCGCAGGAGTGCTTTGACAGATTTAAGGTGATCATGACTTCGTGTCCAATGCTAGCATTACCTGACTTTACGAAGTCATTTGATTTGTTTTGCGATGCTTCAGGAGAGGGCATTGGTGTTGTTCTGATGCAGGAGAGGCACCCTATTGCATTTGAGAGCAAGAAGCTTAGGGGTCCTGAGAGGTTTTACAGCATTTACGACAAGGAGATGTTAGCCATTATGCATGCTTTGGTTAAGTTCAGGCAATACTTGGTAGGCAGCAAGTTCAATGTGCGCACAGACCACAATAGCCTGAAACACTTCTGGTGCAGGAGCACCTAGGCTGACCTCCATTTTGGCTTGCACAATTTTGGCTTGTATTGACCTTAGCCAAGTCAAGATGTTGTGTGTTTTGGTTTGGACATTAGAAGGTATTGCATTTGTGGTTGAAGAGTTAGTCATTAGGACTAAAATCTTCATTAGGATATTAGTATTAAATTTTGCTTTATTAAATTTAGGACAGCATATGTTAGGCATTTAATATGTGTCAAAGCCATATCCTCATTGTTTGGAGATGCTAAAGGTTAGTTGAGGGATTGTTAGTTCGATGTTAATGAGTTGGAGATCCTAAAAAGAAGGATAATGGCGAGGTTGCAAGAATATTGCAAAGTGCATGGCAACATTGTTAGGTTGCATGCAATTCAATTAGTTTGGATTCCCTTGAAATCAGGGAATGCTCGAGTAACTGCCCTGGAAAAGATGTTGTTAGCATCCAAAATAGATGGAATGGCTCGTAGAAGCAGCAGTCAGT
The DNA here is from genome assembly GCA_007258455.2 of Sequoia sempervirens. Classification (NCBI taxonomy): domain Eukaryota; kingdom Viridiplantae; phylum Streptophyta; class Pinopsida; order Cupressales; family Cupressaceae; genus Sequoia; species Sequoia sempervirens. Next base: position 181,671,348 of record VDFB02105785.1, on the reverse strand, counting down.
CATTGTAATCAGTTTTTGTTGTGAAGAATAGAAAGTCAGTGAGCAGATTTAGAGTAATTTCTGTGTGTTAACCGCGTGCTTGGAGAAACAGTGATTATAATGGCTTTGTTTACACAGTTTTTTCACTGTTCTTAGGTTCTTTGAATAGTTTGAAGTGTATTCCATCTTGTAGATAAAAGGTTAAGAGCAGATTTCTGTGTTTTGTGTACAGAGTTTAGTGTTGTAGAGCAGTTTTCTGAAATTCCACTGTGTTTTGCAACAGAACTGTCATAGGCGTTGAATGCTCATATTAGCGTTGTATTTATGTTATTAAGATAGATTTGTTTCATTCTTCTTTGTGTATTTAAGTTGAGGAGTGTAGGGTTATTCATTTGAACCCTTAGATCAGAATTTAAAGGGTTTGAAAGTTCAGTTTTGAACAGTCAGTCAAAACATGGCTTCCCGATGAAATCTGCCTGTGGAGTTTTCCTGAGGTTGATGGAAATGACAGGGAAGCCATGCCTTTGTACATATTTAGTAATAGGAAGCTTTGAGAACCAAGCAAGAAGTTATATCACCAAACCCTAAGCGAGTTTCAGTCACCCGGTTAGGAGTTTGGAATAGAAAAGTTGAGAACTCGGGCAGGGGCAGAAGGTACTGTACGGTACCAGTACGGTATCATGTAGGTTTTGGTCATACTTTGACATGTTAAAGTGAGTTGATGCTTGAACAATCCAATAGTGTGAGGAGATAGCAAGAATCTCCTAAAACCCTAGCTATTAGGCTTAATAGCCCTAATCCTCCATGAAAGTAGGAATTGTATGTATGGTAAGGACAGAGTTCTGAGACCTAGTACAAGATTTAAAGCCCTAAAAAGGGTGCTTGAAAGTGCCTATTGACTGACAGGTTGTTTGATAAAATAGAGAGAAAAAGTCAGAAAACTAACTGGTAAAGGCTAGTAGGGTTTTAGGCCTCCTCAAGGCAGTTTCAAGAAAACAGGTAGATTGAAGGTTGAACATCAAGCAAGATGGATCAATTTGAATGCAGGAAGCATGGAGACAGTATCATCAACTCCCCTGCAAGCAGTTCTAGCATGATGAAAAAGTTGGTACTTAGATCCTTCTAAGTCCAAGGAAGAGCCATTGATTACAAAAGGTGTTGAATCTTCAAGGGTAAAGTACAAGGTTGAAAGCTCTCTGAGAAGAGTTGGAGCAGGACTAGAGCAGTCTTTTAAGCTCAAAAAGGAACCCTTGGTAGCAGGTTCCAAGCAGGAGACAGTGGAAAGTCTCCTAGAAGGCAGTACAAGCAACCCTTGGAGTTTTACTACACCATATTGGTATCAGAGCTTTGAGTTGGATTCAAGGCTTGTGATTAATGAGCCAAACCACTGAGTCAGTTGGAGAGAATACACCAGAGTAAGAAGCCATGGTGACAAATGCAGAGCTAGCAAAGAAGGTAGAAGAGCAAGAGGAAGATAACCGGTTGCTCAGAGAAAGGATATCTCAGATGGAGAAACTCCTAGATGAAGTCCAAGAAACAGCAGATACTGTGAAGGGCAAGATAAAGCAGAAGGAAGAGCAGGAAGCCAAGGAAAAAGAAGAGGATTTGGAGGAGGAAGCTCCAAAGCCTGATCCTGTTCTTGCAAAGGAACCATTCTTGAAGGCATTGTAGGCCTTGAGTGGTAAAGCATTGGATGGTGTGCCACTTTTCAGTGGACAAATGGACCCTGATTCAGTTGTAGACTGGATTGAGAGCATTGAGAATCACTTTGAGTGTGATGGCATAACAGAGGCCCAAAAGGTAAAGGTGGCCAAGTCAAGGTTGAGAGGAGCAGCTCTCACATGGTGGAAGTTTGTGCAATCTGAAAGAGAAAAAGAAGGCAAAGGTCCTATAGTTTCATGGAGAGGAATGGTGACTAAGATAAGGCAAACTTATCTCCCTGATGATTATGAAGTTCAGTTGCACATGAGAAGACACAATCTGAGGCAAAAGGATATGGATGTCCAAACATATACAGAGGAGTTTCAAAAATTGTGCCTTAGATCAAAAGTGGTTGAAGATGAGAGTATCAGGTTGGCAAGGTACCTAAATGGACTCAAGTGGTCTATTCAAGAAGATATGAGTTTGGTAAACTTCAAATCAGTCTGCCAATGCTATCAAATGGCTTTGAAAATAGAAGAGAAAGGCAAAAAGAAACAAGAGCAGAACCCTAAAGGTAGAGGTAAAGCGAAAAACAGCTGAGGACAAAGAGGAAGCTATAGTGGAAGAAGCTCAGAATCAAGAGCCCAAGGAGAAGTCAGATTTTCTGAACAGCAAGAAGGATGTTCCAGTAGAGGTGGTAGAGGAAGAGGTTTCAGCTCCAGAGGAAGAAGTGGTGGACAAGGAAGAGGCAGCTACTTCACCAACATGAAATGCTATCATTGCAACCAATTAGGACACCCGGCCTATAGATGTCCTGAGAAAGGTAGCACTTCTCATGGAGGAGATAAGAGAACAAATCTGATTCAAGAAGAGACAGCTGCAGCAAATAAACAATCAGAAGTACCCTTGAACTCAGAGGAAGGTGAGAATCTCATGATGAGGAGGACTTTGATCAAAGAACCAGTCAAAGAAGAGCCAAGCCAAAGAAGGTCCTTGTTTAGGATAAAATGCAAAATGATAGGGAAGGTGTGTAAGGTCATAATAGACTCAGGTTCAACTGACAATATTGTGTCAGAGGAGGCAGTCAGCAAACTGAAATTGACAAGGATACCTCACAATAATCCTTACAAGGTCACATGGCTCAATAAGGGTCAGCATGTCTTGGTGAATGAACAAGCATGGGTGGAGTTTTCAATTGGCAAGTACAAAGACAAGGTATTGTGTGATGTATTACCCATGGATGCATGCCACTTGCTCCTAGGTAGGCCATGGCAATTTGACCCTCAAGCTGTGCATGATGGAGCTAAGAATTCATATACCTTTAAGAAGGACAATGTAACCTACAAGATTCAATCTTTGTTGGAAGATACTGAGGTGCAAACAGTAGGTTCTAAGCTGCTAATAGCTGGTGAAAAAGAGTTCCTAAAGGCCTTAGAAGAAGGAGAAGGAGTTGGCTACGCAGTAATGATCAAGCCAAGAGAAGTAAGCAAAGAGAAGGCAGCTGAAAAGCAAGAGTTACCCAAGGAGATTCAAGATTTGTTGCAGACCTATGAGAGTATTGTAAGTAGTGGTCAACCAGCAACTTTACCTCCTAAAAGAGCCATAAGTCATAGGATAGACCTGATACCAGGAGCTACCCTTCCAAACAAAGCAGCCTACAAGATGACACCTCAGCAAAATGAGAAAATAGCTAGGCAGATTCAAGAACTACTTGACCAAGGTCTCATTAGGAAAAGCATTAGCCCTTGTGCAGTACCTATTGTCTTAGCACCTAAGAAAGGAGGAGAATGGAGGCTTTGCACTGATTCCAGGGTAATAAATAAGATAACCATCTGGTATAGGTTTCCCATCCCTAGGATTGAAGATCTCATGGATTGTCTAGGTGAAGCTAGGTACTATACCAAGATAGATTTAAAGAGTGGCTATCATCAAATTAGGATACATGAGGGTGATGAGTGGAAAACAGCCTTCAAAACCAATGAGGGTCTTTATGAGTGGCTAGTAATGCCATTCGGATTATCTAATGCCCCCTCCACATTCATGAGACTCATGAATGAAATCCTCAAAGACTACATTGGCAAGTTTGTAGTAGTGTATCTTGATGATATACTAATCTATAGCAGAACTAGAGAAGAGCACCTCCAACATATTGAGCTGATTTTCAAGAAGCTACAGGAGGAGAAGCTGATGATCAATCTGGAAAAGTGTGAGTTCATCAAAACAGAGCTGGTGTACCTTGGTTTTGTGCTATCACATGGCAACTTGAAGATGGACAGCAGCAAGGTAGAAGCCATTCTCAATTGGCCTACTCCAAAAACAGCAACAGAGGTAAGAAGCTTCCATGGTCTTGCTCAGTATTATAGGAAATTCATCAGACAATTTAGTGCAATTTGTGCTCCTATGTTGGATACCATTAAAGGAGGAATGAAAACTAAGTTTGTGTGGAATGAGCAAGCTAACAAGAGTTTTGAGTTGCTGACGGAAAAGATAGCTACCCAACCTGTTTTGGTGTTGCCAAGTTTTGAGAAGCTATTCACCATTGAATGTGATGCAAGTAATGTAGCAATTGGAGCTGTACTCAGTCAAGAGGGCAGACCGGTGGCTTTTCATTCTGAGAAGCTAAGTGAAGCCAAGAGGAAGTACTCTTCTTATGACCTTGAGATGTATGCATTGGTCCAAGCACTAAGGAAGTGGAGGCACTACTTGCTTCCCAAGGAATTCATTGTGTACTCAGACAATCAAGCACTCAGTTTTCTGAATTCACAAGAGAAGTTGAGTCACAGGCACATGAAGTGGGTGGAGTACTTGCAAGCTTACACCTTCAACATCAAGGACAAGAAAGGAGCTCTCAACAAAGTTGCTGATGCATTGAGCAGGAGAGTTCTCACCATTCAAGAAATTCAGTTTAAGAGCATGGGAATAGATCACTTCAAAGATCTATATGCAGATGATGAAGACTTTGCAGAAATTTATAAGGTATGTCTTGAGTTTAAGAACCATTTCCATAGCAAATATGCTGAATACACCTTGCAAAGTGATTTATTGTTTAAAGGGAATCAGCTTTGTGTTCCTAGAGGTTCTATTAGGGAGAATTTAATACAAGAGAAGCAACTGAAATGGAGACATGCCAATGGCTCTTTTGGGTGTAATGCGATCAGCCCACAAAGCATCATATAATGCTTTATGCCATGATCTTTGATTCTCATCAACAAGCTTTCGGATAATAGTGATTAGATTTTTATTACTTGATTCAGCTTGACCATTACCTTGAGGGTAATAATCAGATGAGTGAGCCAATATTATGCTATAATCAAAACAAAACTGAGTTACCTCATAAGATGAGAAAGAAGATGCATTGTCTGTCACCACCTTATAAGGAACACCAAATCTTGATATGATATTTTCTTTCAAAAATCTACACACTACCTCAGAAGTAGCATGTTTCACAGGAATAGCCTCTACCCACTTGGTGAAATAGTCTGTTGCAGCAAGAACAAAGGTATGTCCAGCACTTGAATGAGGGTTAATGACGCCAATGAAATCGATTCCCCACTGCCTGAAAGGCCCTTCTATCACAACTGGTTTTAACGGCTGTGCCATCATTTTTTGCTTACCAACAAATTGCTGGCATTGTGTACATTTACGTACCCATTTATATGTCTTGAAAAAGCGTAGGTCAATAATACCTAGCTCTCAAGATCTTGTGAGCAGTTACTGATGGAGAAAAATGGCCACCACATGCTAAATTGTGAAAAGATTCAAGCAACCTGTCTTGCTGCGCCTTATCAACACAACGCTGAAAGTTACCATCAAGAGTCCTTTTGTACAAACCATTATCCCAAAGAATATAATTTGCAGCCTTGAGTTTCAAATTCCTCTTTTCTTTGAAAGAGAGATGAGCTGGGCATTCACCATAAGTCAGAAAATAGGCAATATTTGAATACCACTCATCAGTAGTGCTGACAAACAATACTTTATTAAGATCTTCATAAGTTTCCTCTTCACTTTCCTCTGCACTGCTTTCAGCCATCAGCTGACATAAACCTCTGCCACGAACAAGCTTGGTAGGTTTTATTTCTAAATCATACTCTTGGATTTTAGCCACCCAATTTCCTCTTTTTGTACCAAAATCTTGCTGTGTCAAAATGGATTTGACAGCTGTATCCGGAACTAATACTATCGTATGAGAATTGAGAATGTAGAACCTGAAATACTTGACTGCTTTCACAACAGCAAAAGCGTTCTTCTCAACTGTAGAATATTTGAGCTCATGAAGCTTTAATGGACAACTCATGAAGGCAATGGGAGACTCAATTCCTTCTGAATTTTGCTGCATTAAAATAGCAGACATAGTATGCTCTGAAGCATAACTGTACATAATGAAATCTTTAGTGTAATCTGGACTAACCAGCACCGGAGCATGAGCAATTGCATCTTTAATTTCAGCAAAAGCGGCTTTACCTTCGTCATTCCAACGAAAAACAGCTTTCCCTTTCATCATATCAATGATGTGACGTGTTTTCTCAGCAAAATCTGGGACAAATCTCCTTAAGAAATTTACTTCGCCAAAGAAAGAATGAACAGCTGTTTTACTAGATGGCAAAGGCAGATTCTGAATAGATTTTACTCTCTCAGGATCAATCTTGATTCCTTCGTTTGATACTCCATGACCCAGAAGTTTACCCTCAGTAACCCCAAAGATAGACTTTTTGGGATTAAGAGAAACACCATGTTTGCGGCACCTTTCCAGCACATCTTGTAAATGAAATAAATGATTCTCACGATCTTTTGAGAAGACGGTGAGATCATCCAAATACACCACAATATACCTTCCTAAGATACCACGGAAAGCTAAATCCATTGCTCTTTGAAAGGTTGCCCCTGCATTAATTAATCCAAAAGGCATTCTACGATATGCAAAAGTACCCCATGGAGTAGTAAAAGCAGTTTTATGTCTGTCTGCTTCACTTACCTCAATCTGATTGTAGCCTGAAAATCCGTCCAGCATAGACATCATTTGAGAACCTGTCACTGTCTGGAGCACTTGATCCATTATAGGCAAAGGATAATTATCCTTCAATGACTGCTGATTGAGATTCCGAAAATCCACACAAATGCGAATTTCTCCATTCTTCTTGCGTACTGGAACTATATTGGCTACCCAAGTTGAATGATGAATGGGAAAAATAATTTGTGTGTCTAGCATCTTCTGGATTTCTGAATAGATAGTGCCAGAAATTTTGGGATTACACTGGCGCTGCTTTTGTTTAAAAGGAGTTGCATCACTTTTCAAAGGAATTTCATGTTGAACTTCTCCCGACTGAAAAGATTTGAGATCATCATAGGAATAAGCTAGCACGTCTTTATACTGCTGTAACAATTGAATAATCTGATTTCTCTCCTCTGGAGTACAACTATTACCAATGTTAACCATTTTGGGATCATCTTCAGACCCAATATTGTACTTGTCATACCCTGTAGGAGAATCCGTATTCACTTGTTGTTGCTTTTTGATATATCGGTCATGCTTGTCAAAAAGCTTTTCCAAAGATACCAGTCCCTTAGGAATTTTATTCCCCTTTAACTACAGAATTTCTCCATCAGATCCGGACCAAGAATCTGACATAGAATCTGAGGAAGGAGAAGAATTGCTACCTTCAAAATACAGATTATTCAAACCATCATCAACTTGTAAAAAGTTAATAATCTGTTTATCATCATTGAAAATCTGCCAATGGTCCCAATTATCTGGAACACTAGGTCTGCAGATTATTTCAACAATATATTTATCTTGATTAAAATCGAGATGAGGAATAAGGAGAGTTGCTGAAACAGCAAGAGAATCTGCTCTATCATTGAATTCTCTAGGAACAACTGAGATGCTGAAAGCATCAAAGTCTTGAATATTCTCCCATACCAAGTTACGGTAATGTCGAAGTCTATCATTCTTTGTCTGATAGATATTCCTTACTTGACATATTATCAACTCTGCATCTCCTTGAGCGTGCAGATTTTTAATTCCCCTCTGGAGCGCAACACTCATGCCTAGTAAGAGAGCTTCATACTCTGCAGTGTTATTAGTATTTGCAAACTGCAATTTGAAAGAATATGGAAAGATCTGACCTTTTGGAGAAATCAGAACCACACCAGCTCCAGATCCATTAGTAGCACAACTGTCGTCAAACTCGAGAATCCAAACATCATTAGAGCTATCATCAATATAAAGACTGCTGGATTCTCCTACTTCGAAGGTGGAAGAAAGAGTACTATCATCTTCCATGGAAGAAGATTGATTTTCTTCGTCTTGAGGAAGAATTTCAATATCCTTTTCTGAAGTAAAAGATTCAGCATCTTCTATCATACGATCAAGGGGATTTTCAGCTAGTGTTGAATCTTCTCCATTATTAGAACTTCCCTCATTTACTGAAAGAGTTGAAGAATCAGCAGAACACCAATCCTCGGCAAATTCAGCAATCTCATCAATATGGAGATAGTAATTTCCGAAACCAACTGATTCAAAAAGAATCTGAGCATAAGGGTCATCAGATTTCACCACTGTATACTTGGTTTCTCTTTCAGGAACAAGTTTCTGCACAACACCCTTTGCAGGAATTCTGGCCTCTGTCATATCCATGTTGAGCTCGCCTCCTACATCTTTACAGAAGTTACGTCCAAGAAGCATTCCATAAGAAGCTGGGACGTCCGCAACAAGGACAGTCATCTTTATCTTTTTCTCAGGGAAGGCTGCAAAGGCGAATTGTGCATCCTTGATTTGCCCAACAAGAGGCACTTGTTTGTTATCCATAGAATAACAATTACCAAAAGTTTTGGTAAGAGTTAATCCAAGGCAATCAGCCACTTTGATCGGCATGACATTATCCGAAGCACCAGAATCTATAATACAGTTACTTAATTTGAAACCATTAATAAGCAAGGAAATATAGAAAGGATCTATCTTTCCTGGAACTGAGGATGGAATGATAACCAAATTATTGGGCAGATTCTTGGGTTCTTGGACAATAGGGATGTTTGAAACAGGACGAGTTTCACTATTTTTAACAAATTTAACCAATCTCTCAAGCTGATCAGAATTGGCTTGAAGATACTCAACCTCAGACATTTGGATCTTAGTTTTCCTAGCATGGTCGATAATATCGAAAGCTTGGAAAGAATTTGCAAGAGACGTAGATGATATATTCTCAGCTAGTACTTTAGGATTAGATACATTAGTCTTAGGCTCACTAGAAAGAACAGAGGGAGAATTGCTTACTTGATTTTTTGAAGGATCCTTGGTCAAGGTGGGCAATGGCATCCCCTTCTTAGCAATGGTCACCGGCAACTGAACGTTGTTTCTCGCCTTTGCTTCTTCATCCTTTTGAGCCAACCGAGTCTGGGATGTTGTGATAACAGCATATGCTTGACTCTTAACATTTTCCGTTTCAGGTGAATCATCATAATGCATGTATCGTATTGTGGAGTCGCCAGCTGCCTCTTCATCTTCTTGATTAAAGACAGCTTCATCTTCTGCTTGGAAATCATTGGAAGATAGTTCTTCTCGATCTATTTCATAATAACCAACAGCTGTATTCTTTGGGGGTGCTTCAAGTGCAAGCCTCTCAGGAGGAGGCAATTTAGCCTGATTTCTGGCAGCATAGTTGGAAGCAGAATTTGGATATGTCCTCCTAGGAATATCCTTGTACAGAGCAGCAAAAGAAGCTTGTGAAACCTGCTTCTTCAAGGCAAGAAGTTCATTAGCCAACTTCTGTACCATAGGATCAGTAGAAGTTGAAGTGGAAGACTCAGAAATGGAATTTCCTTTGAATCGATTAGGATCCTTCCGGATTTTCCCAGCCAAGATCAAATCATCTTCAATCTCTGTAGCAAGGACTTGAGCATGAGCTAAAGTTATTGGAGTTGCCCTTCTCAGAAGAAAACTGACTTCTGGCAGCTGAGTGTTGATGAAGAAACACTTGAGATTTGCAGGAGTGGGCTGAGAATCAATAGGAATTCTGTTTGCTAGTTTATTAAACTTTGCAATGAATTCACGCATATTCTCATGTGTGTCCTTCATTTGGGTCAGCTGAGCCAGCAATGCGTGTTCATTTTCGGCAGGCTTGAAACGTTCTTCAAACTTACTCTTGAGGGTATCCCAACTAGTAATATCACCAGCTCTCAAATTGTAAAACCAGTCAGCTGCAATTCCTTGTAGTGTTTCCACAAACAATCGTACAGCAACATCTTGATGTTCTACTCCTAGAACACCACAAGCCATTGAGAAAGCTTTGATATGTTCATCAGGGTGCTACTTACCATCTCCGTAAAACTTCGGTAGATTCTTGCGTGAGCCTTGTGGAAGAGCATGAAGAGGTGGAGTAAGATTTAAAGGACCAAAAGCTGCTCCCCATGGACCCTGAGCCATTGCTTGGATAGTAGGAACAACTGAAATCAAAGGTTTGAGGAAAAAGGCTGAAAGTTCACTTGGGATGGGCTTTTTCTTCTTGGACGGAGGGAAGCTAGTAGTTCGTGCAAGAGAGGATATACTAGTGAGCAACTCAAACTTAGCTTGTTCACCTGGAGATATCTCTTGAGAATTCTGTCCTTTCTTACGACGAACGTAATAACGGATTCCTTCCAGTGTAGAAGCTAAAACAGAAACAAGTAAACAAATTAAGAATACTGGACTTCAAAAGAAAGTGAGAGACTTTCAAATGCATTCGTATCCCCAACGGAGTCGCCAAAAACTGTTGGTTGGAAATTTTGTATTCTGGTGAAAGTATACAAAATGGTGATTTCAACCACAGCACGTGAGTTTGAACTCTCCTAATTAAGGGAAGGCTCCCCCTTTAACTAAATAAAACTAAATGGATGAGACAACAATCGTTCCTCTTATTTCAGGAAAGATTATATTCTCTTCTCTTCAAATAAAAGAAACAGTATATGTTGATAAAACTTAATACAGTAGCTATGCAGTGGAATAAAGAAAGAGGAGAAAGTTTCCTGAAAGCGCAAAGACTTCCGTTATTTCCTCCGGGACGGGAAAACAATTCAATAAGCACAAAGTCTTGAAAAATGAAATCCTATCAACCCTTTTCAGAACGATTACTTTATGGAAATATACAACATAAAACAGCGCAAAGTCTGTAACTATGAAGTATCTATTAACTATTCTAGATGAGAATTAATACTAGCACAAAGACTTGCAATTGTTCTCAATTTCTAATATTAACTATGAATTCAATTCTCACATTTACAGCACAAAGACTGCAGATATTTAAATCGAATCTCTCTTCAGCAATATTCAACAATTTTCAAGTATTCACAAAATAATGCTCCAAGATGACATAAGAACATGAAGGATGCAAAACGAGAATTCAGCTCAAAGTCTGAAATTCCAGCTTCTTGATATTACTTGAAAATTCACAATATTCAACTATAAAGCTCAAAGACTTTATGAGTATAAAATTCTGCAAAGTTTTCTTGCTTGCTAAAAAGATATCTATTACAATAGACCCCTCAAGTATTTATAGGAGGAAGGTCTGGAGAAAAAGGTGGGAGGATCTCAACAAACTTGAGAAAATCTCTCAACCGATAACTAATTGCGATTGACTTATTCAAAATTACAATCCAAATTGTGATTTGTCTTGTAAGATTTTACATGTAATTACATTTTCGAAAACTGCAAGGAAAGAACACTTGCAATTGCAAAATTTGTTTTTACATATGTTTTGTCGAAAGTAAAAATACATAAAATAACCTAAAATTTTAAATTGCTTCATTCCTATCTTTGAAAGATAAGAATTTGCTGATGATGATCTGCAATTCATTCGGATCTGGACCCAATGTGTTCTTGGCTACTGCAACTGTCTTCAAGATTACATCAAAGTATCTAATTGTTGCCAGTCTATGCTCTTCATAAGTAGTTTGCATTTTCTCAAGGATTGTTTGATGATTAACAAGCTTGTGAATCGAATCCATAGAAAACTGCTCTGATTCCATTTGTTGACGAAGATTGGCTGCCATTTCTGTAGTAACTGAATCAGCTGCAAGTAATTCATCTTCTTGATTCAAAACTGTACAAGAGATCTTTTCAAAACTTGAAAGAATATCCTACTGAACTTCATCATTCATTTCTAAAGTGGCCTGGATATCTTTAATAAGATCTTGAATGACCAATGACTTGTTTGTCATAAGTTCTTCAAATTCTATGTACTTTTCTCTGTTTGGCAAGATCGAGTTGCTACATAGAATTTGTAACTTGACTTGATCTATCTCATGCCAGATTTTTAAATCCTTTTCAAGTGATTCCAAACTTTGCTTGAAGGCTTCCAAAGTCTGATTTAGCTTTATCTTTGCTATTCTGACATTTTTGAGAACTTGCAACGTCTTTTCAATTATTGGAATACTTTGATCAATTAGCTGAGTAATTGTCAGAACCCTGGTGGTTCTCTGATTCAAACCCTAATTGAAATTTGAGGTTTTTTGCAATTTCTAGTTTTTTTTGTAATTTTGAGGTTTTCAGGCAAATAAGGTAAAATGCGATTTTCTCAAAAAAATGATAATAAATTCAAATAAATCCCAAATCTTCACAGATTAATCTCAAATAAGCCAGAGAACAAAGGCGCACTATTCCATTATTTTTATAGAACTTTTACAGAGATGAAAAGTTGATAAATGAACAGTAAATGAATTAATTTCAAAGAACCTGGTGGCGGCTGTCATAAATACAGTATGGTACGGCCAGAAACAAGAATGAATCTCCAGCTTTTGAAACGCAATGCAAGATCTCCAGTAAATGCTCAAGACAAAGCCAGCGCCTAGAACTGAGAGCCAGGATTTGAAAGCCGGAAGAGAATCTCTGAAGGAATAAAGTACGGCCTGCAGGTACAGAAGTACGGCCTGTCTGCAGCAGCAACAAAAATGGTACGGACTCCAAGAAAAAGATGCCTGATCTCTGAACAAAGCCTTGTGATGAAATCGCCTTAACAATCTGATGATTTCCTCTGTAAATCTCTGAATAAATAACTCAATAATCCCAAACTGTGATCTCTGGATGAAATCACCAAGTGCCAGCTTCAACTGATATTTCACAGCCTCAGTCTGCCTGATCTCTGAAGAGTTTTCGTTCTCCAGAAACGATCGTCTGCCAGAAACCCTAAGGTTTGCAAACTCCAATGCTCAGAGCAAAAGACAAATTAGAATAACATTTCATAATGGTTCGATTTGTCTTGACTGCAAAATATATATCCTCTCAATAAAATTCGACCCAATGCTCTTTTTTAATAATCATTTAATAAAATGATTAAATTCGTCTTTTCAAGACTTAGGAGAAATCTATTTAATAATTGGCGCTTATTTTAATGAATAATAAATATTCATTAAATCAAAAATTAATACTTTATTATAAAGTATATTAAATACTTTATAACAGGCCAAATTAATTAAATAATTTAATATTTCAATAAAGTGACTTTAATATAAAGTCAAATTATTAAATATTTAATAATGCATTAAATACTCCTTATTCCTCCGTCGGATAGTCAAACTGCTGAACTGGGTCGATTCTGAGCTGAAAGGTTGAACCAGGTGCCCTGCCCGAAATAGCAGCTTCCGCCTGACCTAACTTTCTAAAAATAGAAAGTTCCTAAAAAAGCACTCTGGAAGATTCTGCGAAGGCCCAACCTGACACAACTGCAAAACTGGAGCTATCAAACATTGAGCAACTGCCTCCGATGATCCTCTGCACCTCTCCGTCAGCCTACGAGGATCGAAATAATAGGCTCACTCCTCGACAAACAATGTCAGCTAAAACGGGGACATGACAGTTATCCATGAATCAACTGCCTTGGCCTTTTGTGCAATTCTTTCTAATTGCCTAACTGATTCATTAGGAGGAGCTGCAGATAGAGAATCAACTGCTTCGGATGATCCTGTAATCCTTTGAATAACTGAAACTAGCTGAGCATTATCCTCTTTGAGCTTTTCTTTTTTGGCTAGAAGTTCATTATAACTTTGTGCCAAAATTGTTACTGAACTCTGAGCATCTTGCATCATATTGGCATGAGTCTGCTTGCCCAATTCCACTCTTATGAACCTGTAATCAGATACCTGCATTTCTTCATGTGGTTTATCAACTAGAGGCTCTACAATCTCAGCATATTTCATTTTATTGCTGTCAACAAACACTTGTGAGACTGTTTTAGCTTTCTTTGCAACCATCGGTTTTGATTTCTTCAATTTTTGGAAATCAAAAATATCAGAAGACACTGCTTGTTTCTTTCTTTTGGGAGCAATTGAATTCAACCATGGAGGAAGATCCAAAGTTGTCACATCTGAAATAGCAACTGTAGTCTCCGTAGAAATAGCCTCAGTTTGTAATACAACAGAAATTCTCGGAGGTGCCTCAGTTTGTACAGCAACTATGTTTTGTGCAGAAGATAAATTACAACTAGGATTGGCCATAAAACAATCAAATCTTGTTACAGATGTATCTATCTCTGGAAGAGTTATTTCTGACATGACTGGAAAGATTGGATTTATATCAAAAATACTCTTAAAGTTATCGGGCAAGCTTCTCATGGGAGTATTCGCTATTGATGAAGACTGATGACTAGTCTCTTGAGGTGGGATAGAAGGAACAAATACTGTGGAAAAGGAATCAACATCACTGTCGATAGGGGACATAGGAGATATGGCTGATTCTGGTATTGGAGCTTCGATGTGAGGAGTTATCTCACTTAGAATGGTAGAGGTCTCAAAAACCTCGTTTTCTTCTTGCTGATCTAATACCTGAATCTGCATTTCATTGACTTCTTTTCCCTTTAGTGTTTCCCTTTCCAATGGTTGTTCTGCAGCTCTGCTTACCTTCAACTTAATTCTAGTACCTGAAGAAGAAGCTCCTTCTTTTGATTTTTTCCTGATTTCTGACTTCAATCCCTTAGGACCAGCTGGATCATCTTCAGCTCTAACTCTGATTTTAATGGTCTTGACACCTATGCTTTTAAGCCAAGAGTTGGTGTTTGCCAAGACTGATTGAAATCTATTAAAGATAGAGACGGATTCCTTTTGAGACCACTGGATTGTAGGAATGGGGGCATTAGCAACTCCTTGTTCTTCGTATTCAGGATCTAAAATCTGTCTATCATCAATAACACCTTCTGGAATTAAAGTCAGATTTAGATAAATAATTTGCTCCAAAGTTAGCCTGCAATAATCCATTTTGTATATATCCTTTTCTGTCCGGAGATCTGCCCAAATGTCTTCAATGCGGTGAACATGAGTGAAGGCTCTTTTTATTTTATCTTTCATCCTTCTATAATCAAAATCCACTCTAGCTTGGAATCTCTTCAATGTTATTTCCTGAAGTTCAGTCTCCATTGCTTTGGCTCTTGAAGAAGTTGTCAGAGAATACCTCCCGATTATCAATGGATTATGTGAAGAAATACCGATTCCAGACTTGTGTTGCGTAGCTTGACGTGAATGAACTGCCATCAACTGCCTTCCCAGCTCCATCAGAATGATCTTATCAGTCAGATATCTTGGAAACATATAAGGTTGGTCTTCAAAGCATCCAACTCTCATATATGTGAAGGTAGGGAATTGAAGAAATAAGCAGCCATACTCATTTACTTTATTCCAAGCTACTTCAGATACTCTGTTGTTTACCAATTCTTTGTCAAACAAACACATAAAATAACCAAAGAAGGCATCTTGAACTCTTCTATAATGTGCTCGGCTTGGAATAAAAGTCAGCTGATTATAATATTTCCATACAGGCACCAACGATCTGTCACCTTCAGGAGATAGGCCTGGAAAATGTCTCAACAAAGCTGCTATATAAACCAAGTATGAGTTCATATAGAAGGTAAGAGTGGTAGGAACCTGTGCAAGCTGTTCACACAAACTGTCACTGATTATTTCTCCCCAGAATATTGGATGCTGTGCTTTTCTAACAACCACCATGAACTTATACATCCAGTTTTCAAACACATTAGAAACCTTCAACCCTGCTATTCTGCTCAGAAGAGTGATCATATCATTAATTTCCTCTTTAAAATCAGACCGATACAACTTGGGTATACGGGTCACACAAGGTCGTGATTTGAGAAGCCATTTAGAATTGATATGTCTAATACAATCACTCTTTTTCTGCTCGAAATGTCTGTGAGCACTCTTCAATGAGATCTCTGAATATGTAGTTGCATCAGGAACTCTGAAAACTCTGTTGATTGTTTCAGCATCAAGCCTAATAACCACGTTGCCATCATCATCCTTGATTGTTCTAGATTCTTTATCAAAGTGTGCTGCACATGCAAGGACGAATTCTGGTTCTAGGGCAGCAACAGGAAAAGAAGACACCAGATGAATATGACTCAGCAATTTCTGCATATCAGAAGAAGTAGATTTCTCAGCTCTGTCAAGAAACTCGGACATATCAATATGCCCAATTTCTGTGTCTTTGATCTCATCAATATTTGAAACAACGTGAGACGGAGAAATCTCATTCTGATATTTATCAAACTTGTATTTCATCTTTTTGCTTTTTGGAGAAGTTGGTTCGTCCGTCATTGAACA
Source organism: Sequoia sempervirens (assembly GCA_007258455.2). NCBI lineage: Eukaryota > Viridiplantae > Streptophyta > Pinopsida > Cupressales > Cupressaceae > Sequoia > Sequoia sempervirens. The sequence goes on along the minus strand of VDFB02105785.1, from coordinate 181,655,157 downwards.
AGAATCTGCAAGACTACGGTGAAAACCCCATAAGGTCAGAACATCATCAGCATCAACGTGAGTGGACATGGTGAGACTCAAACCCTAGGACAATGAAATGGTTTACGAAAGAATGATGGAAGGCGGATGAAGACGAATTCGGAATTTGATGGAATGAAGGAAGTCAAAAACAGTATTTTGTCTTCTTGAAACAGCAAGGCAAAGAGATTTTTATTTAGCTTGGATTTGGAATTTCGTCCAAAAAAGGTCAACTTTTGTGCTTTTTAAGGCATTTCGGGTTTTTGTATGCCTTCAACAATTTCTGCTTTTTGTAATTTCGGGATTTTAAAGAGCTTTAGCAATTTTTGGAATTAACAATTTTTATAATTTTGCAATTTTAAAAATTGTAATTTCAACTGCAAATCCCGACTTGCATTTTTGAGCTAAAAACCCGAAATGTGAATGAAAGCTGAATATTTATTCTTGTGGAAAATGATAATGGAAGATTGAAGTGGATGAATGAAAATGTAGGAAAATGAAGGACATATGAAGACGCGTTTTCATGAGGGCGTATGAAAATACGAAGTGAAGGGAATATAAGGAAATGCATATTAAATAAAGGCGGATTAGATACAAGTGAAAACGCATTTCATGAAAGCAGATAATAAGAAAGAAAAACGCGTTTTTACAACATAAAGACGAATACCAACGAATATTGGTAAAGGCAGATAACAGTATAAAAATGTGTAACAATAAAAACGCGTTTTTATAAAAGACATTAAAATCTAAAACAAAACATACAAAAGACAATGACGTTAAAAATAAAGCAATAAATAACAGAAAAACGTTGAAAAGAGATGAAGAAATATAAAACATACCTGAAGCAAGTTGTAAATGAAAATAAATGGAGATAAAACCCTAGGCGCGCCCAGAAAGTGAAAGAACGATGGCTATTTACTGAGGAAAAATCCGAACTTTAAGCATTGAGATTAATGGAATCTCCATGAAACAGGGAAGACAAGCCAAATAGAACTCAACTAGCTTGAAGAAGAATGGCGTCGGATTTTTAGAAGCCTTTGACAGTGTAAAATGTCAATAGAAACATAAAATCGGGTTTCTTTGAAGTCATAACATGTTCTTTTTACAAAATTGGGTTTTTTAGACTTCAATGAAATTTTATTTTAACAAATTCGCACCTTTTTTAAAGTTTTTACAAATGTTTAAAATAAAGTCGGACCTTTTTAATCAAACAACAATTTTACAAAAAGCAATTCGGACTTTTGAGATGACATAGCAATTTTGTATTTTGTCAAAAATAAAGACTCTTAAGCAAATTCGAGTTTTTGACTCACTTAAGCAATTTCGGGTTTTTAAAGAGTTTTAACAATTTTGCTTATAAGTCAAAATTTCCCTTTTGCTGAGTTGCTTTAAAAACCCGAAATTGGTCAAAAAGACACTAAAAATGACTCAGAAATGGACGAAAACGGAAACGAAAGAGGGAAAAAGAGTAGCCCAAAGATTAATGAACCTAAAAAGAGATTTGTCACCCTTTGCACCTCGTAATGCGTGCCTTAGAGAAGAAAAGCCTCAAATTTTATGAAAATTTTGATTGGTTATCCAAATTTTAAAACGAGTCAAAAATTTAGGATAACAAACATCAAGCAAGATGGATCAATTTGAATGCAGGAAGCATGGAGACAGTATCATCAACTCCCTTGCAAGCAGTTCTAGCATGATGAAGAAGTTGGTACTTAGATCCTTCTAAGTCCAAGGAAGAGCCATTGATTACAAAAGGTATTGAATCTTCAAGGGTAAAGTACAAGGTTGAAAGCTCTCTGAGAAGAGTTGGAGCAGGACTAGAGCAATCTTTTAAGCTCAAAAAGGAACCCTTGGTAGCAGGTTCCAAGCAGGAGACAGTGGAAAGTCTCCTAGAAGGCAGTACAAGCAACCCTTGGAGTTTTACTACACCAACTTCCTTGGACAGCGAGACCTAAATGAGAGGCAGCAGAAATGGGTCAGCAAACTGCAATCATATGATTTTGATATTACTTTCATTAAGGGGAAACAGAATGTTGTAGCTGACGCCTTGTCTCACAGACCTCAATTGAATGCTATGGCATAGATCTCTGAGGATTGGAGGCATCGGATCATTACGGAGTATGCTAAGAACCCATGGGCTTCTAGCATTATTGATGGGACAGAGCAGGATAGTAGATACATTGTTGTAGATGACTTGATCATTTACAAGAGGCGGATTTTTCTGGTTCCTGGTTCTGAATTGAGGGCTACAGTTTTGAGAGCCTTTCATGATCTTCCTATGGCGGGCCATCCCGGCTACTTCAAAACATATAAGCTGGTTCAGGAGCGGTTTACTTGGAAAGGGCTAAAAACTGATGTTCTCAGTATGTTCGAGAGTGTTCTGTTTGCCAGCAGAACAAGCAGGAACACACATATCCTGCTAGATTGCTTCAGCCACTTCCGATACCTGACAGGAAGTGGGAATGTTTATCGATGGACTTTATCACGGGTTTGCCGAAAGCCCAGGGTAAGGATTGTATTTACATAGTGGTTGATCGGTTGACCAAATATGCACACTTCTTCCCGATTACTACTACATTCACAGCATCGCAGACTGCAGAGCTCTTCTTCAGAGAGGTATTCCGATTACATGGGTTGCCTCGGACGATAGTTAGCGATAGAGACAGTCGGTTCATGAGCAATTTTTGGCAGGAGTTGTTCAGGCTCTGTGGGACCGAACTGACACCGAGTACTAGCTACCATCCGCAGACAGATGGACAGACAGAAATTGTTAATAAGTGGGTGGAAGGTTACTTGCGCAATTACATAGCTGGACAACAGAGAGCTTGGGTGAGGTGGATATACCTCTACGAGTATTGTTATAACTCTACTCACCACATGACGATACAGATGACGCCCTTCATGGCATTGTATGGGTATGAGGCGCCCAATCTTTTGGATCTGATATTGAGTGATAGCAGAGTACCGAGTGCAGGGGATATGATGCAGAGTCAGCAGGACATTTTGAGGTCTCTCAAAGACAATATCCAACGGGCGCAGAATCAGCAGAAGCAGTATGCTGATCAGAAGAGGGTTGAGCGTCACTTTGATGTGGGTGATATGGTGTATCTTATGTTGCAGTTGTATCGTCAGTCTACTCTGCGGAAGAGTGGTGCGGAGAAGTTGAAACCTCGTTACTATGGTCCATTTCGTGTTGTCAGACGAGTGGGCGAGGTTGCTTATGAGTTGGACTTACCAGCAAATAGTAGGGTTCACAACGTGTTTCACGTTTCTCGCCTGAAGAAGGCATTGAGTCAGCATGTGATACCCTCTCTAGTTCTGCCACCCCTTGATGACAAAGGGAAATTGATACTAGTACCTGAGGCCATCCTCAAGATGAGAGAGACACCTTCGGAGGCGGGTGATCAGGTAATATCTGATCAAGTGGAGAGATTTTCCAGTTGAGGATGCTACTTGGGAGTCCGAGGAAATTTTACAGCATCCAGAGTTGAGATTACTTGAGGACAAGCAATTTCAGGGAGGGCGGACTATGATGTCCCCTGCCTAGTCAGCACAACTGGATTTGAGGTTAGCCTATCATCCTGGTCCTCGTAGGCTGACAGATATGTGTAGAGGATCAATTGAGGCAGTTACCCGATGTTCAGGAGCTTCATTCTTTCAGTTGATTCAGGTTGGACCTTCGCAGAGTCGTTCAGAGAGGTTTTTCAGATACTTACTATTTTTAGTAAGTCAGGCAGGCGGACGCTGCTATTTTTGGCAGGGCACCTGGTTCAGCTGGTCAGCTCAGATTCGACCCAGTGCATCAGTTTGTTGGTCAGATGGAAAAATAACAGAGTATTTAATGATTTATTAAATAATTAATATTTTGACTTTATATTATAGTCACTTTATTAATGTATTTAAATATTATGATAATGGCGTATTATAAAGTATTTTAATACTTTATAATAAAGTGGCATAATTAATATAATGAATAAGTATTTATTCATTAATGATGGGGGCGCCAATGATTAAAGATTTTTCCTAAGTCCAAACAGGCAAATTTAATCATTTATTTAAATGATTATTAAAAAGAGGGTTTGGTCGAATTTCTCAAAGAGAGGTATATATTGACTGCCAAGACAAATCGAACTCATGTGTTATGATTATTCAATTTGTCTTCTTTTGCTCTGAGCATTGAAGTTTGCAAAACCTAGGGTTTCAGCAGACGTTTGATTTTGAAGAACAATACCTCTTCAAGATCTGGCAAACTGAGACTGTGAAATACCAGTTGAAGCTTGTCGCACTCGATGACTTCATACAGAGGTTCCAGTTGAGCTTTATTAATCGATTCAGGAAGATTCTATCAGAGGTTATTCATTAGTTATTGGTGGCGTATCATTTAAGATTATTACATAGAGATCTGGCACTTCCTTATTAAAGCCATACCATATTGAATGCTACTGGTTGGTCGTACTTTCTTGTACCAGCTAGGGCCGTACTTCTTCATCTGGAGGATACGCCTTCATCTGTGGTCTTTTGCTTGCTGTAGTATGGACGCCTAAGTATTCTGAAGCTTTGGATGTGGGATATGGAGTCTGGAGATTGCCTTTTGACTTGGGCTGTACATTTCTTATCTATTCTCTGGTGGCTGCAAGAAAATCAGGTTCCATTGAAATAAAGTCATATTTCCTTCATATGTTCAATTTTATATATTGTATGTGCTCTGGAAACTTAATAAATATATGCGCCTACATCTTCTGAGCATTGTCAAAGCATATTTACTGTCTTTTGATTTATTATGAATTTTTAAAGCATTTTTAGAGCAAAATCGCAGTTTATTGTTTATTGCCAAAAAACCTCAAAAACACAAAAAAATACAAAACGATCAAAAATCAGTATTTGCAGTCAGGGTTTGGGTTGAGAGACACCTAGTCTCTTACAGCATTATGTTCTTTTCAATAATTATTAAATCTCCTCATGAAGGCGTCACCCTTCCAAGTTCCCTTTTTAAGCACAACTTAAAGTTGTTCACCTAGGCCAAGGGGGTCAACTGCATAATATAACCTCGATGCATTTATTCAACATAAAATGCCTTAATAGTTCAAATATGAATTGCAAATAGTTGCTCCAACTGAAAATGAAATACTAAAAGCTGACAAACTCCATACTGCTTAAAATAGAATTTACTATAAATAGTAAACTCTCAGAAAATGCCAAAGAACCTCAGAACAGGAAACCCTAATTTTACCTCACACACGCCTACAGGCTTCCGGAATACGCTGATGAGTGTCAGAACAGATTACTGATGAGAAGGGGACATTACAATCCGCCCTCGAAATTGCTTGTCCTCAAGCAATTGAAAAGATGGATGCAACAAAATATGTCCTTCCCACGTGGCATCTTCAATAGGCAAATTCCTCCATCTAACCAAGTATTCTTTGATTGTCCTTCTCCTCAAATAACGCTCTCTAGTATCAAGGATTTCTTCAGGAATCAACACCAACTGCCCTTCCTCATCCAATGGAGGTAATTCTGAAGTAGCCACCACATTGTGTCCAATTGCCTTCTTGAGGCGTGACACATGAAAGACATTATGCACTTTGCTTTCAGCTGGAAGCTTCAACTCATAAGCAACTTCACCAATCCTCTTGGTGATTTTGAAAGGACCATAAAAACGTGGCTTCAACTTTTCTGCACCACTTTTCTTGAGAGAAGTTGTCTATATGGCCGAAGCCTCAAGTAAACCATGTCCCCAACTTCAAAAAACCTCTCAACACGCTGCTGATCAGCGTATAACTTCTGCTGATTTTGAGCTTGTTGCAGATTTTCCTTGAGAGATTTCAAGATGTCTTGGCTCTGTTGTAACATATCCTGTGCTTGTGGAGCTCTACTATCACCAAACACTAAATCAACAAAATTAGTAGCTTCATAACCATAAAGAGCCATAAAAGGTGACATCTTAATTGACATGTGATAAGAAGAGTTATAACAATACTCTCCTAAATGAAGCCATTTAATCCAAGCTCTTTGCTGTCCTGAAACATAGTTTCTTAGGTAGCCCTCTAACCATTTGTTAACAATTTCTGATTGCCCATCTGTTTGTGGGTGATAACTAGTGCTTGGAGTAAGCACTGTCCCACTCAATCTGAAGATCTCTTGCCAAAAACACTTAGGAACTTGCTGTCCCTATCACTGACAATAGTTTTAGGCAATCCATGCAAATGGAAGACCTCTCTGAAAAACAACTCAACCACTTGAGCTGCTATAAATGAAGTGGTGACAGCAAAGAAATGAGCAAATTTTGTTAGTCTATCAACCACAACAAAAATACAATCACGTCCTTGCACCTTGGGCAACCCCGTGATGAAATCCATGGCAATACTTTCCCATTTCTGATTCGGAATGGGCAAGGGCTGTAGCAGACCAGCTGGATAAGAGTGTTCATTTTTATTTCTTTGACAAATCGGACACTCTCTAATGTAGTTCAAGACTTCTTCTTTCAACCCTTTCCAAGTGAATCTTTCACGAATCTGCTTATAAGTCTTGAAAATCCCTTGATGACCAGCAAGGGGAACATCATGAAAAGATTGTAGAATCTTCTTTTTAAGCTTAGATTCTTGCACTAAAAAGATTCTATCTTTATAGTAAATTATCCCATCAACCAACTTATACCTTTCATCAACCAAATGACCTTCTAGCAAGCTGGTTGCAAACTGATTTTTAACATAATCAGCAGCAATTAACTCCTTCCAATCTGTTGATAACTCACAAAGTGACTGCAAATGAGGCCTTCTTGAAAGAGCATCAGCCACTATATTATTTTTCCCTTTGACATATTCAATGTCAAAGTCATATGCTTGGAGCTTACTTACCCACTTCTGCTGCCTTTCATTCAAATCCTTTTGGCGCATAAAATGTTTAAGACTATTGTGGTCAATTTTAACAACAAATTTACTTCCCACCAAGTATTGACGGAATTTAGACAAAGCATGCATGATGGCAAGCATCTCTTTGTCATAAATGAAGTTTTTTTCTGCTCCTCTCAACTTCCGGCTCTCGAAGACAATAGGATGTTTGTCTTGCATTAGAACAGCTCCAACACCTTCACCTGAAGCATCACACTGTAATTCAAATGATTTTGTAAAATCCGGAAGTGCCAACACTAGACATGTACTCATAATTTGCTTAAACTTATCAAAAACTTCTTGTGCCTTCTTAGTCCAAAGAAAAGCTCCTTTCTTTGTAAGATTTGTGAGAGGTGTTGCTTGATGTGAATATCCTTTCACAAATCTTCTATAGAATCCACATAACCCTAGAAATCCTCTCAAATGAGAAATATTCTTTGGAGTTGGCCAATCAAGAATGGCTCTTATCTTTTCAAGATCAACTTTCACACCCTTTGAACTGATAATGTGGCTAAGATATAAGAGTTCTGTCATCCCGAACTCACACTTTGATTCTTTGGCGAACAAACATTCCGCCTCTAAAATACTAAGCACTTCTTCCAAATGCTTAAGGTGCTCTTCCCATGACTTACTGAAAATGAGAATGTCGTCGAAGAAGACGAGCACAAACTTCCTCAACTGCTGTCTAAAAATCTTGTTCATACAAGATTGGAATGTAGCTGGAGCATTTGTCAAACCAAAAGGCATGACAAGAAATTCAAAATGCCCAAAATGGCATCTAAACGCTGTCTTCTCTGTATCCGCCTCCCTCATTCTGATTTGATGATAGCCTGAACAAAGATCAATCTTCACGAAGAACATAGCCCCATGGAGCTCATCAATAAGCTCATCGATCCTAGGGATTGGATATCTATTCTTGATGGTCTTCTAATTTAATGCGCTGTAGTCAACACACATACGCATTGTGCCATCTTTCTTTTTGACCAGCACCACTGCAAAAGCAAAAGGACTTTTGCTTGGTCTAATGAAACCACTCTCCAAAAGTTCCTTGATGGCTTTTTCAATCTCATCTTTCTGCTTCTTTGGATATCGGTAAGGTGTAGTCATAACAGGCTTTGCTCCTTCTTCTAACTCAATTACATGCTCAAAACCTCTTTCAGGAGGTCTTCCAGGAGGTAGGCTTTCAAAGACTTTGCTCTTCTTTGAAAGTAAGGCTTGAATATCAGGATGATATGGCCTCTTCTCCTCCACTGGATCAGCTGGTAGAACCAAACATTCAGCAGCCCATTCAACCTGATCGTGACAGACCAGCCTTTCCATCCTCTTCAAAGACACAATTCGAGGGCCCCCATTTGACATCCCTCTTAAAACAACCTTCTTTCCATTAGACTGAAATTTAAGCTCCATAGTTTGCAAATTCAATGTGATCTCACCAAGAGATCGCAGCCATTGTATGCCCAACACAACATCAGTGTCTCCAATTCCCACCACATAAAAATCATCTTTAATCTCGTGATTGCCTAATTGCATAGAGAGGTTAGGAATATTTCTCGTGCAAGACATAGTAAAACCATCAGCAACCATTACCTTGAAACCATCAAATTCCTTAGTCTTCAAACCTTTTCTAGCAACTACTCCTTCATCAATAAAATTGTGAGTTGCTCCGGTATCAATTAGAGCAACTATCCTTTGTGAATTCACAACTCCATGAACCCGAAAGGACTCATTTTTTTGAAAACTTGATAGTTGTGCAAAAGCACTACCATCTCCCACCTCATCGGGCTTCTCTTCTGGATCTTCTTCACCTTCACTGCCTGCTGATTCGTATTGCTGATCAGACGAATCAGATTCTGATCCATAATCAGAATAGCCCTCCATTCGATTTGCTTTGCCTCTTCCATAGCAACGGTGACCCTTAACCCAAGGTTCACGGCAAGTGTAACAAACTCCATCTTTGCTAAGCTGTTCTTTGAGCTCATCTGACAACCTTGGTGGAAACTTCTTGGGCAGATTTGAAGAATGTTTTTTATCTTTCTTATGGCTGAATGGTTTTGAATGAAACTTAGGCCTTGGGGCTGCCAACTCCATGCTCCTAGCTTTCTTGATCACTTCATCTAACGTTGGTGGATCAAAAGCTTTGACCCAACCCTTCAAAGGCTCCATTAAACCTTCAGCAAAAAGAACCACAAGTCTTCTTTCAGTAATGTTAGGCACCATTACTGACAACCTCTGAAAATTAGCCACATAGTTTTCTAAAGATCCTTGCTGTTTCAATTGTGCCAATTCTCTAAATCTCAATTCAGGATCCTTGGTATCAAATCTCTCAATCAGCTTGTTGGTAAACTCATCATAGGTACGAATGAGGTTATGGCCAAGAGTGACCAAACCATGAGTCCACCATTCGTGAGCTATTCCATCCAAATGCAAGGTAGCAAATTTGATAGCATCTTCTTCCGACATTGGCCTGAGTGAGAGATAGTTGTCTAGCTTTTGCACCCATGATCTGGCTGTACACTTATTACTACCATCAAAATGCTCCATAGTTATCTTTCCCAAAGCTTGGTAGAAATCATTTCTAGGCATCAGAGGAGGACGTTGTTCATTCCTTCCTCCATTTCTCCGGCTCCTTTGATTCGTGTACTGATCAAAGGTCCAAGCATCTCTCAAATCGAGAGGTAAAGAAGCATACTCCATGTAAGCTTGACGTGCATCATCAACAAAGCTTGGTGCAGCTTCAACTGGTTGTTGCTCTTCCCTTGGCGTGAAAGTGGGAAAAATTGGTCTAGAGGATGACCCACTAGGAATTGCTTTTTGTTGACCCACAATTCTATCTCCTTTATTCACCTCAGGACTGCTATTACTAGATTTTCCATTAACTCCACTGCTTTCACCAGTTGGATTATTTTGGGGCTGAAAAACATTATGAGCTGCTTGCTGATCCAACTTGGACAATAGACGAGACATCATGTCTATCATCCCATCAAACTTCTTCTCAACTCTGTCCCTCTCTTCATTTGCTTGCCTAACACTGTCTGACATTATTTCAACTGTGTGTCCAACCACTTCAACTGACTTTTCTGAACCTTCCACTGATTTGCCAAGATCTCATAAGGCTTCTGAGAAAATCTCTGCCTCTGGAACGGACGGAAACTGATGTTGAGTTCTAGCCAGACTTTTGGTGTATGGCCTAGTGTCTCTTTCACTCATCAGATAACCAACTGCAAATTGCCATAGGATGGCAGGGTCTTCTGCTCTAACACCACTGAAATATGCTAACCAATTTTATCAATAAATTAACACAACATAACCAGCATTTAGCCAACTTGGTTAGCATTAGCTCCAAATAGAAAACCAAACTTGAAATGAACTCACACCAAGAATGCACACTCAATCCCAATGAAGGATAGGTGTTGTCATATGGCGGAGCAGCTAAATGAAAATACTTGAAAGAAACTACTCAACGTTAAGAATGTGCACTCAAGATCCCACTGAGGGCGAGGTGCTAATATATGACGGAGTGTTAAATTGAAAGCTTAGAAATTGATAGGCGGATAACCAGCCATGAGCTATTACAAACTACTTCATCCGCTGCGGCGGGTATCCACAGAATTGTGGGGATTCACCACTATGAAGTGGGTACAAGAGTGTTACAATCAAATTATCCACACTGGCGGTAAACCATCCGGAGGTACTTATGTGAGAAGAAGAAGAAAGAATTGCAGCAATTAAAACTAGAACAGTACTACTGTTTATAGTTTGTACAAATAAGAAATAAGCTACAAATTACATAAGAATTACAATAGTCTTCAAACACATGAGTCATAGATGATCTCTTACAATTATTTAACTCTCTAACTACTGATAATGAATCGAAAATCAGAACTTTCAAAGTATGATACAAAAAAACAGTAAACTGAAAGTGTCAACCAGCAACTGTGGAAATCATTAAAATATTCATAACTCACTCGTTTCACCTCCGAATTGAATGACATCTTTTGCAAAGGTCTCCTAGGAGGTAGGCGCCCAAAAACCAAGCACCAAACAGCAGCAATTTTCAACTTATATCAACTTGCACAAATCTCAATGCTCTTAGAAAAGTACGGCCCTCCTTAGAGGGGCGATTTTCATTTAAAAATCAGACACTTCAAAATAAATTCCCAAAATTAACATGAAGGGTCGCACAAGGTCAGCAAATAGATTGATGAATTACCCAAAACCAAATTCAAACTGAAAAAAAAGCTATGAATAAAAATCACCTTCAGCTGTAGATGAACCAGCAAACCAAAATTGCCAAAATCTCCAGAATTCTTCAATCAAATGAGTTCAATCTGCTAGTCTGATGTTGAGAAACAGCAATGTAGCCAACTAGGTGTTATATTACAAACACGAAATTGGACGAAAGGCTAGGAGGTAGCCATCCCCGAAGCAAAATATCATTTGTCATTCCGACAGCATAACTTTAGCATAATTTTCATGGATGAAATGCTGGAGCAAAAACCTTAATTAAATAAGAGCTCACAAACTCTTCAAATTCCTGAGAAGCATACCAAAAGACACAGGAGACCTTTCAAATTTCCAAAAAACAAATAACTTCTCAAGATGGCGTCCTTTTTGCATAAAAAGAATTTCACTTTAATTTAAAATTCTCTCTTATTAAAGTGGCGTCCACTTTTCCCAAGGCATTATGTTCTTGTCAATAATTATTAAATCTCCTCATGAAGGCATCACGCTTCCAAGTCCCCTTTTTAAGCACAACTTAAAGTTGTTCACCTAGGCCAAGGGGTCAACTACATAATATAACCTCGATGCCTTTATTCAACATAAAAATACCTTGAGTTCAGATATGAATTCCAAATAGTTGCTCCAACTAAAAATGAAATACTGAAAGCTGACAAACTCCATACTGCTTAAAATAGAATTTACTATAAATAGCAAACTCTCAGAAAATGCCAAAGAACCTCAGAACAGGAAACCCTAATTTTACCTCACACACACCTACAGGCTTCCGGAATAGGCTGATGAGTGTCAGAACAGATTACTGATGAGAAGGGGACATTACAATGCCTTCCAACTGACTTCCTTGAGATATATCATCGGGTGTATGATTTAATCCTACACAACAATGTCCCCATTTGGCCTTCATGAACATTTAAAACATAGATTGCCCCGCCTGATTGAGGTCGTAAATGAAAATCAGGTAACATTTCTGGCGACTTGTTGTGACCTTTTCACACATCGCCCCATCCAAGATGGGGATCCCTAATTTTTGCTCCATTCTGGTCTTTTGGCTTTGGTTTTTGTCTCTCTCTCTCTGTCTCTTTTCTGATGTCTGCCTTCTGGGGACGTTCCCGTCTGCTAACTTAAACGTGAAATTTGGCCAAGTCTGAAAATTAGGGTTTGTGCTTTCCTAGTCAATCTAGGGTCAAACGAAGTGAATAAATTGAAAATAAAGACTAACATTGCTGTCAGTGTGATTTCAGCAGGCTTCCACTGAAATTTCATCGGATTCCGGCTACTAACTATTTTTAGTAAGTATGAAATTTGGAGCATTTTCTCGGCATTCTTGAAATTTCTATAGTCACACTGCGTCCAGAACACATCAAGCTACTTACTGGCAAAATTTGAGCTGAAACAGACAATTTACTATTTTTAGCAGTTTAGCTTCCAAAGCAAATTTCAGGGCCTATATACAGAATTATTCAATGCATGTCTGAGGATTCCTTCTGGGTTTTCTGAGACCTTCGCGACAGTATAACATGCAAAATGAGCCGACAACTTTCAGAGTTCAGCTTTCAGGGGCTATTTTTAAGGTTTGCATGTCAGGATTTTCGTTGCATGTCTGCCTATTCATTATGGGTTTTTCGAGACCTTCGTAGCGGTGTAACATGCAAACCAAGATCGGAACTTTTTTAGAAGCAGCCTTCAGAGGCTATTTTTAGGGTTTGCACATCAGAGTCTTCAGCGCATGTCGAGTGATTCTTTCTAGGTTTTTTGAAACCTATGCAATGATGTGACATGCAAAGCGAGATAATCACTCCTTCAGCAACTTGCTATTTTTAGCAAATGCACTCAGGCTGCCACTTCCCAGCACATCAGAATCATGAGCTGATCACGATGCAACGGAAACAAAGTCAAACGGAGTTGCAGAGGATGGAAAACCAGACACTTGCTATTTTTAGCAAGTTGGCACAAAAATTAGGGTTTCCTCGATTCAAGGGAAAAACACGACAATCACACAGAGGCAACATCCAGCTCCGATCACCACACTTCGGGCATTCAACAGCTGAAATTTGGAGACATTCTGAGCAATGGCTATTTTTAGTAAGTTACTAAAAATAGCAGTTTCAAGGCAAATATCAGGCGCTAGCAGTTAAATCACATCCCGAGAATCAAAATGGGGTAAAATCAGGGCTTTCAAAGTCAGAAGCAGCTTAAAATGCAAAATTTGAAGAACTTTCTAAAAATAGAAAGTCAACAGCAGAAGCCACTGTCAACGGGCAAGTCACCTAACGAGGAACACACCATTCGAATTTCAAGGCAAACGGAGATGTGGAGGTATCAAAAGCGGGAATTTACTATAAATAGCAAACCACCTTCAAAATATGCTATTTTTAGCCGGCCAGCTCGGAATAGCAGTGTCAACAGGGTAACAAGGTCGTATCCAGTGTTCAAAATTTCAAATCATTCTGAGCTTCAGAGATGCAAGAATTGAAGGACTTACTATAAATAGCAGGCGTGCAGAAGCTGGCGAAGAAAAAAAAATGGCTAAGTGTTGATTTAATCCACCACCACCTTGAAAATGTGCCCACTTCAAGCTAATAGCATCAAAAAATATTCTAAGTGTTGGATATCCTCTTGCCACCTCAAAATGCGCCCTGCTTGATGAGGAAGCATAAAATTTTTCTAAGGCACAAGTTTCGTCCACCTCACATAGGAAAATGCGCCCACTCTAGGAAGAAGTTCAAAAAAATATTCTAAGGCATGAGATTTTATCCTTCACACATGCTAATATGTGCCCACCTCCAAGCATGACATGCAAGATATTCTAAGTCAAGATTCTTGTCCTTCACACATGCTAATATGCGCCCATGTCTAGCAAGTAAAAAATTTTCTAAGTATAAAATTTTATCCTCCACCCATGGCAAAATCTGCCCATGCAACAAGCAAGTCAAAGGAGTCAAAGAGTTTTATGCACCACACATAGCCAAATGCGCCCTCAAGGTGAGCCAAGCATGAAAATTTTCTAAGTATAACTTCCATCCTCCTAGAGGCATCAAATGCGCTCATCTTAAGAGGAGAGGTCAACAAGATTTAAAGAAGTCAAGGGCGTTAGAATCTCATCCACCTCACCTTGCTATATACGCCCATGATTAGAAGTCAACAAGTCAAGGCAAGGCGTTGGAAATGTGTTATTCTCCTCTACATGCTATATGCGCCCAAGTGGGGCCATGTGAAGACAAAACAAAGAAGCTCAAGAGTCACGTTAAAAGGTTTTATTCCTCTCTTGTCATATGCGCCCAAGAAAGAAGCTAAGGGGTCAAAGGTCAAAGGTGGCGTTGGAAACATGAGAAATGCGACCAAGGTGTTGAGGGTGAAGTGAAGTATGCTAGGCGTGGTCAATTTTCCCCTTCAAGTGTGGTGTGCGCCTAGACTTGAGAGTTGATATTGCTAAGTGATGAAAAATAAAGAGTAAGCTAGGCGTTGGATTTTTTTTTTAACAAAAGTGTCCTTCATGAAGTCTAATATGCGCCCAAGTTGATGAATAAAATAAAGCATGTTAGGCGTGATGTGCTTTAAAAGAAAATTTTCTAAGATGAATTGACAAAAGTTTCTACCACTAGCAGATGAAGGAACATGAATAAAATTTCCTATGGAAAAATTTTCAAAAGTGCTAAATGATTTGAAATTTTTCTAAGGCAAAATATTTTCTTCCTTAAGAAAATACGCCTAGACATGAATGTGGTGAAATTTTCTTGAAGCACGGGCGAATTTTTCCAGTGATGAACTCAGAAGACGTTGGCAGTGCAGGGTGGATAAAATATTTTCAAGTCAGAGCAACAAGAAATGTTCACAGATGTGAAAAACGGGATTAAATTTGTTAAAAGTTATTTTTCCAAGGTTCAAAAATCAAGAAAATTAAATGAACCCGTTCGTTGTATACCCATGAATGCGATGCGTTCTGAGGAAAATTATTTTTTGGGTATTGAAGATCTTCGGCAGGGAGTAGATTTTGAATTCTTCTACACTTCATTGGGGCCTTCAAGATGAAGAATTTAATCGGCACAGGATTGATGAGTTTTCCTAAGGGAAAATTTGAAAATTTTCTAAGGCAAAGTGAAGAAAATGTGTTTTCAAGGTAAAATGCTCCTGACGATGAACTTGAAAGGAACTGTCTAGGTGAATTTGCTCAAATTCTTCGTGAAGATAATCTTCCTGGGCTAGTGATGAATGAAATCAAAATTGTCAACGCTTCAGTTGGTAGAATAAATTTCTTAAAGAAGATGCAGTTGAAGTTAACACCTTCAAAAGATGATTTTAAAAGTGCATCTCTTAAATACGCCCTTCAGGAGGTTGAAATTTGGCTAAGGCACAAAGATTTTAAGGATGAAGTTTGTTGGAAGAAAATTGATAAAGCTCATCAAACTAGAGATTACTTGGAACTTGGAAGTCTAAACGCCAGGATCAGGTAAGTAGGGTGAGTTTATATTATGAAGTATTCTTATGCTCTTCTCCTCACTTGTTTTGCAGGTGGAACGTCGAGGCTAAACGGTGATGACTTAAGGAGATGAAGCGAACACTTGGAGAAATGACTAAGTGTTGAGACTTAGTATGTGCCTAACTCAAGTGACAAAGAAGAAAAGTTTTCAAGGCTTGGGATGGAAGAAAAATGGAAACCCAAGTAATTCAAAGTTGAAGAACAACATCAACGAGGAAAATCATCGTCGGGCAGGAGAAAGAAAGTTGTAGGCTTGATGTTCAAGAATTTGAAGCAGTGATGACCAGACTTATCCAGTTTGCAGTCAAGAAAAAGATCAAGAGTAGGGTGAACGCGTTTCAAAGCTGGAATCTTCTAGAAGGATGATGGACATTAATGGCTCATTTATTACCCCACTCCTCTTTGTGGCAGTTTTTAGGGTGAATCTTGTTTAGGCCTGAGGTGGCACGATCTGGGCCATCCAGTCAATTGTAATCTAAGCCGTCCGTTGGACTTGGCCATCTATAAAAGGGGGAGTCCCCCTCATTAGAATGAGATTAGAGTTAGAATAGCAGAGAGGGAATAGAGAGAAATTGATAGAATAGAATAGTTTGACAGTATAGTTTAGATTGAAAAGGAAGAAAAGTCTTCCCTTTGAATACTTTGTAAGAAGTTGTCGTGAATGCTTTCATAATAAAAGAATTTTTCATTGATGGTGATTTCTTCTTTGTTATGAGTAGTTGTCGAGGCTTCTTCATCCTTCCAATTCACGTAGCATCTTGAAGTAGCTTAAAGCAGAGTAGATTTCATTTCATGCAAGTACTTAGTAATTGTGGAATGTGGTGCTTGATTTGAACAAGACTTCACTTATCCATACCACTAGCGGGCTCACTGATGGTGGGTTCGCCCTGCGTGGTCAACTGGAATACTTTCCAAACATAACTTCGATTGTGATTCACATGTTTATATGCATCGTCTTATTTGCATGTTGAATTGTAATCTGAATATCTTTCGCTACTCCTCTAAAGATTGCACCGGTTTTGTGAAAGTTGTCCGAAGCGAGGCAAAGCAAGGCTCAGTTGAAGTCTGCAAGAATTGATCGCCATGTCCCACTCCTTAGAGTAGAACATAAACTTCTTAGGCCCTATACCCATTTAAATTCAATTCACTTCTGGTTAGAATTAGGAAACTTGTGCTCACTTGCCAAATCATTTGAATTACACGAAAGCCCTTAGTCCGCTGTCTGCTGTCAACTGTCAAACAATTGTGTAAGTCCCCTTGAAATACTAGCAAAATCACATCAAGCCAACTGAGACTATTCGCACTGAAGGAACCTTGGAGTTAAATGTATGACCTATCTCGCAATCTTAGCATGTAGGAAACTTTGTTCAAGAGAGGATAGAGTAGCCGTTGGTGACTTTATTCTGTGTTGGTGTGGTCACGAAAATCACATCAACACGACCTCAACTGGATGTTTGCCTGCTAAACATGCAAACCAGTAGCCTAAACTTGGCCATTGGGCATGGAGTCACTTGATAACTCAGAGGTTGATTTAAAACATCAGCTTTATACATGGCTCAAACACATTTGTAACTCAAGAAACAGACCACTTAGACATTTATGAAAACAAAAAACTACAGAAGTGAAACTATTTACCGTGTTGGGACAGCACTTAGGAAATGCAACAATAACTAAACTAAAGTGCAACAGCACCTATTGAATGCGTGAAATCTAACCTAAAGCATGTACAAGGAAGAACTTATCAAACCTCAAAACAAGGCTTGAGGTGTATCCCATTGACTGGGATAAGAAGCATTTCACCTTCAGTTGTGGCCAGTTGGTAAGCATTGTGTTCTTTGCAGTCCTTGATAATAAATGGACCCGTCCACATGTTGTCAAACTTGGTGTGATGGCCCGGCCTGCTTTTTAGAACATCCCATTTCAGCACAAGATCTCCCACCATGAAATCTCTTGATCTAGTTTTCTTATCAAATGTTCTTAGTCAGGATTTGTTGATGTTCCATGTTCTTCATAGCCTTGTTTCTAGTTTCTTCTAACTCCATCAGCTGAGTATATCTTAAGGCATGTGGGTCAGTCTGTTCAAACAGGACCAGCTGACTGGCAATGTCCAAGGCGGGTAACTCAGTAGAAATAGGTAATTTTGCTTCTTTACCGTACACCAACATGTAAGGTGAGTTCCCAATCACCTTCTTAGGGGTAATTTTGTCTGCCCAAAGAGCAGTCTTTAGCTTGGCATGCCAATCCCTCTGATTGCTTTGAAGCGTCCTTTTGATAATATTAATCAGATTTTTATTAGTGGACTCTACAAGTCCGTTGCCCTGAGGATAATAGTTGCAGCTTGTGTTCAAGTAAATGCCATTCTTCAATGCCCAATCAGCAACCTTCAAACCAACAAATGCCAGGGCACTGTCAGAAATTATAGAATCTGGGACTCCAAATCTACAAACCATGTCTTCATAAAAATTCAGCAATGCTGTTTCATTAGCTTCCTTCAGGGGCAAAGCTTTTGTCCATCGTGTAAAATAGTCTGTTGCTGTGATAATCCACCGATGGCCTGCACTTGAGGGTGGATTAATTGCCCCTATGAAGTCAATTCTCCACTTCATAAACGGCTGCTCTATCTAAATTGGTTGCAATGGCAAAGCAGCAAGCCTTTCTTTTCCTGAAAACAAGGCACATTTGGAACGTCTCCTGACATATGTATGTGCATTCTTAAACAAGTTAGGCCAATAATAGCCTGCTCTTAAAATCTTATATGTTGTTGTCCTTCCAGCATAGTGACCTCCATAAGGTCCGCCATGGAACTCATGTAGTATCTGATCCACTTGATCATTATCAACACACCTGAGCAGTACTCCACTGTGATCTTTCCTATATAACACATAATCAATCAAGACGAAAGGAATAGACTAAAGTCGGTAGTACCTCCTCTTCGTTCTGTTCAAATTAGGTGGACATTCCACGGTTCTCAAGAAATGTGACATCTCCTGCAACTAACTAGTAGCTTCATTATCTGTTGTCCCAACATTAACCAAAATTGAGTCTCGTTCATCCTCTACTGTTGAATTGTATTTGTTAGCCAGTTGTTGGCATAAACCTTTTCCCCTCACCAATTTAGTGACCTGAATATCCACATTGTACTCCATAACTCTTGTGATCCATCCAACCCATTTTTCATTTAGATCTTTGCTAAGTAAGAATTCTTTCATGCTGGAATGTGCCACTTGTAGATGAATTTTGTTATGAGACAGTAGATGTCTAAATTTCTTCAAACTTTTCACAACATCCAGCACATGTTTTTCTACGAAGGTGTACTTCTGCTCATAGTCTTCTAGACCCTTGCTGAAAAAAGCAATGGGTTGCTCCAACCCTTCTACATTTTTTTGCACCAAAATTGCAGAAATTACATCGAAACTACCAAAAGCGTACAAGGTAAAATCCTTGCTGAAATCTGGGTTAACTAATATTGGGGCTGAAGCTAACACCTCCTTGATCAGTTGAAAACTATCCCTTGCTTCTCGGGTCCATCTAAATTTTGCATTCTTTTTTAACATAGTTGTAAGGGGTTTTAACAAGGCTGCTATATCAGGCAGGAACCTTCTAACAAAATTAATACGACCAATGAAACTCTGAAGTCCTTTCTTATGCTAAGGTAAAGGCAGCTCCAAGATTGTTGCAACTCTTTTAGGATCCACAGTGATTCCTTTCCTAGATACGACATACCCAAGAAGCTTTCCTTCATGAACAAAGAAAACACATTTCTTGGGATTCAATGATATACCGAACTTCAGACAACGTTCGAAAATCTGCCTCAAATGGTCAATGTGATCTGCTGTCTTCTTGGAATAGACAATGATATCATCAAGGTATACTAAGACAAACTTATACATTAAGTTGCTAGAGGCCATGTCCATAGCCTTTTGGAAGGTTGCTCCAGCGTTAGACAAACCAAATGGCATTTTCCTGTACGCCATTGTTCCCCACTTTGTGGTGAAGGCAGTTTTAAATTGATCTTCTTCCCTTACCAAAATCTGGTTATAACCAGAATATCCATCCAGTAAAGAAAAACATTCAGAACCTGACACACATTAAAGAATCTGCTCCATAAACAGAAGAGGGTGTCTGTCCTTTAACAAAGCTTTGTTCAAATCTCTAAAGTCTACACATAATCTAAGCTCTCCGTCTTTCTTCCTGACGGGAACTAGATTTGCAACCCAGCTAGTATGCTTGATGGGAAAAATAATCCCACTTTCTATAAGTCTGAAAACTTCTTTCTGCATTAATGGCTCTAGTTTGGGATTAACTGGCCTCTGTTTTTGCCTTATGGGTTTGGTTGTTGGCTCCAATTCTATTGTATGTTGTGCAAGACATGGATCAAACTCCTTCAAATTTCCATATTCCAAGGCGAATATGTCAATGAATTCTTGGAATAATTGCAGAAAAAACTGCTTTTCAGCAGCAAAGTTTATTTTTCCTATCTTGAGGCTCCTCTTGGGTGCAATTTCTAAGTCCTCGTAATGATCTTGTTGAACCAGTAAATTGGCTTTGTTACTTTTAGCCTAGTCATTAGAGTTGAAAATACTTTCTAAGGTGACCAAACCTTTAGGCAACTTCTTGTTCTTTAATTGCAGTACCTGGTCTCCGTACTGCTATTTGATTTTATCGTGGTTTGATACTGCAAACACGTCCTCTTCAAGTAGAAACTGCAAAATCTGCTCATCGCTCTCAAAGACCTACCAGTTAACATTGTTATCGGGCACGGAAGGCCTGGTAATAACCTTGACGTGTTGCTGATTACATTCCTTCCTTATGTTGTTTGGAATGTCAAACTGAGCTCCCACAGCTGCTAATCTGTCAGCATGCTGATTCTGATTTCTTGGAATTAAAATGATATTGAAAGCCTCAAAATCCTCAATGAGGTCCCAAACCCTATGCTTATACAATTTAAGAACATCATTTTTAATAGCATTCAGGCCCCTAACCTGATTTACTATTAATTCATTGTCCCCATGCACCTTTAAACACTTAATTCCACATTTCCTCGCCCATTCCACGTTTCCTCGCCCATTCCAGCCCTTGAATAAGACCTTCATATTCTGTTGTGTTATTAGTGCACGAAAAATGCAAACCTAAAGGTTGCATAGTATCTTTCAGCTCTTGGGGAAACCAATAATGCACCCCCACCAGTGCCATGCCTGCTCCTTGAGCCATCAAAATACAATTCCCAAACCTCGTCTTGCTGATCACAATCATTCACTAGTCTCTTAACCAAGTTAGGCATCACTACATCAGCTTCTTGAAACATGTAGTTACCCATACCAGCATCCAACACCAAGTTACTTTCGTCACTAGAATTTTGGCCTACTGCCCACTCATCTAAAAGTATATCAGGAATAGCACCAACAGCAATGCGAGGATCAGAGACAGCAGCATGCTCGTCTTATTCAAAAATTATGCAATTGGCATTTATTGCACTAGGTATATAGGGTTCTATATTGTCTTTTGCAAGTAACTCAAACTTAATGGTTACTTTAGTTCCATACCTAATACGGAACAACATGTGAGACCAGTCAGACAAAAAGTATCCCCCTATTTTAGCCGTAAACTCTCTTCACAAACATAACCCAAAATACGGAGGCAAATCTGACACATAAATGTCTTGGGAAATTGAAAAATTAGGGCAAGCATGCAGAGTTAAGCTAGCATCTTTGATAAGACCAACTGTATTGACAAATGAGCCATCCAACTGGACTACTCCTTTCTCTAAAGGTTCATACTTTAAACCTAACTGATCAGCTACTTGCTTGGGCATCACAGAACAGGTAGCTCGACTATCTACCATACAATTGTGCACTAAATTTTTTCCATTAATCAATGAAACATAGAACGGAGGAGGTCTCACGTCCTTACCTTGAATCATAGATTTCCCTTTGCTACTGGGATTAGCAACTTTCCCTTGATCATCATTAGCCATTACGACCTTTTGGGAATCAGCATCAACTTGCTTAGGATTTGTATCTTCAAATAATGTCTTTTTAAGTAGATCAGCCTATCCAAGAATGCTTAAGGAGTCCCACATGGTCATATTCACGTTCATCTTCTTCATACTGTCCACAATGTTGTAAGGTACAGTTAAGGGTACCTTTTGATGTACTTTAGCAGCAGTCGGTTCTTTATTCTTTTGAGGCTGCTCATTGATTGGTAAGACAGTAGTTTTTTTTGGTACATTTAGAATAGGTGTGGATGATGCTTCTATAGTTGCAAGCCCCGTATTTTTATCAGCAAATTGCTCCATCTCTAGAGCTCTTTTCTTAGCTCGTGTATTGGTTGCAATTGCTGAATCAACATTCACACCACAGAACTCTTCACTTTGCCAATTTAAAAATGCAGTCTCATTAAAATGTATATCCAGTTGTTGTTCAGGTATATTAGCAGGTGCATCTGGCTGTGGACTGACAGCATTTTGGACCATAAATGCCTGATTAACTACCCCATTTGAGCATGAGGCTGGGTTATGTGCTTGATTACACAAATAACACCATTCATTTTCTATCACAAAGTTATTATGGGCTAGAACCATATCTTTCACTGGACTTACAACATTAAGAGGAGCTGGATTATAAGATTGAAATGGTCTCTAATTAACATTTTGCCTCTGATAAGCACCTTGATAGGGTTGCCTATTTTGTTGATACTGATATCCTTGTTTTTGATAAGACTGATTTGCATTCTGACCTTGTTGTTGGTTCTGCTGTTGAAAATTCGGCCTTGCCCCTTGATATTGTTTCTTCATGCTGATCAACTCACTTCCCATAGTGTGTAAAATACTTTCTATCTTCTGCTGACTAGACTTAATCTCTTGCAACTCACTTGATGGTCCTACAGCTGACACTCCCTAACTCACAACAATGGGTAATGCTGGAACAGCAGGTAAAGGGGCTAAAGATAGCATTTGCAATGGCATATTTGATTGAATTTTAGGGAAGTAGGGCATAGGTGGCCTAGGCGCTAACTTGCCTGCTTGAATGAGGTTATTTTCTACCTTAACAGCTATACCATAAGCCTAAGGTAAAGAAGTACCCCCCATGGACTGTATCATGACTGAGATATCACTATTTAAACTTTTCAAATAGTACAAAAACGCATAATCAAGGGAAGGCCTTATCATAGCAGGTATTTTGTTCCAAGTCTTTTGAAATCGGATATTGAAGTCCACCATTTGTTCTTGTGGGGCTCTTTTAATGGTTGTTAACTGCTCTACCAAAGATAGGTGATCAGATTTTTCCTCAAAAAAACTGGTAAATTCATCACCAAGCTCATCCCATGTTCTTATAAAACCCACCGGCAAGCTTCTAAACCATTCCAACGCCTTCTTCTTGAAAGATGCAGCCAGCAATCTCACAGCTACATTTTCTTGTGTCACATGATGCACATTGCACAATGCTGCCACATCTCTGATATGTTCAAAAGGTGTTACTTGTCCTTCTCCAGTAAACTCTGGTAACCCTTTTAACGCTACCAATGGAATATCATCATGTTGCGCTAGATAAAGGGGACTACCCTGGTTGAACATTACGAAAGTAAACGCTATTGGGGCTGCCATTGAGCTGGAAAGCGTTGGTATGCTTGCTGAAGTAGAACTTGAACTTGATTGAGAAGTATTTGCTGTAACAGAAATACTATTTGTTGAACAATTGAAAGCCCCAAAAGAGGAGGCAGAAAGTTTTGTTCTAAGAGTACGAGATGTTGAACGCCTAGCTAGAGGGTCTCTTCTTCTTCTCCTTTCGTTTGAAAACAGTGTCTTGTCACTAACACCAGGTGGTGTTGACTGAACTCTAAGAGAAGGAACAGTCCTTCTGAGAGTTCTCCCTTTTCTTCTTGGAGGAGATAAATGCAAAAACTCTACAGCTTTTGAACTTCTGGTTTCTATTTTTCTCATATAAACAAACACATTGATCCTTTCCTCCACACAGAGTCGCCAGATATGCTTAAAAATGATCTCTAAAAGGCTATTAACTCACTGTCAGCACATCAAAACAGCAAGATTTAGGAATTTTACTTCTGACTCTGTCCCACCGGGCGTGCCAAAACTGTTATCCACTGAAATTGCACCCTGTTGAACCCAATGTTCAACACCTCAGTGTAATATGGGAAGACCTCTAAAGCTGTGGGGTTTCTTGTAGACAGAGGTCAACCTCCGAAGAAGGCCGGCTTCCTAACTAGTAATATCACTTAACTACTAATCTTTGTGAGGTAAAGGGAGAAGGAATACATAAATTGAAAACTACTCCTATGGTGATACACCAAATTTGTTCAAACTTATACAGCTTCCTAAAACACAATTTTCAATCAACTAATAAAAGTTGATATGCACAACTCAATACTTATATGATACTGCATAAACGTTCATAAGAAAGCTACGATACATACAGTCCAGGAAGGATGATAGATTCTTCTCACAACTAAAAACTATTAATAATATGTGAACAGATTAAATGCACAGAGAATTAAATCAAAACAGACAAAATAACACAGCATGTACCCTGGGAAAACCCTCCTCTTGAGGGAGAAAAACCCAGCAACAAAGATCTCTCTTATATATATGAAGCAACAGTGGCTATCTTTACAAATTACAGTGTGGTCTAACTCAAGACCAATATGCAGTACCTGGTAATGAATAAAACACAGATAAGAACCTTTAGATCACACCTGGCACTGGCAGAATACAGAGTTGATAAAGTTCGCTTTGCACTGGAAAATCAACACTTGTGCAGTGTTCGCACTTGCTTGTTGAGCTTATCTCTATGACAGGTTTGTACTTAATGAATGTCACTGTTCAATGATAAGCCTCTAATAGATTCGCCCTTTGTCGATCTGGAGAACTCGATGATGAACCTTGAATAAGTTCGCTTTAAACAATATTCGCACTGGTCAGAGTACGCACTCAAGAATACATGTTTTACTGATCTGTTTCTTCGATGTATTTAACAAAGGACGGACAACCTGAATTCGCACTGAAATAACAATTGTATTCGCACCTTTTGATCTCTGATTTGTACGCACCTCAATAAGTGAATAGACTGAACAACGATTATCAACATGGACGAATTACAATCAATATATACCGGTTGAAGTTGGAGAGACGCGTCCCTTCATAACCTTTATGTCGGCCTTTATAAAATCGCGTCTATTCTTTATTGAGGTCAGCCTTGATAAGTGTTTATTCCTCTTCACAAGAGGTCGGCCACCTTGTGAATATCCTTTAGTAATAGTTGTCTTCAGTTAAATATGTTCTAATAAAAAGAAACAACTTGATTTCTTTTATGTCGGCCATGAGATGAACATACTACAAGACAATGAATGTAAATTGAATAGCCAACGGCTATCTTCAATTTACGTCTTCCAAGAAAATGCTGAGCTGGAAGGAGCTACCGAAGCTGCTAATACATTAACAAAAACTGTTTGCATCACCATGTAATGACCCTGCTTAAATCTGACCTCAAAGTGTTGATTGAAGACTCAAGGAATTTCATCAAACAATTCACATGCAAACTTCCAACTTGCTGGTCTGAGTATCAGTCTGATATAAATGCTTGAAGATGATATCAAAGTACTCTAAATACTTGGAAATCAAAACTACAATGCATAAACTATATCCTAGATGCATCAATGACTTAATTTCATCATTTACAATGCTCATATATGATTTCTACATGTGAAATATCCACCTACAGCCAAGTGACTTATTATCAAACACTTGGCATACAATCGTATGCACTATCTTAAATGATCATTAGAGCAACTATATGACTCTAACTGGCAGCTCTTTAAAAAAAATTGCAATTCCATATACAATGTAACATGAATAAACCAAGACTCTTGGCAAAAAAATGAAGATGTAATAACAAATGCCAAGTCTGAATTTTAATGACAAGTCTGAGTACAATTACTAGCTACAGCTGCAACTTATGCATGACAATGCAATGGGCATAAATAAATGCTCAAATGAATGACAAAGAACCTGATAATGATTGTCTCCAATATTGACAAATGTTGCGCCCAGGCTGGAAGCTTCATTTCAGACCAAGCATAGACTGTGATCAGCAAATCTTAACCTTCCAATGGCGTCCATACATGACTGAGTTAACTTCCAGATCGCTGCCCTTTTAATTCAAATCTTCTTCCAATGTGAGAGTGCCAATTGTTTGTCAAATCAATGCCTCAAATGGTATTCAATTCAATGCCAATGGAAGACACAATAAACCAAATCGTGGCTTTATGCAGACTCAAAGATGACTGAAATAAAATCTGAGTGCTAATGCAATTCAACCTCCTCTTATGTCAACTTGATGAAGACTACACCAAAATGTCTCCACAATTAACCCTTCAATTAGACAAACATAAACTATCTTGACTACATTTGAAACACTATAGCGGATCACTGTAGCAAACACTGTAGCGCGGCACTATTCACGCGTACTATAACAGCCAACACTAATTCTGATATGGGATTGATTATCTTTAAAAACCCTTCTTTCAAAAGTACAATAATACATCAGCTATTGTACTTAGATGTTTTTCACAATGAAGCATGAATAGAAAGTCTGAAGTAACTTTCTCCCAACTGCAATAATTCAAATGATATTTCACACCCTAAAAATTGCTCACCAATTGAGAGTTTTCGTTCTCAATGGCCAAAGACAACTGCAGAAACCCTAGGCTCCCCAACCATCAAACATCAACATCAACAACAACCAATCTGCCTGATGAGAATGAGCCCCATGATGTCTATTTATACTTTTTCCTCAAGAGGTCGGCCTCCTTCTAGAACTTTCCCAAGTCACCTTCTAGAAGGAATATTATTTTATTATTCTATTATTTTGCACTTTATAATAAAATAATTATACATAACATAAAGTGCAAACATAACATTACTTTATAGCATGAGGTTTCTAAAAATAGAAACATATCAAGAAATCATTAGAACACCTCCATATGTAGACTGAATCACGAAATGAGCCAACCAATCAACTGGGTATCTGCCAAACGACCCTCTTATCAAGCTCCATTAGCCTACAAGGATCAGGAATAGGCTAATTCCTCTAACTCCATTGCTCACGAAAAAGGGGACATTACACACCAGCATAACCTATAACCTGCAACATACACATCTCCTTTGCTTAAAAGTGCTATTAATGAGACATATTAACAAGGAATAATAGAACTCACATATAAATTTATCAATCATCCAACACACTCAATGAAACAGATAACTGAGAAGGAAAAAATTGCTTTCTTTATTGATCTCCAAAGGTGAAACTGTACATATAATGTCTGTAAATGAGTTACAAAACTCAACATTCTCCTCTAAGGACTCATAGAAGACACAAAGCAGAAAATATGCAAATAAGAACTATCTACAAAAAGAGGCAAAAATGCCATATATACGAAAACTAAAAGTGTCGCCCCTTTGTTTTAGGGTTTACAAAATATCAATTTTTTCAGGAGGGTCGACCCTCAGATCTTTTGGAAATAAAGCTAATGCATTCAATGTGCATCCTCCGTGTCCACTATCGGTGAAAGATTGCTCCAAGGATGGCCCTCCAGATCTTTTGCAACCATGCATTTAATGTACTAACCTCTGGCCTCCGTGTCCACTCTCGAACTTCCTTGAAGAGCTGCCTTGAATGCTCTGCAACATTACCATTAATATCGATCTGCCTTTTGCCAGTAGACCTCACAGTTGTTCCCCAGACTGATGATTTCTTCCCTTTCAGCTTTCCTCCTATTTTAGATCTTTCTTCAAGTCGATCCCTTGAGAGACAGCATCAAATGTTCCCTGTTGTCAGACCTCTATAGAGACAACACCACTGCCTTCGAACCGATTCATCATCCTTGATCACAGAGCAGATCCAGACTACTCACATTCTGTTGATCTTCCTCACAAGGATAGTCACAACAGTCAAACTGCCCTTGGTCGGTCTTTAGCTCCTTCTGATTGGTTGAACTCGTGCCATGTAGATTCCCTGACGGTCAAAGGTCACTTCATTAGAATCACATGTCGGTGAGACACTAACCATGTCTCCCCGATGCAATTATGCACTTCAGCAGTTATCGGCATAGCTCACAATCATCGGCAACAGTTCATATCGAGCTGCAAAAGTCATATCGACATCCCTAAAACCATCGGCAAGACTATCGCTTTCGGCCAGACATCATAGCGAGCCCTCAGGAGTCATACCGATATCGCCATTTCATCACCCAGACATCCACATTCGACAAGAGTCTTGCCGAAGTCTGCAGCAGACCCATCGCTATCGGCAAGACAAACATTAGTCAGGAAGACCGCATACCGAAGGCATGAACATCGGCGAGACACCATCGGGTCGGCAGGACATCACCCCAAGTTCAAAACATTACGCCGACGCTAACTCCATTCGGCAAGACACCATCGAGTCGGCAAGACCTTTCACTGAGGCCATTTCATTTCGCCGAGACCTTGCTCTTTCGGGAAGACATCATCCCGAGACCATTCGCTTCGGCGAGACTCCCCTGTCATCGACGAGACATTACACCGACCTCACAGCCATTCCTCCCAAGCTCAAACCTTCTTTCGGTGAGACTCCCACTAGTCGGCAAGACGTCACGCCGAACTCATAGCCTTTCGGCGAGACCTCACTCCATCGCCGAGACATCTCCCCGAGCTAAACATTACGCCGAGAGTTCCATTCTTTCAATGAGACTCCGGTTGATCGACAAGACCTCATAGCGAACAAGGGTTCTTTTCCCCGATGACCATCCCTTTTCGGCAAGACCTTCGCTATCGGTGAGACCTTATGCCGAAGGAAAAATCTCTCGGCGAGCTGAGACCACTTCGGTAGGACCCTAGCGGGTCGGGAAGACTTCTCCCTGAATTCAAGATCTTTGGGCGAACATATTTCATATCGGCGAGACCGCCGTCTATCAACAAGATATTACACCGAAGGTTTAACCTTCGGCGAGACGTTCAGCAGTAGCGGAACTTCTCCCCGATGACACCCCCTTTGCCGAGACCTCACCCGGGACCACCATTCCATGTTGGCAAGACCTCCCATCAAAGCCATCTTGTTTCTACGAGAGCTCACTTCATTTTGGGGAGACATTGCTTGGTTGGCGAGACCCTTTGCCGAGCTCACAACTTTCGCCGAGATTTCCCCGTGTCGGTAGGACATCTCCCCGAGACCACAACCTCATACTGAAGACACCATCCTTTCGGTGAGACATCACTTGGTCGCCGAGACCTCATGCCGAACTTAAATCTTTCCCCGCTGCCATTTCATTTCGGCAAGAGTCCACCTTGTCGCAAGACTTTAGCATGTTAGGGAGACATATTAAAACCCGTGGCAATCAAGATGTCTAGGCGACCGATGTATTTTTAAATGAGTAGAACCCACTGCTAGTCGGCAAGACATCTGAAAGGTCTCAACGACCTTCTTCTTGAGGAATTTTATGCCAAATTGGATTGAGGCATGTCTTCCAACTGACTTCCTTGGGAGATATCATCGGGTGTATGATTTAATCCTGCACAACAATGTCCCCATTTGGCCTTCATGAACATTTAAAACATAGATTGCCCCGCTTGATTGAGGCCGTAGATGAAAATCAGGTAACAGTACCAACGTCTGGAATAGGAGAAACAGCATCTCTTGGGATTTTTGGAACAAAGTCATTTGGATGTGAATTCTGAGGAAAATTAGGTGGTGCTATATCATGACCGGTAGACTCCTCATCTTCAGAGTCAGAATGCTCTAAAGCCCTCCCATCAGGGGAACCAAGAGGAAGACGAACACCCTCATTAGAACCTTCATAGGCTAATCTACAGGACTGGTAGTAGGAAGAAATAGACCAATAGTCTCATCAATTACAACATCACAACTGAATATGAGACAATCTGTCTCCACATCAATCAACCTGTATGCCTTGTGATTGTTGTCGTAACCAATAAACATAAGTTGTTGGCTCTTTGAGTCCAACTTGGCATGCTTGGCTTCTGGAATCCATATATGAGTTGTAGAACCAAAGACTTTCAGATGGCCCACCTTAGGCTTACGTCCTGACTAGGCTTCTTCAGGAGTAATCTTCTTAACGGCCTATGTAGGTGACCGATCCAAGAGGTAGACTGTAGTATAAACTGCTTCAGCCCAGTATTTCTTAGGGACATTTCTATACTCCATCATAGAACGAGCCATTTCAGTAATGGTGTGATTCCTACGTTGAACAACACCATTCGGCTGAGGGGTGTATGGTGTGGTGAGTTGGCACTTAATGCCATGTGTAGCACAAAAAGTAGAGAAATCGGTTGAACAAAACTCCCCCTATTATCTGACCTTAAAATGACAATCTAAGACCCTGATTCTTTCTCAACTAAGGCCTTATACTACTGAAATGTACTGAACACATCTGATTTATGTTTCAAAAAATACACCCACATTTTTCTACTAAAATCATCAACAAATAATAAAAAGTACTTGGACCCAGTAACAGATGGAGTATTCATTGGTCCTGTTGTGACCTTTTTCACACATCGCCCCATTGCAAATGGGGACCCCCTAATTTTTGCTTTGTCTCGGTCTTTTGGCTTTGCTTTTGGGTCGTTTTGTCGTTGTCTCTCTTTTCTATGGTCTACCTTTTGGGGGACATGCCCGCAATTGAGTTTAAACGTGAATTTTGGCCAAGTCTGAAAATTAGGGTTTCCATCTTTCTGGTTAGTCTGACATCAAACGAGGTGAATAAATTAAGATTTGGGACTAACATTGATGTTAGTGTGCTTTCAATAGGTTTTCACTGAAGTTTCATCAGATTCTGAGTACTTACTATTTTTAGTAAGTGTGCAATTACAGGCATTCCGTCAGCATTCTTGAAATTCCGATAGTCACGCTATATCCAGAGCACATCAAGCTACTTGTCTGCAAATTTTGAGCTGAAACGGACAACTTACTATTTTTAGCAGTCTAGCTTCCGAAGCAGATTCTAGGGTTTATATGCAGAGTTCTTCAACGCATGTCTAGAGATTCCTTTTGGGTTTTCAGAGACCTTCGCGAATGTATAACATGCAAAGCGAGATGATAACTTTCAGAGTTCAGCCTTCAGAGGCTATTTTTAGGGTTTGCATGTCAGGGTTTTCTTTGCATGTCGGCATATTCTTTAT
Source organism: Sequoia sempervirens (assembly GCA_007258455.2). Lineage (NCBI taxonomy): Eukaryota > Viridiplantae > Streptophyta > Pinopsida > Cupressales > Cupressaceae > Sequoia > Sequoia sempervirens. The sequence goes on along the minus strand of VDFB02105785.1, from coordinate 181,624,349 downwards.
AGGTTTTTCAAAAGCTTCGCAATGATGTGACATGCAAACGGAGATGGTCACTCATTCAGGAACTTACTATTTTTAGCAGATTCATTTCGGCAGCTGCCTCCCAGCACTTCAGAATCACAAACTAATCGCAATGCAACAGAAACGGGGACAAACGGAGATCATTTGATATGCATGCAGGACAAATTAGGGTTTCCAGCTTCGGGACCTAAAAAGAGGGGTAAAAAGTCAATTTTTGAAAACCGTGTATACCACCGCGATCAGCATCTTCCAAGCTATCCGCTGGTAAAATTTGAAGGCAAACGGAGCACTTACTATTTATAGTAAGGCATTCCAGAAACAGGCTATAAATAGAATGTCAGCATCATACGTCAGTGTCAACAGGCAGGTCACCTAGTGAGGAGCACATCATTCAAATTTCAAGTTAAACGGAGCCGTGGAGGTCTTAGAAACAGGCAGTAACTATAAATAGTAAACCACCTCCAGAAACATACCAAAAATAGCAGGTCAGCGTGAGGCGTCAGTATGAACCGGTCAAGCAGCTGATAAAGATCCCATGGCGCAAATTTCAAGGCGAACGAAGTTGCAGAAGATGGAAAATCAAGCACTTACTATTTTTAGCAGGCTTAGGCAGAGAAATTAGGGTTTCCTAAAATCAAGGGCGGAACACAAAAGTCAGGCGAATGGCAGGCGAGAATGATTGAATCCAAGAAAATCTTTCAAGTAAAAGATGAAGGCTCAGGTGTTGAAAAGTTGAAGAACAACATCAAGGAAAATCATCGTCGAGCAGGGGAAAGAAGTTGCGGACTTGGAGTTTCATATTGAGAACGTGCCTGTTCTGCTGGTCCAAGAAGTTGAAGCAAGGTTCACCAGACTTATCCAGTTTGCAGTCGGAACAAGAACAATGTGAACGCGTTTCAAAACAGAAATCTTCTAGAAGATGATGGATATTAATGGCTCTTTTATTACCCCACTCCTCTTGGTGGCGGTTTTTAGGGTGAATCTTGTTTAGGGCTGAGGTGGCACAATCTGGGCCATCCAACCAATTGTAATCTAAGCCATCCATTGGACTTGGCCAGCTATATAAAGGGAAATCCCCCTTCATTTGGACCTTCATGAGATAGTTAGACGTTAGACAGTAGACATAGAATAGAGGGACAACTTAGAAGTAGCATAGCGTAGATTGATAGTGTAGTTGAAGAAGAAAGAAAGTTTTCTTTTGAAAACTTTTGCAAGAGATTGTTGTGTAAAACTTTCATAATAAAAGATCTTTTCATTGATGGTGAAATTCGTCTTTGTTATGGATAGCTAGAGAGGTTTCTTCATCCCTTCTACTTCAAGTAGCGTAGAGTAGCGTAATTTCATTTTTATGCAAGTAGATATTAGTTGTGGGATGTGGCCTTCAATTTGAGCAAATTTCGTCTATCCATACCACTAGTGTGTTCGCTGATGGTGAATGCGCCTTGTGTGGTCAATTGGAATATCATGTACTTAACTTCGATCATGATTTGTATGTTTATATGCGTCGTTGTGATGGTATTTTCATGCTAAGTTGTGATCTGAACACCTTGGGCTACTCCTCTGAAGATTGCACCAGTTCTGTGGAGGCTGTCCGAAGCGAGGCAAAGCAGAGTTTGGTTGAAGCTTGTGAGAATTGATCGCCATGTCCCACGCCTTAGAGTAGATTAGAGCCTTCTTAACCCTACACCATTTACATTCAGTACCTTTTGAAACAAGGGCTTTATAGAAAAATCTTTCGAGCATCCAAATTCCTTTCTCCGCTGTTGAAGAATTCCGTAAGTCCCCTTGAAATACCAGCAAATCACATCGAGCCAACTAAGACTATTCGCATTGAAGGAACCTTGGAGTTGAACGCATGAACTCTCTCACAATCTTAGCATGCTGGATACTTTGATCAAGAGAGAATGGGGTAATCGTTGGTGACTTTATTCTGCGTTGGTGCGGTCACGAAAAACACGTCAACAGGTCCACATACATCAGCATGAACCAATTGAAGTACCTTGGAGGCTCAACAAGAATCACCATCCGAGAATGGTGTCCGATGCTACTTCCCAACTTGACAGGCTCCACAAACTCCATGATTTTGAGTTTGGATCTCACGTAGACCAGCAACCAAACCCTCCTGAGACAATTGAGAGAGATAGTGCACATTCAAGTGCCCATAACGTTGATGCCAAAGTTTGCTAATGGAAGTACTAATAGCGGCCAGAGCGTGCTCCTAAGAATCACCGAAATCAGCAAATCTATACAGACCATGATCCTCAAGTCCCATAGCAATTGTCGTAGAAGTCTCTATCAACGATGCTGCAGGTGGACGAATTGAAAACAACATCCAACTGGGGAGAATGCTGCATGATCTGACTAACTGAGAGAAGGTTATGTTCCATGCCTAGAACATAGTAGACATCAAAAAAGATTAAATTTCTTCCACCTGAGTGAATCTGGACAATGCCCTTACCAGCAACTGTGTACTCTCCGTCTCCTCCAAAAATGACAATCAAAGAATGGTTCGAATTTTGTGAACCAATCCCGATGATGAGTAAAATGTTGCAAAGCCCCGGAATCAATATACCAGGCAGCAGATTGTACTGGATCTACAGTTCTTTTGGCCATAAAAGCATAGAATGCAGATTCTTTCTACTCAGAGTGCTCTACGACATTTTCCTTTTGTTAAGACCCTCCCTACTTCTTTTCTTTAGAAGCCAACCGAATTCAACAGTCAGCCTTCATGTGACCATATTTATGGCAAATAATTGCACTGAACGTTCTTTTTCTTCTTGCTGTCCTGAGAAGAACCAGAGTCTTTCAGCTAAGAAGAGTGTGCCTTCCCTTTGTTCTTAGCAGAAGATTTGGTAGAGAATGCTTGCTTTGTGGAGGTGGGACTAGCACTACTCCCAAACTGTTGTCTCCGACGATCTAGTTGTACAAGCTTGTTACACAAGTCTGGAAACTTCAAATCAACATTTGTTGAAGTAATATTGAGTGTCTCAATGAAATGCTCATAAGACTTTGCCAAACTCTTCAAAGTAATGACGACCATGTCCTCTTCCTCCATTATGTGACCAATCACCTCCAACTAATTACGAATATCCTTAATCTTTGTCAGATGTTCCTGTAAGAACATTTTCTCATCCATCATGATGGAAAAGAGCATGTTCTTGAGAAAGAACTCTCTTCTCTTGTCGAAGGTTTCATGAAGGGCCTTCAAATGATACCAGATTTTCGTAGTAGTTTTTCCAGACGGTACCTGAGGTAGCTGCTCATCTATGACTGAGAGTTTGATGAGCATGATGGCTTCCCGGTTGCGCTCATCCCATTTGTCCTGATCCTTTCCGGCTACAGTGGGACGAGTTGAGTTCCCCAAAAAAGACTTGATCAAGGCAACGATATTCAAAGATCGTAAGCATGCACTGCTTCCAGGTGTTGTAATTCTTCCCATTGAACTTCTGGTTGCTTTCGAGCATTATAATTGTCAGAGATGCCATCACGTACCCTGAAGTCAAATTGGTGAAGGCAAAAAAACCACTACACTGAAACAAAAACAAGTTCTACAAGACAAATTTTAAGGCAAAAATCAAAACCCTAGCATGGATTTTGAGGTATAAAACCAATGCAAAGTTTTTAAGAAAAAACCCAGAAAATTTGAAGAATACCTAAAAAATTTCAGCAACACCCATTTGCACAAATTTTGAGGCACAGAAAATGAGGTACCCAGAAAAATCCAAAGACAACCCAATTGAGATGTCGAAAAAACCACCAAGAATCTGCAACTGAAAAAAAATTCTGACTTGAAATAGAGGGTCAAAACCCTAGCCGAACTTGAAGAAAACCCTAGATTCCAAAAATCTCTGAAAAATGTAAACAATTTTTTTTTTTAAATCGTGTGAAAGAAACTCGAATTTTCTCAACCACAGATCGTGACCAGAAGCCAACTGACAAATGCTCCCAGACATTCAAAAAATCGTGTTCAAAATAAGAACGAAAAAAACACAACCAAAGAGCACCAAAAAAATGCGGCCTAAAATGTTCATAAAACTTGTGCAAAACTAGACAAAACACGCGCCAGAGATCTATAACAAGACGCAGCCAAAGAAGATTAAATCACGTCAGATATTTGGAAGAAAACACGTTTTGCAAAGGAGATTGATAAGTTAAGAGCCGCAGAAAAAAAACATATCCTGAAAACTGAGAAATCGCGCCCAAAGAGGAACAAAGTGGGCCTAGAAGATGGTTTTAATCATGCGTGATTTTTGCAAAAATACAACTTCAAAAAACAAACACAGCAGTAGGAACACAATTTTTAGTGAGAAAAAATGCTCACGAAAAATCTCAAACAAAAAACCCTCATTCAGACCCACGAAAAAAATTGCTCAAAAGAAAAATTTTGGCACCCAAGATCTCCAACTTTGATACTGCTCGCGATTTTTTTCAAAGACTTTAGAAAATCACAATAAGCACAAAATTATTTCGAAAAATTTTAAAAACAAAATAATTTCAAAAAGAAATTATAAATTTTTCGAAAAAATTATTTCCTAAGCTCTGATACCATGTTGAGGAAGTGAACTAGTAATTCTTGCTTGCATTAACAAAATGAAGGATTACAATATATAGAAATTACAAAGCACTGTAGAAATTAATGAAACCAACTACCTCTACCTACAGACATTTAAGAGACCAACCACCTACAATTGTAGACATTAAATGTCTGCCTACCAAAAACAGAAGACAACAAGAAAATATCTAATCTACTTAAATACATTCATAATTGACCATTAACGTACAGAATACTACTCTAACACCCAGACCCCCACAAGGGGCGCTGCCCCTCGATCCCGCTAGGGGCAATGCCCCAAACCCCCACGAGGGGCACTTCCCCTTGACCCCATTAGGGGCATTGCCCCTCAACCCCATTTGGGTCTATGATATGTATCAAACTCTAATTTTGATTTATATATGATGGAAATCATTAATATGTTCTACAATTTAGTAATATGTGATTTTAAGAATATTTTTAAAAATTATATATTTTAAAATGTTCGATAAAATTGCCGAGTTTTTCTTTGAGTTTTTAAAATTTTTGGGCTTGCCGAGTCCAAGTTTTACAACTATGGTTCTAACCACCCAAAAGTGAACCAAATTGCAAAGATAAACATGTATTCAAATGGCCAACATGAAATATACCTCAGGGAGATGAAACAAGGCAGATTGCAAGTCTGATGACACTATTATCTGTTGCCACATCAGAGCAGGTCTAATATCAACTAAAACACACTACAAATAGGTCTGAACAGCAAGGAAATCACCCAGAACTCAACAAACCCATGCCCTACACACTCAAATCAAGCATAGGCAAAAACAACACCTCAAAACCAGCCCAGACTTCACCAAAACACATTGGAAGAAGTATATATTGGACTGGTAATTGAAATCAGACATGTGCAGGTCTGATAACAAGTACAATACCACAAAATGTCATCACAAGTCCTCAAAACACAGAAATCTCAGTGCCAAAGGCCCAAAAGGCTTGGGAAAGATTTAGAAGATCTTGGTGCCCACAAACAAAAAGAAAAAATGCCTAGAAACTAGACTCTTCACCCAACAAAGCTCACACCTCCCTCATCAACCATAGTACAGCCTAAACTAGAATGTATGGCCTGAACCAGAATGTACGGCCTGAACCAGAATGTATGGCCGGCCTCCTCTATGTTTTCTTTCACTCTTCAATGTGTTCAGCCAACAAAGATGACAGATAACAAGGTTAAGACAGCAGAAAATGTACATGGTCCAAGATTACTCGACCCGCAACTCGCTGAGTCCGGGCAAGTCTGGGTGAGTCTCGGAACTATGTTCTTGCCTTTAGCATACTCAGTAATCTCACAGGAAGCTCTTCCTCAAAAAATGGACATGGTCCAAGATCAAGCTTCATCAACATCTGACAGTAGCTGCAATTTTTCTCTAACAACATAGCTACATTCCATACACTTAAAAATTTCTGGAAGTGATTCAAAACATTAAGCTCAAGGGCATGGGCCCAATATTTTAGACATCATTTTTTATTTCCAGCATATTCTACCATCCATTCAATCAACGGTGGGAACATATTTGTTTTGACAACACTACCTGTACGCTTGAAATTCTCTGGAAGTGGTTTGTGTTGCAGGGTTTCTCTAGGGTGGACCTGACCTTTCTATAATAGCTTTATTTCTTAAAGGCCTAACAGCCCTACAATGAAGCTACATTGAGGATAAAAAGCAGGTGCATCTTTTAGGATTGGTTGGAACTCTAAGCCAACAGCTTCAACTAAACAACGGTGTGCACAACTTCAAGCCAAGTCTAACAAAAGCATTTTCTCAAAAGGCCATTGATCATTGGATTTGGCTTAGATTGATGGGAAGTGGAGACAAGGGGGTTTCTGCAAAATTTGCAGTAAGTTTCTAAGACAAAATGATTTAAGCAAGAAGACACAGCTCTGCCCAACTTAAACTACAACAATTTAGGGAAAACAGACTACAGTTACTTGCACCATACTTTGAGCGGTAGGTGAAAATGGTTTGGGACTCAACCTTCCACCATATTTTAGAAAGCATCAACAATTCAATGTTAAGCTAACAAATCCTTACACTTTGCCTCTTCTTGACTCTCCAATAACCAACTATCCATCAGACTCACATCTAGAAAATCTAGCACCCACAATCAAAGACGTCATCATTGACTGAACAAAAATGTACACACACCAATAAAGACGCCAACTCTTTCAAATAGCCAAGGCCAGACAATATGGTATCAATACGGGTGGTACCCTATAAAACAACTTCAATTGAAACTTGAATAATTGCAGAGCAGCACAATTGGGATCATTGCTTCTAAACGAGAGGCAAATAAGAGAGTAAACAAGGAAACTATTTAAATTCAAGTAGCTTTCTCAACCATGCACATTTTGTCAAGTAGTGTGTGCACATACAATCACTACAGTGCACTTGTGGCATGTGCACTAGAAATCTGAATTGTCATCCACCATGGTTACAAAAGTTGAACGTGTTGCAAATAAATCCTGATTTAGGTCCATAAATCCTTGTTAATTACAATTTTTGTATCAATACCTAAACTTAGTCTTAGTAATGGGAACCTCGTGTCAATTTCTACAATTTGGAGGGATGTTTTGACCTGACAATTCTAACTAGTTGGTGCTAGTTTAGTTCATACTTTCCTTTATAGAAGGAATCCTAATGGAAATTCCCCCGCACACCATCTGAGGCGGGCAAGAGGTTTTTCTTTGTCTGATTCATCTATATGAACAGCCATCAGCCAGTAACATCCTTCGTTTCCCCATGTTTTCACTTTTTCTCTTGTGGGGGACTGTTTGGGAACCCCTTGGGTAAAAATAGCAGGTTATTCCTTTAGTAACAATCCTGATGTTAATAGAGAATGATGAATAAAGCATTGCAAGCAAAGATTCTCTCAAGCATGCATAACAAATTGTTTTACATGACATTGCTCAATAAAGTATTGAAGCAGCCAAAATTCCATAGGATACCAATTTCATCGATTTTCAATAATCTTGTAGCTAAACAGAATACGGTTCCAACTCAAACAAGAATTTATATTCATTTGATATGGAATTGCTGAACTTTTTGTTTCCTCATTACTAGCCATTGATGAGGCTTCTGAAAGTGCAATTCTATAGCCGTTGATTGAAGCCAATAGGCACTGACAACTTTGTCAAACTGTGTAATGCATATACAATTTTTTGAATCCTATGTTTAACTGAACTTCAAGACTGTAGGATTTTGTATCTTCCATGTAATAGATCCTTTGTAATTTTATCCAAGTGTATTAGAAGACCACAATTAACGCATAGTACATAAATTCTAGATAAAGTAATCTTGCTTTCAAGTGTTCAAATGGGTACTCTTACAATTTTTTATTTTGCTTCTCCAAGTAATGTATCCCCAAATTTCCAAAGGGAAAAACAGACAAGAAAAAATCAACGGGTTTAATATAAAGAAACCTCATACCTTCACTGAAAATGATCGTATATGTCAATGAAATTGCGCCTCTATTTGCTACCTCGGGGTAATAATTTCGAACCGATTCCAATCAAAACTTCGGGTTCGTGAATAATACAAACACAGAAATCGCTCATCTATAAATATTTGTGCAGCCCCAAAGTTCAACAACTGTTCCACGCTAAAAGCCCGGCATACTCTTGTTTGTCATCCGTTTGCATGTTCTCGGCATTCTTTACCTGTGAAAACGTGGCGAAAATGATACAATGTCATTGCAGGGCGTTTCTCCTTTAAGATTGGCCATAACGTAGATATGCAAAATGAATGAAAGATTTTAATGACGTCCACGAGACTAAACAGCCTATGGGACCGAGACACTCAACAACTTAGTTTGTCTCCAGACTCTTCTCCAGATCAGATCTCCTGCTATTAATTTTGACTAGGAGGCTAGCTGTCTGATTTATCTTATCCTCCTCAAATAACTGCTGCATATTGCCCACATCTGAAATACTTGAGTACTGATTACGGATATTTTCGTACGCTGTGCATTCCATGACGAAGTGCCACTCCGTTTCAACCACTCCCTTATTACAAAATAAGCACGTTCTTTCTTCCCAAGTTTCCTTAGGAGTCTTCCACCTACCAGTCTCACATCTAAGATGGTGGGACCCCGTTCTCAATTGAGCAATTAATAGCCTCGCTTTCCCTTTAATAGTTGCACCTAAATATGGTTTTTCACCATGTTCCTTAGCTGGGTTAAACTCTTTGATGTAATATGTTTTTTTTCGTCCGATCTGATTTGACCACATGACAGTCCTGAATTTTTCCTTCACATAGATTTTTATTTCACTGTTGGTGTCAGGACACTCATGTATCAGAATAACGTGTGCAAGTAATAACGTGTGCAAGTAAATGAAATGAATTAGGAGTGCGAATACAGAATAACGTGTGCAAGTACGGATTCTTAAGGTTAATGAAATCTGCTTTACTATAAATGTCCAGAGCAAGTATCAGAGTTGCAAACAGGTCCAACGATCGAACTTCCTTGCCTCCGCCATTACATAAGGTGCAGGATCTAACTCCACTTACGCTCTGAACTCATTATTTAAAATACAAAAAAAAATTGTCAGGATTACTCACAAATATCTAAAAATAAATTTTATATAGTGAGATGTTTAGATTTTGATTGTATAACAATTTGATCTGATGTAAAAAAATCTCATGGACTGAAAATTTCATACTGTTAAGTATAATTTATTTTAAATATATTTAAAAATAAATAAAAAATATAATATATAAATTAGAAATATCATGGTTTTTTTATGGATTATAAAATTCTATTATATTGTTTGATAAAAAAATCTGTAAAAATTTTATATCATTATTTCTCAATCACAATAAAACATTTTATTATGCTGCTTCAAAAAATCTCGGGACAAGCACAAACAATATGGCCGAAATGGAAGCATTATGGCTCGGGCTCCAAATTTGTATTGAGAAGGGTATAAATGAGGTTGAGATTGAAGGTGACTCGTTGATATGCGTGAATGCTATCATCTTAGGAAAATCACAAAATTGGAAAATGCTGATCGGACCAATAAAGGAATCATTAGGACTGCTCACAAATTACACAATAACGCACGTGTACAGAGAAGCAAATCGCGCTATAGATCTCCTAGCAAATTCGGGTGTTAGGCAAGATGAAAAGTTAGTCGTTGGATCCACAGTTGTACAATGGTCGGGCTTGCAAGAAATTATTGTTAATGACTTGCTTGGCTGTCGTGCCCCACATTCTGAATAGATTCGTGCCCAAATGGCCTTTGGAAAGCGATGCGGTGCAGCAAAGTACTGGTGAACATAGATCCTGAAGGATTCGGGCTTCTTTTTGGTGTCCCCTAGGTTTTTGTCTTTCCTGTTTCATCTAGTTAACCGGCCACGCCTATTTATTAGATGTTCCACGGATTCTTAGTGCAAATGAAAGCTTCGCGGGGTGGATGAGAGCCACAAGAATAGTGCTTCTGTTCGGGGTTCTCTGCCAATGTGCAAATGAAGCTCTCCCTGTTCAGTGCAAGAGACTTTTTGCAGCCCAAAACCAGAGGGTCTTGAACGCAATTGTTGATCTGCTCTCCACCCTCCTGACTGCAAACCGGCACTGGTGCAATGGGAAGTTGTTCGAAGTTGTAATAAGCATCATGGTGGACATCAACGAGTCCAAGGAAGTCGTGGTGGCGCGGCTTGACAGACTAGTGCCGCCAATATTCATTCATGCGTTGCCAGTGCTACCATGAAGCTACGGACTGATGGGTGGGTCAGCCTACTAAGGGTATACTTTGACCCGGCCAATCTGAGGGACGATGACAGCACTAGTAGTGGGGCGGATGCAAATAAGCACGAAGCCCTTCTCAACTTCATGTCCAACGCTTGGGAGGTGTTCAGAATGGGTGTCAGGAATGGCGATTTGGCGGCTTTCACAAGATTCATGGACTTCGAGCACTGCTGGGTGGGGAAGAATTGCCTCAACAAGCTCGTTTGATTGGGGAACTATATGGCAACTGTTTATCGGGCTATGTTTGCCTAAGCTTTGCACTGCTTGTTTTGGTTTTGTTTATGGCACTAAACTACCCAAAATAACAATGTAATGTGGGAGCTACCCCCATATTTGGTAGCACTCATCTATAAAAATAAATAAATAAATAAAACATTTTATTATAAATTATAAATTATAAATTGATATTATAATTTTAATTCTATCCATCTTAAAATAATATAAAATATATATAAAAAATTAGACGGTCGAATCATTGGAAAACATGGTCACAGATCGGATTCTCTTAAATTTACCCTGCACGTGTGAAGAGCAGCTCATTCTAACATAAGTTATAGTGATTGATTCTTCCATTATTAAAATAAATCTTATAATATAATCTCTTAATGTCTATAAACCTATCAGGAAATTTGAAAATTAAATAGAAAATAAAAAATAAAATTTCAATTATTTAAAAAAGAAAAAAAAAATTAACGTCCAAGAAACTAAAATTTAAACTATAACTCCCGATGACCAACGAAGGCAACCAAAAGACAGCTGTCCCATCTGGTGAGAGTCTAGTAAACATTTTAGCTGTCAAGTAAATTTTGTGTTTATTTTTAAAAAACTTTTAATTCCACAAGACTTAAATTTTCACTTAAAAAATGGTTTATAACAGTCAATCTAATCATTTTTATTTAACATTTTATATATATACAAACGTTATGCCCGTGTTTGAGGTCACGTCTTAAATAAATATTTTCTCATCAACGGATGATAAAGAACCCAGGATATTCAATTCTCCTTTGTTATAAAATTATTTTTAAAGTCAAACATCAACTCACCGTAGTTCATCTCTTTTTCAATCTTCAAGTTCTCCTTGTCTTTGTGTGAATATATATATATATATATATAATAGACATCTCGAAGTTTATATTATACTTTATGTGATTAATTGATAAAAAATAGACATCTCGAGAAGGATATATGTTGACATATATATATATATATATATATAATTTATAAATTAATATATATGCTAGTAGCATTCACAACGTGACATGGAAAACAAAATTATTAGGGTTACAATTAGGATTAGGATTAGGATTAGGGTTATAATAAGGATTAGGATTAGGGTTACGATTAGGATTAATGTTTTTTTTTAATCAAAAGGCTATAAGCCTATATATTATGTTAATATATATGGAGTTTAATTACAAAAATGTCAAATGTTTTTGGCATACTATCAAAAATAACTGGTATTGTTCATGACTTCCAACTATTTGCTCCTACTAACCGTGCCAAAATTTCTAATACATATGATTACCATCAAACTTAGTAGTAAGGATGGTTGGAATTTCACATAATTACATTTTTTCCCCCTTCAACCTATATCCAAAATATATATTACACTAGCTAATATATATGTAAAGACAAAATGAGGAATACATCGTTTTGGTGCTTTACTGATATTCACCTCTAGCAATAGAGCATTGCACAGAATTTTCTCCAACTTCTTCATGAATAGCTGCAGCTTGATTGTTTGACTGTGATCTCAATGTGATATTAATATTACGAACTTGTTGAGGAAGCTTTTGTTGCTTATCTGCAACACACTCATGTGCCAAGATGATTGAAATTGCATGATACTTTCTTTTGATCTTACTCATTGCTTCATTACCCAATTCAAAACGAAATTTGGCAAGCACTTTATATAAATGCCCAGAACAGTCCAGCTTGATGGACATCTTCATTGCTTCAATAATTTCTACATATTTTTGCTTATGAACCAGATAATGCCTTGAAAAGAGTCTTCCTACATAGGCTTCATTGTTCCATAGATCATAAGCTTGAACACTTTGGAGTAATGCATTATTCACTAGGAAAACATCACTAACTATCTTTATTGCTATGCTTTGTACCATTTGATAATCGTTTATCAAATAAATGATATTGGATTGATTAGGATTAATGTTATCATTATGAATAGGGTTAGAGTTACGATTAGGGACATGAATAGGGTTAGGGTTAGAGTTAAGTTGGGATTAGGGTTGGGTTAATCTTAGTAGTAAGACTAGGGTTAGGGTTAGGATTAGGGTTACAATTATGATTAGAGTTAGAACTAGAATTTGGGTAGGGGTCATATCCCAATTTGGGTTATGGTTAGGGTTACAATTAGGATTAGTGTTATCATGTTATGAATAGGGTTACTGTTATGGTTAGGGATAAGAATAGGGTTAGGGTTAGAGTTAAAATTGGAATTAGGGTTGGGTTAACATTAGTGGTAAGATTAGGGTTAGAGTTAGGGTTAGGGTTAGGTTTACGATTATAATTAGAATAGAATTAGAATTTTAGTTGGGGTTATTAGGGTTACGGTTAGGATTAAACATAAAATTAGGATAAAGGGTATGGTTAAGGTTAGGATTAGGGTTAGAGGTAGAAATACGATTAAGGTTGGGGTTAACATTAGTATTGGGATTAGGGTTAGGGTAAGTATTATTTTTAGGGTTAGCATTAGGGTTAGGTTTAGTGTTATGACTGAGGGTTACGGTTAGGATTAAGGATAGAGAAAAAAAATTAGGGTTAAGGTTGGGATTAATTTTATTATTAGGAATACACTTTAGGGTTAGGTTTAGAGATAGGATTGGTATTAGGGTTGGAGTTAGTATTAATAAACTTGAATTAGGTTTAGGATTATGATTATGTTTAGGATTAGGGTTATGGTTGGAATATATAAAAAGGGTTAGGTTTAGAAATATGTTTAGGATTAGCGATAAGGTTAGGGTTAGGTTTAGGATTATGTTTAAGATGAGTGGTAGGGTTAGGGTTGGGGTTAGCATATATAAAAAGGGTTAGGTTTAGAAATAGGGTGAGGGTAAGGATTGGTGTTAGATTTTGGGTTAGAGATTATGGTTGGGGTTAAAATTCAAGATAGGGGTAGGGTTAGGGTTAGGATTAGATGAACTATAACCCTAATTTAATTGTAGCCTTGATGTAATCCAATCCCTAACCCTAACCTTTTCTATCACCAAACCATAAGCATACTTTACCCTAATCGTAAAACCTAATTAAATCCTAACATTAATTCTTAATGATTACCCTAATCCACACCCTAAGCTTTATTATAGAACCCTAATTGTAACCTTCAATAAATTCTAACATTAACTCTAAACCCTTATTGAATCTAATGCCTAATTGAACCCTAATTGTAATACTAATACTAACCCTTACCCTAATTGAACCCTAACCATAACCTTGACCCTTATTAAACCCTAACCAAAATTCAACCCTAATAGAACCCTAACCCTAACCCTAATTTAACATTAATCATAATTAGACTTTAATTGTAATCTTAATTAAGCACTAACCCTAATTAATCACTAACCTTAAACCTATTTTAATCCTAACCATAACATATCCTTAATGTTAACACCTCACTAAACTTGAACCCTAACCCTAATCTTATTTGAATGGTAATTGTAATTTAATTATAATCTTAACTTGAAGATTTATCCTATAACCTTAATTGAACCCTAACCTTGACCCTAACCCTAATTAAAACTTATCCCTAAACCTAACTCTAATTGAACCTTAAATAGTCACCCTAACCTAATTAAACCTTAAATGTAACCCTAATTGTAATACTAAGTGAACCCTAACCCTAATCAAATGCTAATTGAACCTTAACCCTAACTAAATGCTAACATAAATTAAATGTTAGCCCCAATTAAAGTTTAACTCGTACCCTAATTGAAATGTAACCCTAATCCTATTTAAATCTTAATTGTAATTTAATTATTACCTTAACTTGAAGATTTATCTTATTTTAACCTTAACCCTAACCTAACCTAATTGAACTTTGATCTTAATTAAACCCTAACCTTAACCCTAACCCTAACCCTAATATAATTGAACTATTTAATCTTAACCATAATTCTAATGCTAATTAAACTATAATCCTTATCCTAGCTATAATTGAACATTAGCCCTAATTAAACCCTAAAATTTATCTTCTAACATTGATTGAACCCTAACTCTAATAATTAGCCTAATTAAACCCTAATCCTATCCCTAATAGAATCATAACCCTCACATTAACCCTAATTGAACCCTAACCATAACCTTGACCCTTATTAAACCCTAACCAAAATTCAACCCTAATAGAACCCTAACCCTAACCCTAATTTAAAATTAATCATAATTGGACTTTAATTGTAATCCTAATTAAGCACTAACTCTAATTTAATCCTAATTCATCACTAACCTTAAACCTATTTTAATCCTAACCAAATCATATCCAAGGATAACTTTAAGAAACCCACCCTCGACAAAGCTGTAAAATCCTAGCGAATCTTGTATACTTCTCAATAAAAATATTAATTTGAGTGGTGAATTTTTTTTGTTTTTTAGGAAAAAAATAATCTAAATTGCTAAATCTTTTCTAATCGGCAGAAGTATGTGGAAAATCTTGGCAAATTACAATTTTTTTTTAAACCAATAAAATATTTTCATTGGTGATTAAAATCCATTTTCAAACCTAGAAAATATTTCCATTGGCGAATTAAACCTATTTTCAAAACAAAAAACAATTTTGTTGGTGATTAAAACTTTTTTCAAACCAAAAAAATATACTCATTAGTGAATTAAACCTATTTTCAAATGCATAAGAAAAAACATTGGCCAATTAGCATAGTCTCAAACTAATAAAAAAATTCAATGGCAAAATGTCAATGCAAATCAATATAACCACAATTGTTCAATGAATTTTCAATGGACGACTATAATTGCATTCTAGAAATAAATCTCTAAAGCACTAGATTTTCAAATTGAAACCACTGGAATAACACTAGAACCATTAGATGTAGACACATGGCAAGATCAAAGCTCATCACTCATCGCGGTAATAAACCCAATGGGTTGAAGGATTTTGGTGATGAATCATGAACGATAGAAGAACTTAAGTAGCATAATTATGCACGTGCATGAAGTTTGTTTTAAAAGAGGGGTCGTTCAATGAATTTTTGATGGACGACTATAGTTGCATTCTGGAAGTAAATCTCTAAAGCACTAGACTTGCGAATTGAAACCTCCAAAATAACACTAGAACCATTAGATTTTCAAAAATCAATGGTTGAGATTTTATTAATTATTTAGGTATGTCGGTCATCATGCTTTTGTTTACCATTTAATATTGCCTAAGTTGAACCAAAATATTTTATGAAAAACCCTTAAATCTTAAGTCTTTAATCTTGAGGGTCAAGTCTCATCAACCTAGCGATGTCCCCATTTTAAAAATAACTTTATTTGCCTGTGCACTATGTAGTCATCTTGTCATTTGTCGCGGACATACCTTTAAGCACTTGTTTTTTAAGGATTCAAGTGTTGAAATAAATGTTAATTGTGGCATCAATGATAGTGGTGAATTTAAAAATGATAAGTGTGATGTCATACTCATTATGTTCGTGTTGACTTCTATGTATACTTTGACACCAACTTGATGTTCTTCATATCATTTATAATATATTTGGCTTTGATTTCTTTCTTCTCTATTCTCAATTTAACTATGATATTATGGAGTCTTCATGGCGTGTCATGCTACCCAAATCTTTTTGGGAGAAAAGAAGGGACGATGCATACGACAGAGGAAAGTTGGGTATGGTTTTTACAATTCCTTGTGTGTAGGTTGAGGATGCTATAATAATAATTGTGGGTAGGGAATGGCTTCAAAACAACCCTTGTGCTCTATATTTTGAGGTAGCTTTAGCTTTCTTTTCCAATTACATGGAAATTTTGCTCAGTAAATATTTGGTGAAAGACGTTGGCAATATGTTAGTTGCAGCTTTTCATTTACTCTATTTCTTCATTGGAGTTGGTGCTGGAGCATTACAATTTTGAAAGTGGGTTAGCGCCAATTGGTGGAATCTTCAAGAAAGTGGAATTGCATGCTTCTATAGTGCAGGCTCTTGCCCTGGTTAATATGAGATGGAGTTTTCTATGTGATACAAAAATTGAATCATTAAAGAGTTTGGAGTTTTGGAGGAAGGTTTTGGGTGATTCACTTTTCTTCTCTATTGTTAGTTTCTTAAATTTGATTCACGTTCCACTCAAACACCTGGTTGATAGCCTCAACTAATGTTACAAAAAAAATTAGTAATGAATTGTGTAATTGGTCATGTGTCTATATTTTATTGTACAACGTAATAGTTCCTGTAATTTGTACTTTGTGACTAGTTTTTTGTCACAGTTAGTGGCTTTTTTCCTTTTGGCCACACTGGTTATGTACTATGCACTTCAATCTTTAGCAATAGGTACTTAAATTAAAATACTTTTTGTGGCTCCATTCTTGTAAATACTTTTTGCTTTGGTCAATATAAAAATGTGGCTTGTAAAACTAGTAGTAATTATCAAAATATAGTTTTCATCATAAGTGAGTGAAATTTATTGTGACTTATTAGTGGACATTGATAACAATTAAGGTAAAATGAGACATTTAATTCTCTCTTTTCAATGTGTCAAATTACTCTACCTTTCATTTATTCTATTGAAATTCTCAATCTTTTTGAAGAAAGTGTGGTTGTGGTACTACAGGCAGCAACACAGATTAATGCCATATGATGATGTAGAATTGTAGATGATGAAGATTTGTAATGATTTCATATCATTTGAGTGGCACTGGCAATTTTGACAATTGACAGCTTGTCAGCTTGAGGTCCAGTTTGCATGTAGCCAGGCTGTTAGAGTCTAGACGTCAATCAAATTAAACATTTAAATTGTAAATGTAAGGATTAAGTTACATGAATTAATTAAGTTGGTTTTTTGGTTTGCACAAATTGCAATTAATACTATACCCAAACTCACATGTGACACGTGTGAGGTGTACATAGGGACCAAGCTAGTAGTGGCACTATTGGCAACACTTTTGGCCCATAAATAAGGATAGTGAGCACAACTGAAATCATTCATTGAAGGCTAAAGGATATACCATTGAGCGCAATATTTGAATTGTCATAAGGGTTTTCATTTTGTAGGGTTAATAACTTAATAAGGATTCAAGAAGAAGATGATGTAGTATTATTGGGAATACTCTAAATTCTCCCACCTCCAGTTATGTAGTTATAAAGTAAAAGACCAATTTCCTTCAAGTTCAGAATGGGTGGAATTGGAAAGAAGTTGATTTGGTTCACCTAACTTCTCAGATAGGTTTTGAACCAAGATGAGGAGCTCTGATGGAGATAAGTGTTATCCTAGTGCATGGAAGTTACAAGTAGAAGATGGGAGCAATTTTACTACCCCTCATCTTCTGTATGATTTTGATTCCCAAAGGGGATAAGTACATTTTGTATCTTCACAACTCCTGATTCCCCAACATGGTTGGCCAAGAAAGGCCCATGCATTTATTTTTAGAGCACATCTTCTACATGGGAGCAATTTTACAACCCCTCATCTTCTACATGAGTTTGGTTCTGAAAGGCGATAAGTACATTTTGTATCTTCGCAGCTCCTATTTCCCCAGTTTGATTGTCCCCCCATTCCCCATGCATTTATATTCATAGCCCATGGTTGACCCAACAAGTCCCATCCATTCATTTTCAAAGCACATGGTTGACCCAACAAGTCCCATTTATTTTCAAAGAAACTTGTATTACATTTATGTTTTCACCAGTGGTCCAACAAAAGCTTGGCACTTGCACTTACATTTATATTTGTACTATGTAATAATGTGACATTGTAATTCAGTTGTAATAAAATAAATGGTTGTGTTATTAATGTGACATTCTAATTCATTTTATTAAGTCATTTGCAACACTAAGTGCTATTAATGGTTGTGCTATTAATGTAACATTATAATTCATTTTATTAAGGCCTTTGCAACATTAAGTTACCGGCCCCTTGGCCTTGATGTCAATCCTAGCGCATTTAAGTTTAAAGCAACTTTAAAACACATATTTATTATTTATATCATAAATTAATCAACTGTTTGATGAACATTTGACGTATAGTTGTACTTGCATTCCGCAATGAAGTGCATAGAGCACTAGGCTTGCAAACGTAAACCACTGAAATCACCCTATAACCATTAGATTAACAAAGATCAACGGTTTAGAATTTGTTGTCAATGCAAGAGTAAATCATAAATGGCTTGTTTTAAATGCTACTAACCATGTCCTAATTGTGTAGTCTAGAAGAAACACGTAGACGTTTTAGTTTCATTCACTTTAATGCTTGAAAAAACAACACTTTCTATTGCTAAGTGATTTTATTTTGAAGTGAGAGTGTCAGTACATGGGGAGATTTCAATCTTCAGTTTGCTCATTGCAATGCACCACCCTATTCTGGGTTCCACATTGCCACTTCCAACAAAGCCATTCCAATAACCCAATTGTAATAATCAAAATTCAGGTAAGTTAACAAATTTTTGGGGCTACATTTCATCATTTGACGTTTCTTAAAATCTTATTTTTTCAAACTTTGAAGTTTAGGTTTAGGGTTAAGAGGCTTAATAATTAAGAAAAATTAAGGAGGACTAATAGGGAATTCAAAATTTCACATTGTATTAGCATGTCTACCACTAGTACCACTAAAGCAATGTCGGATAAAAAAATACATTATGCAAAAGTTGCTTAAAACCCAAGGTTTTGCTGATGAATACCATGATATTTATGATCCTAAAACCTATGGTAGGCATACCTCAAAACTTATATTTTCATCTTAGAATAAAGTTACAAAGAAAATGCAAGTTAATAGTAGCAATGCATCATGGGTAACTAGATTAGGGTGCATGATGTTACATGAGGTTTTCCCTTGCCTAGAATTTATTCATGGTTTTTGCCCTAAATTATGATGATAACAAAAGGGAAATTGTTAATAAAGATAGCAAAGAAGAATTTTTATCCATTAATATAGAAGAACTTGGAAAAGTGTAGGGGTTTATGACCAAAGAATTTTGAAATGTCCACATTGACCTAGAAAATCTTGCTAGTGATTATGAAGTAGTGAATGAAATGGAGAAAAAATATTTCTTAAATAGAATAGTTCTAGATAGAAACAAATTGAAAGGTGATCATAAGCCTCCTTATGATTTCGATATTTTTACACCATGGGTTCATGATACTATTTCCATGCTAGCATTTTGCCTCAGACTGGATAGAAATTTGGAAGTGGGTGTAAGCCTCCTTGAAATGGTATATAATATCCATTATGGTGTTCCACATGTCAAATATAATTTTATTGGGCACATTGTAGAATCCATGCATAAAAACAATTTAATGATTAAAGGAGGTTCCACCAAGACATTTAGGTTCACAACATACTTGTGCTAGATTTTTCTATTCAAGTTTCGAGGAATGTTTTAGACCAACAAGCTTCAGATTCAACCCTATAGTAATGTTGAGGAAAATAAAATGGCTCCAGTATGTGAATGGACCACTATGATAAGGATGCATGATTCTTGAAGGAACTACAATCATTTTGTAGACTATTTTTGTTTCCATTTCATTGAGCAATTACAAATAATCCAATGCCTAGATTGCTTATGTCATGTAGAAACTACATTCAACTAGGAAAATAAATACAATTGATTGATTGGTACTTAATGGAAGAATATATTGTGCTAAGATTTTATGGATTGGGAGTACAACCATACAAACTTCCAATACATGTGGTAGAAAGGGTTTTTGCTTTGGAATATGTAAGGCAGATGCAAAGTACTGATGAACTACACTTTACCAGTCAGCAAAAGAGACCTTATTTCCTTCTTTACCTTTTTCATGTGGAGGGATCACATTTGAGAGAAAACAATTTAGTGGGGCACATAATATTTTGAAATTTTTTGATGTTGATGCTATTTGTCACTAGCAGTATGATCCATGTGACACCATTAAATCTATGATTTGCTCAATAAGAATGTTGCAAGTAGAATGCAACATGAAAGTAAACCCTTGCATGAAAACTTGAGAAACAAGGATTCTTGTGATGAGGTCAAAATAGCAATGGAGAAAAGTGTTGTTGATAATGGTATTTCTTTTGAACAATTTTTAACAAAAATTATGGCATTGCATTGAAAGACAATTAGGAGGTACAACATTTTTTATGAAAAAAGTCATAAACCATCTAGTAGAGTAAAAATGTGAGATTCTCTAGAGAAGGAAGTTATAGAAAAAAATTGGTCATGATAAAAAATTATTGCCTTTTGGTCTATGGGGAAGGAGCAAGGTGATCCAAGAGCTCTTGCAGAGTATGGAGATAACGAAGAAGATTGTGAGTTTAGAAAAGTGTGGAATATAGAGCATCTGGATGAACAAGAAGATAAAGAAAGTGATGATGAATCTAATGATGATAGGTAAGAAGAAAGCCATGTCAATTTCAAACTTGGTTTAAGTGAGGCCACAAAAGAAGCATATACTACAGGAGAAAACATAGCTAAAAAAATGGGTTATGAAAGTGGTCCTTTGGGGTCCCAAACACAAGGCCCTTGTGCGGTAATAGATGTAGAGCATAGAAAACCAATTGATAAATTTTTTCTTGTTCTTGGAGGTGAAAAATTAGACCTAGGGCATACAAGTCAATTTGTTAGAGCTTCAAATCCTCATCCTCATGATTAGACACAATCACAACTAGGACATGCCCATGGTGGAGAGCTTAGTGCAACTGGCACTATCTCTGGTTGTGATGGTATGGGTAGTAGTACTAGTAGTGGTCAACATGTGCTACAACAAAAAATTACACACAAGAGGACACCAATACAATATACCACAGAAACACCAAGTGATCAAGGCATACAAAAGAGGCAAAGGATTTTGAAAATTCCAAGTCACACTACCAGTGGATCCACCACAAAGGATTTATTTCCAGGCACTCCCGCATTTTTAGTTAGTCTAGCTGCAACATCATTAGCAACTACAAGTACTCCTATTCCTTTGACATTCAAGCTTCCATTGTTCATGTGTCCCTAGGTTTTGATTACATTGAAGAGTTTAAAAAGAAATCAGACATGAATAAAAAAGAAAAGAAGCAATTGATGGAGAGTACATTTTCTATAACTTTAGAGCCTGCAACAACCATGGTATTACCCACATTTGACACAAATAAAGAAATCATGGAGTACACAATTCTTGTTCCCACAATTCAAAACAAACTAGCAAATTAGATGGATTGATCTGAATTATAGGTGAACAATATTCAATTGAATTTTTCTAGACTCATAAATACTAAAAAAATTAATGTATCAAAGAAGAAAAATGAATTGGTGTATGCACCATTACTAAAGAAAGATAGAGAAAAAAAGGTTACAGACTCAAATTGAAAAGTTACAGGTAGACTAGAAAATCAGAAAGAAAAGATAAAAGCAACAAATAGCAAGAGCAATGAATTAGAAAAAAGAATAAAAAAATATGCGTCTACATCAACAAGCAAAGAGGATAAGTAGAATGAGACTACAATAAATGAATTGAAGCAAAGGATAAATGAGAGCAACAAGAAATATGATGAGGAAAAATCCACTTTTGAAAAACTAAGACTAAGCATTGTGAATGGAAATGCATAGTGGGAACAAAAATTCAAGAAGGAGAGGAAAATAATTGAAAGATTGGAAGCAGAGCTGATGGAAACAAAAAATGAAATTAAGTCTTGTCAAAATATGTTATCTGCATTTTGTAGAGAAACAATGAGGCATATGAAAAAAAATATTTGGGATGATATAATGCAAAGGATTGGTCATTTGTGTGACATGTTTCAATTGATTGATGCTATCAAACAACATCATAAGAAGCTCAACAAATATTAGTGGACAAAAAAAATGTGTTGGCATTAGAGAAATCTAGAAATTAAATTCAACAAACAATTTACAAAGCCAATGACAATGTTTTGAAATCAAAAGGGATTACTAATCATCTTGCTACATCAATGACGTTGTCATCTATCATTGAAAAGTGTTTGAGAATGCGTGAAACAAAGGAGTGTTTGTATTTGGTTGTAGACAAGATGAAGAAGGTGAATGAAAAGGTAAGGAACTTCATAGAGCTTGGTTTTCCAGAGGCTTTTGAAACGAATGAGTGATTCATTGGAAATAATGATTTCAGAAAGAAGATGGAGGATGCAATGAAGATTGATTTGGGTCAGTTTCCTCAAAACCTAGATGTGGTGAACTATTTGGATTCTATCAAACCATTGCTAACCTTGAATGCAAAATTGACTGAAGAATCCAAGACAAGTTCCAATTTGAATCATGAATTGTTAATAAATCTTCAATTCAAACAACATCAGTTAGAGAAATGACAATTCCACCACTTGAATAGTAGAAGTTGCTAGAAAAGGTGTTGTAGTGATTTTATTTTTGATAATATGAGTTTCCAAGTTCCAACTCAGCTCTATGCAAAGTTCTCTTTGAGCAATATTTTTCATTCTCAATGCCTCTATGTATTCCTTCATGTGATAATCAATAAAAACTCTCAAATTCATACTTCAGTAATGTGTTGATGTTCAATTATCTATATTATTTATTTAATCATTTGAAGAAAAAGTGTGGTAGTGGTTTCAACTACTAGATACACTTTAAACGATTGTTGATGTTCATTTTTGTATGTGCTACTAATATGTTATTAAGCATTGTGTTGAGTGATGAATCGTTGAGTACATGTTCAAGTTTTACTTTGAACACAATTAAAATATGAACTATAAGGTGAATTTAATTCCAAGCATCCATAATCTTAGTGAAATTACATTACAATTCACACATCAATACTCAATCTCCATGAATATTTATCAAATCCACTAAAAATTTATATGAATTCATGCTTTAATCAAGGCACTTTAATTGGTTCATTAAACCAGAACCGGAATTAAAACATACATCAATGCATAATGAAAAAGAAGATTAATGAAAGATCATTGATCAAATTTCATTAATAATTCATGCAAAATGTTACAGCTATAGAGACGATAGACTTAAAATAAGGGAGAAAAACAAGCGTAGTCGCTAGTCCTCCGAGTTTTATAACCTTGTTGTAGAGTTCCAAATTTTCATAACTTCCTGATTCCCCAACTTGGTTCACTTTGTTGAGTAACTGAGTTGCAAGTCTTTTTTGGTCATCTTTGTAGTTGGTAGAGGATGAGAGAGTTATTTCAATATAGAAAGACAATGGTGAAGTTCATGCATATGTAACCTTTGAGTTATGGTGTGTGGATTTATTCTATTTTTTTTAGTAGTTTGTCGGTGGATTATCTATTATTGGAATTGGAATGATAGATTTTTGGTTAGTTTCATTGTTGTGGTTACTATCACTCAAAGTCGCGTTTTTGGTTATTTTCCTAACCTTAGTTGCTAGTCCTTAGATTTTTATAACCTTGTCATGGAGTTCTAAATTTTCATAACTCCCCAATTCCCTGACTTGGTTCACTTTGTTGAGTTGCAAGTTTTTCTTGGTCATCTTTGTAGTCGATGGGTCAGAGGTTTCAAAAACTTTGAAACTTCAGACTTTGGTTCTAAGGTTCCAAGTTTTAGTGACTGCGCAACATTTTGGACATATCTTACCTTTCAAAGGTGTCATCATCTAACATCTCATTGAATGCTATGTACGAACTGACCTTGAGTTGTCTTTTTAGGAATTTCAAAAAGCATGTAGATTTAAAGGCTATCTTTTCGAGGAATGAAATTTAATGTTGCATTTAATTCACGTCCTATAAAAAATGACAGCATAAGTGGGTGGAAAATTTTTACTTAGAAATTTAGCCTACATTCTTGTTCTTTTCCAAGACCAGTACTTATCAAGTGCAAACATTCTATCTTTGCAAATTTGCGCTCATGTAGAGTGGAATTGAAAATGACTGGTCTCGCATTAAACACACATCTTGTTGATGACTAACTTGAGGTGGCAAAACTTTTGCTAAGTTTTTCAACTATATTCCATTCTCCTTCAATCTACTCTTCTAGGTGTTTGTGTGTTTCTTTATGTGTTGGGAGTTCATGTAGTGTAGAATTGGAAATCGTTGGCTCGGCATAAGGGATATGGAGCTTAGACCTTTTAAGTTAGAAGAGTTTTGGGCACGCCTTGAGAGTGATGAGAAGTCTGAGCTAGATATAAAACTGTTAGAAAGTGGGCTAGCTCACACTGGAGGTTTTCTAGAAGCTATGTTGAGTATGGACTTGATAAGTGCATGTGCAAGAAGGTACATTCCAAAGACACGGGAAATTAAAGCTGCAGACGGGACTTTAATTGCAAAAATTTCTCTTGTTGTTTCCTACACGCTGAGGATTTTAGAAAGGGAACCCATAGAAGACATGTTTGCTGCAGTGGTAGGTGAATTTTTCAAAGTGAATGAAGACTGTGTAAGAAATCCATGGTCAAAACCTGGTTGAAGTCGAAAAGGAAAGGTAAGTCACAACTGCTGACTAAACTCAAAAGAGTGCATTTTAAGGAATAAATTGCAGATGTTATTGCTTTATTGCACCGCATTGTTGGGAATGCACAAGTTGAGTTATTTGAGGATTGGATGTGCTAGTTTATCTTGATAATCTTTGATGAGAACATTTTCATTGATTGGGCTAAAGTTATTTGCTTCCATTTGAATGAGCAATTAATTAATTTCCATAAGACTGCTACTTTCTGTGTGTGTTCTTGCCTAACACACATTTTAGCTAGTTAGAGGTCCTTTTGGCCTGGGTTGGAGACACAAGAAACCCTAGCTTTTGATATGCTTGTGTATAAATGTTTCCTCAGTTCATGAAACAATTTGGAATGGGTGGTTTTTTTCTTGTTAATGATACATTTTTAAAGGAGGTCGTGAAGAATCTAGAAATGCGCCTTCCCCCTAAATCAATTTCTCTTGTATCAAATTTTTGGATTTTTTATATCCAATTTGATAAGTTTTCCTATCTGAGAATAG
The DNA here is from genome assembly GCA_007258455.2 of Sequoia sempervirens. Lineage (NCBI taxonomy): Eukaryota > Viridiplantae > Streptophyta > Pinopsida > Cupressales > Cupressaceae > Sequoia > Sequoia sempervirens. The sequence goes on along the minus strand of VDFB02105785.1, from coordinate 181,598,921 downwards.
GGAGTTTTGAGAAAGCCCCATTGAAATTGCCTCAGTATTCTAAAGATTTACTGATATTTCTGGAAGTTTTTCAACAAATGGCCATGATTAATATTAAGTATATGAGCATGGGGAAATGAGGGTATTTCTTCCCATTGAAGACCCCTTCTTTTATGTGCAAAAAAAACCAAGTGGCTAGGGGAGCTAAAGGAGTTCTCAAGGAATATAACCTCTAGTATTTGTCTATGAGAGATAATTTTGACAGTAAGGGTTTTGTGAAGTAGAGTCTCTATGGAGGGAGCTTATATCGACATCACCTATCTATTGAAATTTTTTGGGAAGATTGTGTCAATGAGAATGAAGTTTTCAGAAGAGATTATATGAGGCTAACACTAAAAAAATAGAGGCTTCCAGTATGTCATTTCAGATTCTTGAAAATGTAGTTGAGGGTTCATCATAGATCCTGGATATGAAAATTTACATGATAAATCCCACCCTAGGGTTGATTGGAGCCAAAGTGAGATTTCAGATATGAGGGTGCATGCTACTCCAGTGCCTAAACGAACCTAGGACTAGCTGCATGGGAAATGGTGGCAAGTTGTTGGTCCTATTCAGAAGCCTAAGTCATCACAAAATAATGAACAAGGGTCTATGTAGGCATCTGGTGCAACTGTATCATCAGGGAAATCCTCTATTAGGTCCTCTAGTGCAAATTCTCAGTTAGGAGGTGATGGTGATAGGCCAGAAGAAATAACCAAGTTGAAGACCATCTATGAACAAGATAGTGTGGTTTCTCCTACCCCTAAGAAGAAGACCAATCAAGAAAAATTTATGCTTGCAGATTCTGAAGCTATCTTTCAACAGATCGCTAAAGATAATATATTTCCTCCTTTATCAAAATTTCCCTCTTCTCTTCCAGCTGATAATCCACCTATCACTCCTAGTGCTCCTAAAGAAACTATTAGTGGAAATGAAGATTCTATTCTTGTAGTAGCCTCCCCAGGTTGGATAAAAAAAGAAGTGGAGAAGAAGAGAAAGCATATTCCTACAATGACAGTTGGAGTGGATACAGTTGCAAAGTCACTTCAAAGCTCTTCAAAACCTAAGAAAGCCAGGAGGATTTCAAGGATGGTGATTGATGCTACTTCTAGAAATCAAATGTTAGAAATTGTTGAGCCTATGAAGGATTTAAATGAAGATGAAATAATGGAGGTGGACTAAAAAGTCACACATGTTGATATGGGGCCTCCAACATTGGAAGGTGATATGTACCATGTCAATTATTCAATTAATGTCTTGATTAAAAGAGTGAAAGAACAAAGGAAATAAAATATAAAATTGCAATCTCAAGTCCTCACGCTAGGTAACTTTATTTCTTCCATGTCCACTCCTCCTACATCTAATGAAGCCTCAAGTTCTCAGTAAGAGGGCATCGATGTGCTCACCATACAACAAATTAAAAATAATTTGAGCTATTCCAGAGCTACTTGTGAGGGGATCAATAAAATATCTCATGAGGCTATCTTCTTTTTGAATAAATTTGTGCTCTTTTACACTTGAGTTATTAACAAGAGGAAGGAGTTAGTAATAGAACTTCAACAGGTCAGAAAAGATAAAACTAGTCTCTATGTGCTCTCTTAGGAAATGAAAGAATTGATCTCTATGGATCATAAGATATTAATTGGTGAGAAAATTGTGAATAATCCTAAGGAGCTAGACCCTTCTTGGTCCGATTTATTGAAATGGAAATTGAATATATATGATAATCTGGTGAAAGAAATTAATAAAACACTTGATCAATATTTTGAAATGTTGGGGGAAATGAAAGAAGATTGTCATATTTTGGGAGTGGAAATTACTAATGAGTCTGATGAAAGGATTATAGATATAAAAGGGATCTCTCTTTAGTTTAGAGAGATATTCAATAAAGAAATAGTTGATCTTGGTATAGTGACATGGGAGTCCTTCTCGAAACTCAATGGAATACAGATCCACCTGAAGTATTATAAATATGGAGAAGAGAAAATATTTGAGATGTTGGTTGAGTTTGAAATTGCTTTGGGAAAATGGAGAACCAGGTTACAGATTACTACAATGGCAGGGAGCAAGAACATATTTTCACTTGTCGCCAGATATCAAGATTACAAGTCTAGGATGAGGGCATAGGGAAAGGCACTGGAACATGAAGTGGTTGAAGTTCTAGAAGATGAACAAGATGAAGAAGATGAAGCATAAAAGTGATGCATAGTTATTTTTAACATTTCATGATACTTTATTTAATTTTATTTCTTTTAAGTTAAAGACTATTTTAATTTTTGAGTGTGGTTGTCTTCAAGAAACTATTACCATAGACAATTGGTTTATGCTTTAAATATGGGTTTGGCCGATGCAGTTAGGATATTTTGGGAAAGACTTTGATTTTCCTTATTAGAGCAAAAACTCTTTTATGCTTTCAAGTTTTCTTTATAGTTATCTTTCAATAAAGAAACTCATATGGTGAAGTTCATGCAAATATAATTTTTGTGTTGTGGTGTATGGATTTATTCTATTTATTATGAATATCTTTCCAATGGTTATCTATGTTGGTGTTTTAGATGCTTAATAGATTTTTTTGTTGTCAGATGTTTATCTTTGAATGAATGCTTATGGAAATGGTTGAGTTCAATTAAAGAAATTTATTAGTTTTGAAGTGATTCAAGTCTTTGTGCTTTAGTTTATAGTTTGATATTGACATGCCTTTTAAAGCTTTTTGGTTAAAAGCTACACCTTTCTTTGCTTTATGGTTAAAAGCAACTTGAATTTCTATTCATTGCATATCATAAAAGGTAGTTGCCACCTTGTAAAATAAGTAGAGAATTGGTATGAAATTTAGGTGATTTGGTAGTTTAAGCTTTTATTGTTTAAGTTGTGTGGATGCCTTTATAAGTTATTTATGTTGAACTATTAGCTTTTGTCAGCTTATAAGTTATGGAGGTTGAACTGTTAGCTTTTGTTCAAGGAATGGATTAATATTCCTTTCAGTTATTTATCAAAGATTGTGTGAATGGCAATGCAATAGGAATTTATAAGTAGTGTGATAAGTGTTGTTTTTTAAAAATGATGCAAAACCACATATCAAATTCAATACCATGGAATACAATATAAAATATTAAATATCACAATTTCATGGAATACAACATAAAATATCATCAACTACAGTTTGAAATATGATTCATGAAGTGCAACATAAAATAAAATATCATGAAGTGCAATGATTCACAATTTCATTGAATACAATATAAAATATCATCAACTAAAGTATGGAACAATGGAAACTGATCCATGAAGTGCAATATAAATACCTAAAAGTTGTTAATTTTCTTCCATTTCCCAAATGGAGTCAGGGTCCTCAAACTGATGTTCATCTTGAGATAAAGTAAAAGAGTCATCTTGAATTTGATTTCAAGTCTGCTCTTCATTTTTTTTGGCCCGTGTCTCAAATTCAACATTTATTTTGCGATTTGTGTCAATGTCATTTGTCCCAGTCCCACTGCCACTAGTACCAACATTTGGAATTGAAGTGTTGCACAACCCAGTCCTTCTTCTTTCACATGTGGACCTCCAAATTGTGAGTGCCCTTTCAAAAGGAAAATTGAAGACATTACACGCAGTTCCTTTCAACCTCAAGAAATTTTCCAAATTCTTGTCTAGTTTGTTTCTTAACTTTGATTTCAAAACCCCAATGTACTAAAAACTCTCTCATCCTCCACTGACCCCAATATCGTTGTTTGACATAAATCAAAAAGTTTGAAATATTTTGATATCAAACCACACAATATTTCACTCTGACCTAAGTTTGTCCAAACATTTTTTATTGATCATGGTTCAAAGGCCTTCTGTGTACCCATGGATTTATACTGGTCCCTCATAGCTATTGCAAAAATCCTAGATTATTTTCTAAGCTTAGCTCATTTAAAATTCCTTCTATTTTTTGCTCATTTTATGTTACACTTTTCAAAAATTGTTTGATCAAGATTTTTACTTGATCATGAAAATATTTTGGGTTTTCTCGGTTTACCAAAAATTGAGGATACACAATACCCATGGCTTCAAGTATTTAATGTGGAGGTAATCCTTCACGATTCTTTGAGGAAAGAGATTTTGCAATTTCCTTCAAATTATCACTAACAGATTTAACAATGTCGTTAAAATATTCCTCGTTAACAACTACTTCTCTGCTAGAGAACCTAACTGTCTTACAATGGTACATTGGTATCTCATATCCATGTACATAGATACACAAGTGCCTTCTTGCATTAAATTGTAAATAATTATCAGGATTATTCAAATTTGTAATTTTCTACCACATGAAATAATTTGGGCCTTCTTGTGTTAGATCTAGATATAGATGATCAAGGGCCAAGCATGTATGTTTACATAGATTGGCATATTCATTAATATACATAGTTTTTTCTTGGGCTTTCTTCACAAGATTATTCATCACATCCAACATGGGGAGAAGACTAGCTAAATTCAAGAGTGTCTCTATATCGCTTAACCTATGTAAGAGGTCAGGAGCTTTTTCTACTGTGTTGTGATGCTCATACATCACTCTAATCAAGGATTGACATTCTCAAAGAACTCGTTGTGTTGGTCCATGCAAGGAGATCCATCTAGTATTACCATCCTTGAGAAGCTTGTTTCCTGGTGTTATTCCCTTAACAAAATTTTAAAATTCTGCAAAATGTTTGGGACTTCGGTAGAAGTATGTGTGGATCTCGCGAACTATATTTTCAAATTTTTATACTGTAGGAAACTTGCTTACAATTTTGAATGCTAAATTAATTATGTGGGCCATGCAATGAATGCCAATCACATGTATGGTGCATAAGTAGTTTGTAACTTTGTGCAAACACTCGTCCTTTGACCTTGCATCACTACAACTCCTACACACACCAAGTTTTTGGCAATTGTCAACTCATTCATACCTACAATTTCATTCAAAGATTTCTTAACTAGTTCAAATATATTTTGTGATATTGAACTATCCTTCATTTTATGAACATAGAGAAGATGAGCTTGGAAAACATGTCATTCTACAATAGACAAATGCATACAGACCCAAGAAGTATTGTCTACAACAATAACTTCATCTAAAGATAATGCAATGAAATTTTACTCTTTTACTTTCTCCTTTAAATCTTCCTTTTCAACTACAGCAAGACAATTTTCCCATTCCCATCCAACTTTTACTGACCAATGTGAGAAGGGATAGTGAGGACCATTCAAAAAAGATAATAAACCAAAATATTTTGGGAAGTCTATCATAGGACACCCTCTGGACAAAATATGAAAAGCAACACTTATCTGAATAGTTTTTGACATATTTGTTGCTTCCATTACTTTTCCAAATTGAGCCTCAAGTGTACCTTTACATGCAGCAAGCTTCGATATTCTTTGGTCATGCTCTTCATAATCCACAACATACCTAACATGAAGACATTCGTTCTTTAATTTCCATCGTACAACTAATTGTTCCTTTTTGTCTATGATTTTTTTTCCATAAAATTTACCAATATGCTTTTCTATAGATTCAATCTTTAGCTGGAATGTCTTGTCTCTTCCACATTTCCAACTACAAATATTACATTTGGCCAATGTTTCCTTTTCAATATCGTTTTCTTTCCCAATCCCCATTGGTACAATGAATGGGTACTTTGACAACCAACAAAGTTGAAAATTCCTTGTCATTTCCCACTCGCGCCCCATTTTTTTATTTGCTTCTTCTTTTCTTGCTACCAACATCATCCTCATCCAAGTCAATTATCTCATTCTGGCTAACTAGGCCCAGGGTATCCCTTCGAACATATTCTTCAGTATTGCCACCCTCATTTGATACATTTTGATTTAACTTAATGAAAATATCAACTTGACCTTTCAGTGGCAATGAGGTTTGTGAATGCCTTCTTCATTAATATTTGGTGGAAGAGTTGATGATGTAGCTCCATCTTGATTTGATGGATCAAAAGCTTTGGCAATTCCAAAGTAAGAATGTATGGTACCTCTATTTCTAAGATTTGGGTGTTTTGATGGCCTCTGAATCTCTTCACCACCCTGAGGAGCAACAGGAACCTCACCCTTGCTGCTCAACATATTGATCTCTCACTTCAAATAAAAACTAGAAAAAAATGTCTTCTTGTTTAAGGAAAAAGAATATAGATCCCATTCCCTACTCAATATCATCTTTAACTTTAATACTAAAGCAAGAATGAAAAAGAGATAAAGAAAACTTATTATTATAACTAATAACACTATGAAGAAATGATAAATCACCTTTAAGTCTACTTTTTTAGCTTTCGTTGACTTCTAAATTAAGAAGTAGAACCTCAAAACTGAACAAAATGTGTAAGAATGAATGATAGTTTCAATTGTATTTATATCAATCCATATTTGGCAAATTTCGTGGGATTTTTAAATGGTATATTAAAAATTTGGCGAATCTTGTGTGCTTATACAACGATATGTTGTAATTTTAAAGGAAAAATGTGTCCTTGAATGTAATTATTTTTTAATTTTATTGGTGAAATAGGTCCTCCTAAGCAACTATTTATAAATTTTAATTAGCTAAATGGGTCTTCACAAGCAACTATTTGTAAATTTTAATTGGTGAAATGGGTCCTAATACAATGTTGTTTTAATAGTATTGGAGAATATGTAGGTGTGATGTAATAAATTTGGGAATGATACTCTATTGAACTCAAAATTACTTGACTCAAACAAAGAAACAACATTTACAACACAATTCACTCCACTTGTCCCAAACACCCACCAAAAGGCTTGTAGCCCTCAAAACCCAACTCTTCACAATATATTTTAGAGGTCATATAGGTACCTTATTGTCACCTTCTGAGACTTATAACATGACCCAACACAACATATAAATAGAATTCATAAGGTTTCTTTGAGATAATATAGGAAACCATTAGACTGCCCTTATCCTAAAACCACTAATTAGCCCTCTTTTACAAAGGAGCTACCTCCAAATCACCAAGTTTCCACCCAAAATAAATGGAAAGTCTTTAATTGTGTATCAAAACAACATATTTCACCATTATTTCTCAAGTTTATGACATCTAAGTCATTGTTCCATCAAACCCTCACTCTATGTGCAAAATACCAAGGGTTTATTGAAACTTCTATATCCCGGGCTTACCAAACTCAAAAATTTCCTTCAACACATAAAAATTACTCTACAAAAACTCAATCCACCCTTACATAGACAATACCAACAACATTTTTCCAAAACCCAACCTTAACTCACCATTTTCACATGGAAAAATACACTATTCAGCCCTAGGGCATCATCCCAAATTGAACAATTTGACTCATTTGCCTCTTAAACAATAATAAAACCTATCCTACTACAAAAAAATTCATTCCACTGACATACAAAGTCTGATAGTAGGTGGAATGACTAAAACTTCATTTAACTCCAATCAAAACCCTTCTTTGGCCTTTGATAGGCAGTCTTCAGAAAATTAAAAAGATCTACTTCTAACCTTAATGAAAGACACTCAAACTAGATTCAAAAAAGAGTTATAACATGATTCTACAAAATACAATATATTTCAATGCATAACAAAGACTGTAGAGGCATTATAGAGCTTGGAAAGATAAAAAAAAAATACAGTGAATTTGTAGAAATAATGTTGTATTATATGGAAACGATTTCAAAGCAAACATCAACCACCTTGTTCGAGCCTTTTTGGAGGAATTTTATACTTTTTATTTTCAAAATATAACCACCCAATGCCTATAACTACTTTTCAAATTCCAAGACCCTTCAACTTCCACAAAAATGCAATTTTGCAACTTTTTGTGCTTGACAACATTTACAACAAATTCCAATTTTGCTTTATCAACATAGTTGACCTCCTAATCACCTAATATCCATCAAATATGACTAATTACAATGGAGAATAGTCTTAATGACCTTATTTAGACAAAAATACATCAAAATCTAAAGCCTACTCCTCAAAACCTTGAATTGACAAAAATATTTCAATGGTGCCCCTGCACCAAGGAGTTTTATTACACGCTTTCGAGATTCCAGGCGAAAATATTAGTCGGTCCATTTCAAATGCATAGTTTGTTATGGAAAATTTTTTGCTTAAATATGCCTCCTAATTTTTTTTTTTGGTGAATGGACATGCATTGGACCGATAGTTCATAAAATAAGGATGATTTGGACACCCTGTTGGGTGTGAATAATTCGCCAATTTTGACTTGGTCGAATTCTAGAATTTTCCAATTGGCAAAGATTCACCACTAAAGTTTTCCCTGATCATATCCTTAACGTTAATGTCCTATTAAATTTAAACCCTAACCCTAATCCTATTTGAATGGTAATTGTAATTTAATTGTAATCTTAACTTGAAGATTTATCCTATAGCATTAATTAAACCCTAACCCTGACCCTAATTAAACCTTATCCCTAAACCTAACTCTAGTTGAACCTCAATCCTATTACACCCTAACCCTAACTCTAGTAAATTTGAAACTTGATTGTAACCCTAACTCTTACCATAATTGAACTCTAATTCTAACACCAACTCTAGTTGAACTACAACCCTAATTAAACCCTAATCAAAATTGAACCCTAACCCTAATAAAACCTTAATCATAATTGAACCCTAACCCTAAGTTTAATTAAAACACTAACCTTAATCCTTATTAAAACATAACCCAATTTGAATAGTAACCCTAACCCTAAGTGAATTTTAACTCTAACCCTAATCCTAAACCTAATTGAAACCTCATAATTATTTAACCCTAACCCTAACCCTGACTCAAAGTTATATCTTATAACTCTAGTTGAACCCTAACCCTAACCCTAAAAGAACCATAGCTCTAACCCTAAACTTAATTGAACCCTAATCCTAATGGGTGTATGCACCAATTTGTGACACAAAAAAGGTGCCGCATTGTACAAAAACCTAAAATAAAGCATTTTGCACTTCTCAAACAACTTTAGCATTTGGTGAGTGCCAAATTTGGCACCTGCCAAATGCAAAATTTGTTTAAAAAAAAAGGTGTTAGAATTTTTTTTTTCAAACCCATGACCATAGCTCTCATTTTGTTCCCTTGCAACTTGCACTCACCAAAAGGAGATCAAAATTTTCTTGTGATTCTTCGTGAGGATGCTTCCAAGACATCAAAGAGGTCAAAGAGATCAAAGAGGTATGTATTTCTATTGTTTTACTTTTGAATTTGAATTAGAATGTAGATTGAAATAGGTTTTTTAAATAAAATTTATTTGAATTTCTAGGAAATCAATCCAATTCCAAACATTAACAATTCACAATCACCCCCTCAAGAAGATCCTCCCAAAAAAACCTCAAACCCCTCCATTAGTTTGTAGGTATCCATAAGGAACCCAAGAAAATATTTTAAATCAAATTGAAAACAAAAAATGAGAGCTTGAACTATTGATTGGAAGATTAAATGAGAATTTTGTAGTTACCCACCCTTATAGGAGAGACATTGTTGAATCACTCAAATCGATTGTATCACATGTAGGAGAAATGAGTGACCAAATTAATTTTTGGTTAAATAAGAGTGGTGAATTAAAATGATTTTATGCAAGTGGACTTTTCTATGTAGATGTGAAAAAAAAAAAAAAATAACAAATCCAACTTGTGTGCCCTTTTTACAAACCCAAGAACCAATGCACCTCTATCACATGCATGTAGGAGGTTCCCCATCCATCGATGTGACCATGAATTAATTAAAAATAATTTATGGGAGAAGTGGTGGATGGTTTTTGACCAACCTCCATGAATAACTATGCGGTATCATAATATTTTTTGAGGAAACTCTATTGTGAGTCTGTCCTCAATAAGGTTCCAAATTATTTTGACATTTTTGACTTTTAGAGTAGAGGTGGGGGCTCTACACACGATAGATCGGGTGCACAACATAATCCATAGTTGGCACTAAGACCCTTGGCCAAACCCATGGTGGAGCATGTGACTATTCCTTTAGTTGTGAAGGACAATATCGAGGTGGACATGCTAGACTCAATTAGCTTGCTTACTTGAAGAATTGTACAATGTGTGAGGCCTGTAGTAGAGGCTAATGTGGGCAAAACTTCTAGGCCCAAAGTTCCAACCCACTATTGTTCCTCTTGTGGTGTTGTTTGTAGGTATGATAGTGAGAGTGCTTGGGATGCAACTACACAACATACATCAATTGCAAAGCAGATGGTTATGACATATGCCTTGTTGAATGAAACATTTGGCATTGATACTCAAGTAAAATTCAACAAGTTCATTTAATTTTTTTATTAAATTCTATTTTGAAATGTAAGAATAACTAAATTAGTAGAATGAATACATTAAAAATTCAGGGTCGAAGTGTAGATGATACGTGCACCATTCTTGCAAATCCTTATATGTTTACGACATTGATTCCATAGGTATGCAACTATTAAGGAAATAATTATTGCATGTGAATAGTTGAACGTTATATGAATGATTGTCTCATAACATAATTTGGATGTCAAATAGTTTTTTGGTGGACTTTCGACCTCAACACCTCACTATTCTCATCCTCAAACAACTTTCACTTAGGTAACCTTTATTCATTAATGGTGTTGTAAAATGATGTTAGCTAGTTTTGGTAATTTTGTGTGTACAAATCTATAATAATTCTTGAAACTACATAAAATTAGATAACTAGGTTCTTTGAAGTGATGCGTGCAGGAGAATTCATCAAAATTTTAAGTTACAATGCATCATATATTTTGGCTAAATGAACTTATCGTTTTCACTTTCCTTTCAATCTCAGACCCTTTCACATATTAATTTTTCTATCTTATGGCTTTGTCTTTGATGACAATGTCTTCTTTACGATTGAAGACTATCATTTTGTGATGGATAGCACAAAGGAATTCCATTTTAAAGTTGAAACTTTCTCATGGCTATCTTGAGTATGATGTGAAGTTAAGGACACTTCAATGACTGCCATATATCATTTTATTATCATTCAATTGAACCTTATATTGTCATCTATGATGAAGTGACTACCTTCTTGCCTTGAATTCTCTATTACCCTTGAAGTCTGGCCTTTGTAATGAATAGCCTTTTTTAGAATCCTTTCATCTCAAGTATCCCTTCCATATCTTCCCTTACTCATCATGGTTTCTCTATTCTTTGCATTGTTATCTTCAACCACTTACATTTATTTAGTGTCTAAGATAAATCCATGGACTATCGTTTAATCCTTGGAGACCATTGTACTATCAAAATATCCTTTGAATCTTCTTTCTTACTTGATAGTCCTATCACTGTCATCAATGAAGTGAGTGTCCCATTTGAAGCTCTCTTGAGGTCTTTTACACTATCAACAACCTCTAAGACATCTTTCTATTTATGCTTTTGAAAGTCTTATAACTTTTGACATATGACTCCTCCTATCATTTGTCTTTATTGTCATTTATTGTAGACTATCATATGCCCTTTTTCACTATAACCCTAGCCTCTTTGGTTCTTATCCTCCCTTGAATCTTTGACTATGCAATAATATAATGAAAATTTATTCCTCGTAATGTAATTTCCTATTGGAATGATGAAAATATGACTATCCTCAATTAGTAGTGATTTTCCTCTATTTCTTCGACATTTGAAAAACTACCCCTTGATTGCCTCCCTTGCCTTAATTATTGATATTTTATTATCCCAGTTCGCCCTTAGGTTGATTGTCCTCATAAGGTATTTGTGACTTTAAATTTTTTATATTCCTAATGAATGTCTTTCATAAGGACCCATAGTGCAGTCAACAATACTCCCCTTAGGTCACATAGTCACAATTGTTAGTATGAAATGTATGTAATTTAAGGTATGAATGATGCCCTTTATCCATACTTTCCTCTTTAAATTTTTTCCTTTTTTCTTAATTGGACAAGACATACTCATAGGACTCATTGAGAATTATGAATAGTTGCAAGACTTCATTGAGGACAAACCATTACACTTAATGAGGACAAACCACATGGTATTTAGCTTCATTGCAAAGAATAGCCATAGTCATTAAGACTTGATTTAGCACACTTTCAAATACATAAATCACATTGCTTAACCACTATCTTAAGGTCTTCATCTAAGGTCATACTACATTCATTAAGACTAACAATAATACAAAAGTATTCATCACATTCATGAGGACTATCAACAAGATCAATATCCTTCAAGAACTATTGTAATCATTTAAAATCATAGTCATAAATTGTATGTTAGGGACAAATTAAGAATCCTAAATCACAAACATTTATATATTTATCACAATAATTAATTACTATTGTGTTGTGTGAATTATGAGTGCGAGCAAAGAAATAATGAAACACACAAACCCAATGAATCGTATTATATTAGATAATTGAATCACAAAATTAATCAAATTAAAAACACAATCAATCACTAAAACCATTCCATTGTTTCCTATCTCTAAGGATTCTTTGAATCATAATGGCTCTAATATTTTTCTTCCACTATGACTTCTAGAATGACAACCTAGAGAATGGATGTTGTAAATGCAAGAATCTAATTCCTACATGATGATAAACTATATGATTGATGCCATTATAATGATATTGATGTTGTTGTATACAGATGAAGATAATACTATGATAATGATGCTAAATGCTATGGTGGAAATGTTGTATGAAGCTAACTATGAAAATGCAGCTATGAACTAAGACATGACTCTAAACTAAAATGCTTCTAAATTTCTAAATGTTGAAATTCTCTAATGCTCTAAATGCTCAAATGCTCAAAGGTAATTTCTCCAGAGTAAGTTTTCTCAAAGATGGGATATCAAATGTTGGAGAAGGAGGCTATATTTATAGAAATTCTAAGGCATAAAATGATGTGGTAGCAACCAATGGTCAGGATTTCAGCTGGAGAGATGAATGGTGGAGAAGGAAGAAGTTAGAGGGAATCATGGAGGATGTTCCCTTTAAAAGAGCACCACGCTAAGTGTAGGAGAGAATAAAATGATGGAGAGAGCCAAGTGTCCAAAGTTTGTTTTGGAATTGGTTGAAGATAATTCCCATTTAAATATAAAAAATATTTAAATTCATGTGTCAGTTGATGATGTGGAAAGAAGAAAAGCTGGAGACATGTGCCTAAATTCAAATTGGGAATTTAAATTTAGTGAGAAGATTATTAATTAAATAAAACAAACTATAGAAATTTGTTTATTTAATTAAAATTAGAGGAATAGGAATTAAGATGGAAGAATTAGAAAGTATGAACTATATAAATAAATTTAGAATTTATTTATAAGTAGACGAAATAAGAGATCCATTAATTAAATAATTGGTATTTAATTAATTATCTTGATTGATTTTAGGTGTATACATTTTGCCCCTCTTTGAAATGATGTGTTTACACATTGATTCAAAGAAAAATTTGTTGGTGATGCTTACAAAAAAAAAAATTCAATGCCCCAGACACTGATTTTTGAGTGATAAAGGATATATGCCCCCTTGGGAGATAAATTGATGAATTTTTTGATTTTTTTTACAATTTTCTGATGATTTGATGATGATTTCAAATTTTAATGATGTTGAAATGATTTATCTCCTGAAAAATGATGTTGAACCTACTGGGTCATGAAATGATTAGTTAAGCCCCTTTGAAAAATAAAATAAATCAACTCCACAAAAATCCCACTTAATTAGCCTTTAAAAGGTTAATAAGATGTGATTAGAAGTTCATTTGTGCATTTGAATTTTGAAATTTGAGAGTGATTTAGCAATTTGAGAAAGATGGTGATTCCCTATCACACACATTGATTTGAGCGTGTGCGACGTCACAACTGCCCGACAGTGTATGGACCTCCAGTATGTACCCTGAAAAACCTCCTCGTGATTTTTGAAATTCATTTTTCTTGCATTTTTAATGTTTTAAATTCTGCTTTTCACATTTTAGCACATAGAACACCGATGTAGCACATTGAATGACTATTCTAGCGCATTTGGTAGATTAGTGCACAGGGTTAGTTTTGTAGCACATAGATGCTAGATTTTAGTGCATATAGAGAATTAGCGCTCATAGTCAATTTTTTAGCGAATATGGTTTATTAGCGCATAGGTGATGTGATTTAGCGCAATAGGTCAATGTTATAGTGCATAGAATCATTTAGCACATTAATAGAGGGATTTAGCACATATGATGAATTTGATGGTGCATACAGTGATTTGACACATAGACACCCTGTTCTTGTGCATCCATAAATTTTTTTGGTGCATCCATGTTTTTAGTGCTCTAAGTCATTGTTTTAGCACATCTAGGTCAAATTATTGAATTTTTAGATTAGACTCCTTGATTTGAATGATTATGATCACATCAACCTTTTATTTGATGATGATTGATGATGTTTATAGATTAGATGATGATTGATCTTATGATAGGTGAGATTCAATGATAGGATGATGATAATTGACCTCATGATAGGTGAGGATCAATGATAGATTGATGATTGTCCTCATGATAGGTGAAAATCAACGATAGATTGATGATTGTCTTCATGATAGGTGAGGATCAATGATAGATGCTCATGAGATGCAATCAAAATCTCATCAGAGCTGATTAGATTGATAGGTTGACTGATGTTTGATTGATTGATTTGTTGATTTGTGATATGTTATAATAATAGGATCCTTTGACAGTCCTATAGATTTAGGAGCACTTCTCGAGGACCTAGGAGTTGATTTAGCATTTAGATCAAGTTGATCTAAATGTGATTGGTCGATGCAGACTAACTTCACTGATAGATATGCCCCAACATCAAATTAATAGGGGGCTTCTAACCGCATTAGCTGAGAGATGGCACAGTGATCATAACACCTTCCACTTACCTAGTGGCAAGATGACAGTGACCCCAGATGATGTTTACCACATTTTGAGGATTCTAGTTGTTAGAGAGCTAGTTGTATATGATTCCACTAAGCAAGGTGGTACAGATGCACTATAGAGAGTGTTTGAGG
This sequence comes from Sequoia sempervirens, assembly GCA_007258455.2. Taxonomy (NCBI): domain Eukaryota; kingdom Viridiplantae; phylum Streptophyta; class Pinopsida; order Cupressales; family Cupressaceae; genus Sequoia; species Sequoia sempervirens. The sequence continues at coordinate 181,583,914 of VDFB02105785.1, read as the reverse complement.
ATGATTGGATTTGCGGTTATGATATCCCATGGTGAGAGATGGTTGATGCATATGCTACATTGCCATATGTGCTTGTTGGTTTTATTGGAGGATTTTTATGTCCTGAATGCAGGTCAAAGGGACTCTCAGTTGGATGGCACTGGATACTTGAGAGTATGATTACTTAGGGGACTAGATATGCTTGGGGCTCTTGCATGCTTGCTCATTTATACCATAATTTGTACCAGGTTGTCTATCTCAGAGGGGCCAATTTGTCAACTGGAGTTACACTATTGTAGATATGGGCATGGGAGCATATAGCTATCACTTGTCTAGTTGTAGATAGGCAATGTCCTCTAGGGAGGCCATATGTTCATGCATATACAGGTTTAGTTGTCCAACCTGAGCTGGAAAAATTGGAGTACTGGAGGAGAGCACTAGATGATCTAGAGGCAGTGACATGGAAGCCATACTTAGACTACAAGTATTGGCCAGAGGATGATACTGAGATGCCATTTTTGTGCTCGTTGATGTACTTGATTGGGAGGAAATAGTTTATTATTAAGAGATTTCTGCTAAGGAGGGTGTTGTGACAGTATGGTAGGGTACAGGGCATGCTAAAGGGAGTGGCTCATTATGCACGATAATGGATTGATGTACCAGAGTGGGGACCCACTTTGTCATATGATTCTGTAGTTGAGGAGTATCAAGGTTTACAGGCCATTATTTGGGATTATCATCCAGAGATCATTGAGGCTCCTATATCTAAGGAGTGTGCATAATACTTCTTCTCACATCCATTCCCATGGATATCCATTCTTGATGAGCCAGTGCCATTATTAAATGATGAGGAGAGGGCACCACCACATGGATGCAGGTAGAGGAGAGATGGAGGAGAGGAGGAGGAGGAGGAGGTAGAGAGTAGTGATGACGGAGATGGGGATGGAGATGATGGAGGTGATGGAGATGGTGACAGGGTGGAATGAGGGTGGTACAGTTACAGTGATAGATGTATGAGACTTTAAAGTGCTTCAAAAGAGGTGATCATTGGTAGTTGCAACATAGTAGCATGTGAAAATTTGGTTTCCTTCACAACAACAACATACATAGATAGTTGTGTTACAGGTTTAGGTGCAAAAATTGTAGGGATAGCTTGTTCAGATACAAGGACAGTTACAGGTGTAGGCACATGCACAGACACAAGCCCAATCACAGATTGTCACTCTTACTGTTGAGAAGGATACCTTGAGACAGTGAATTGAGTAGGTAGAGGGCATAGTAAAGAGATTGCAGAGGGTAGTTGAGGGCATAGGTGCAACAGATTACTTTAGAGAGGTATGGCACTCCGCCAGGGAGGTTGAGTTCTACATGCTAAAGTATCATGAGGTGGTTCCTCCAGATCGTTGGGAGAGTTATGCATAGTCTACTAGTCACCCTCACTCTAGGACTACTAGTAGTAGGGGTGTTACAGGGCTGCCTCATAGGGATCTAAGGCCAGGGCCATCAGGTACAATCAAAGGTATAGGGCCAACACCATCAATTGGGAGCACCACATAGCTTCATTGTTGATGACAGATTTGAGACATGATGTGTACTCCTTGATTCAGTTGAGACATTATGATACACTACCATTTTTGTTTTTGATGATGTATCTCTTTACACATTTGGGTATCATTGTACACTTGACATTATGATTTTGAGGTTATATGATATGCGGCGATGATTAGAGATCTATATGTCTATATGTGTTTTATGATCTTATGATGGATGCATTTTATTTCTGCGTGCTTATGATGTTCATATGATGCTTATATGATGCATTAATATGCTTGTGCTTATATGATGCTATGATTGTTGTATGGATGCAAAAGGTGATATGATAATGCATGATTTATGTTCCTAAATGCTTTATGGATAATGTGTTTATGCTATGTAAGATGGAGTTGATTATGCAAAGGATATGTGATGCTTATGTATGTTTATGTGATGATTATGTATGGATGCAATAATGATATGATGATGCATGAGTGATGATTGTATATGTTCCTATGCATGATGCTTTTATACCATGTGAGGGATGCAAATGAAATATGATGCCCTTTATATTTTTGTATTTTATTAATGCAAATTTATGATATCTCTATACTATATGAAATGAATTTGATTATGCAAGTGAGATGCAATGCACTTTTTTTCTTTGTTTTCTAATGCAAATCTTATGATGTAATGCATGGATGGATGTATGATATGCAAATAATTATGCAACTATATGAGAATGATATTTTTTTGTTAATTTCAAGTGTACTCAATCCATTAATGATAGAGATAGCATCATTGCAAAATTTTGACACCCTTGGAAAATTTGTAAATACAGATGCAATTTACTAACATGGATGCAATCTAACTTAACCATGCAGATCTAATATACAAATGTTGTCATTGTAACAACTAATTTTTCATGATTTTTATCATCATTGAGCCTTTAAAATGTTGAAAGTGAGTACAAACATCGATGGTATAATTAGACCATGATGATCTGAGTACTACTTCCATGATTTTTTATATTGCAAGTTAACACAAGCATCTGGGTATAATTGAACTGAGATGCCCTAAGCATTGCTTGCGTAAACAAACAAGAGTTAATCATTTTGCTATGCAAATTCAGAATGTCATCAGTGATACTTTGTAGAGCAGATCTTGCGACAATTTTCATAGTAGTATTGATCAACTCACATACAACAGACAAAAAAATCATACTCCTTCCTAGCTCCTCTAGTTCAATACATCATCGAGTTGCTCTAGAGATATGACAACAAAAACCAAAGTACAATAGTTGAATAGACATGCTAGCATGATAAAGTCATGATTCAAAAGAACATCATCCATTTAAATTTGCTTTGATTTGATTGATTTAGTTGTTTGATATGGATGTTTGATGTGTAAAGTTTGATTGTGATCGATGATCAATGTTGGGCTTTGCACTATGATTGTTGTGTTTGTTGTGATGTCTGACTATTATTTTCTTGTTGGTTTAAGCTCAATGTTTATTTCCCCTAGCGAGTTCAGGATTTTGTCCCTAGTCTAGGGTGAGACATGATGGCGATGCCAAAATAAGTACATGAGGTTTTCTGATGACCGACAGAATGATGGTGAAAGTGAATGGTCGACATGCTCAAATAGATGGAAAAGCTAATATATCACAAATAACACCTATTTCCAGGTTTTCACTACTTGTTTTTATTGTACTTTTTCAGATTATATAAAAAAAAAATTACTTTTTTGATTTTTCACTATTTTTGTTTTTTTCTCTTTTCTACATTTTTTTTGTTTTTCGTTTTTTCCATTTTTTTATATTTTTCTTATTTTTTGCTTTTTTTGTGTGTCACCAAGATGCCTGTTTGCTAGGTTTTCATTAGGGTAACCATTTTTTTAGGATATATATATATATTTTTAAATTTCAGGACTTTTAATGATGCACTGGATAAGCTAGGTGTAGAACTTCATGAGATGCAAGTTGTTGATGGGTTCTTCTAATAGATCTCCTTTAGGCGTAGACAACTAATAGGCTCCTGATCCAAAGACTGAGGAAATGACAAAGGGACCTAGCCAATTTGGTTCAAACTTCCCCTTCTTCTGTTAATCCTATTGATTTCAAGGATTTTCTTTCAAGACCAAGTCACCAACCTGAAATTTTCTCAGTTTTACTTAGTGATTGAAAATTTTGGACATCCTCTGCTCATAGGATTTTAGGTGATCCACTACTTGCTGATGACGTTCATCCAACAGTTCCAACTCTTGTAGCCTAGACACTCGATAATCTTCATCTGAAATGATCCCCTTTATTGATACACAGAGTGATGGTAGCTCAACCTCAATAGGTAAAATAGCCTCTAATCCATAGCCTAAAGCATAGGGTGTAGCTCTTGTTGGGGTGCGAATACTGGTTTGATAGGCCCATAAGTAGGGTTCAGATGAATGTTCTAATCACAAACAACATCATTAATGATTTTCTTTAGGATTTTTAAAATGTTTTTGTTTGAGGCCTTTGCCTAGCCATTTCCCTGAGGGTAGTACAATGTAGAAAATCAATGTTGGATATGAAAACTTTCACACAGTTCTTGGACATCCTGATTCTTGAAAGGTCTAATGTTATCCATGACAATGGATTGATGAATGCCATATCGATAGATGATGTAATTTAGGATGAAGGATGTAATTTGTTTTCCTATGATGGTGGTTAAAGGAATAGCTTCAATCCACTTTGTAAAGTACTATGTGGTTGTGATGATGAATTTGTGTCCATTTCATGAAGGTGGATGAATTTTACCTACAAGATCTAGTCCCCACTAATAGAAAGACCATGTTGGTGGAAATGGTTGTAATTCTTGCATTGGTGCATGTATCAGGTTTCCATGGATTTGAAATTTTTGGCACTTCTTGAAAAATTGAAAAGACTCCTCTTCCATATTTGGCCAATAATACCCCAAATGTAGGAGTTTTTTCAGCTAGAGTTAGTCCATTTGAATGAGTTCCACAGATACCTTCATGAACCTCACACAAAGCAGTTTTAGCTTCATTACATTCTAGACATTGAAGGAGAGTACCATCAAGACATTCTCAGTAAAGTACATCAGATATCAAGGTATGTCGAGTTTCTTGTCGAATAAAGTTACATTTCTGATTTTGGGATAGATATAGTGGTAAGGTGTTGTCTCGTAGATAGGTGTAAATTTTCCCATAGATAGAAGCATCAGCCTCGACTAGATGGTATATGACTGTGGATTGAGGGTTATCATAGGCAAGGTTAAACATTTGTTTCACCATGAACTCATAATAGGCTCATTTTTCAAGTATCTATAGGAGAGAAGCAATGGTAGCCATAACATCAACAACTTTTTTATCCCCTCTTGGAATCTGCCCAAATTGATCTCCATAAATTACTTCTAGAAATCATCCACCATTCTTTTATATAACATCAATTTATCATCTTTTGTCTGGTAGACGTCATTCACCTGATTTATGATCAATTGAGAATCTTTGTATACTTGCAACTTCATGATTTTCCACTCTACAACTTTCTTGATACTCTTAGCTTTGTTGTTAGTACAAGGAAACATTAACCTGTAGGACTTTGGAATGGTGTGTTCTTGTGGCATGACAATTAAAATTCCTGCACCTAATCCATGTTGTGTGTAAGATCCATCAAAGTATAACATCCACTGTTGTATTGATACTATAAGGACATCAACATCTAGAAACTCAATATTCATGGGATGTTCATATGGTGATGATGATTTAGCTAATTGATCTGCTATGGATTTCCCCTTGATTGCTTTCCTATCCACATACTAGATATCAAACTCACTCAATATCATTACCCACTTGGCTAGTCTTCCTATCAGGGCAACTTTGTTGAGTAGGTACTTCAATGGATCAAGTTTTGCTATGATTTTGATGGTGTGGGTTAACATGTAGTGTCTTAGTTGTTGAGTAGCAAATACTACTGCTAGACAATCCTTTTCAATAAATGTGTAGTTGATTTCATAGCCATTCAAGGTTCTATTGATGTAATAAATAAACCTTTCTTTTCCTGCGGAATCTTCTTGTGCTAGTAGAGCACCCAAAGATACCTTTGTTGTTGCTATGTAGAGTAATAATGGTTTTCCTTTAGTTGGCAGTACCATTATGGGAGGTGTCATTAGATGTTGCTTTAATTGGTTAAAGTTTGCTTCACATTTTTCATCCCATTTGAAAGAAACATTCTTGTGTAACAAGTGATTAAAAGGATGAGTTTTATCTTGTATTTGTGTGATGAACCTTCTAATAGATTGGAATCATCCCTATAATGATCTAAGTTGACTGATATTCTTGGGAGGAGGCATTTCCATGATGGCTTTGAATTTTGTAGGATCCATCTCAATGCCTTTAGCTAATACTATATATCCCAAAAGTTTAGCTGATGTCACACCAAATACACATTTCTTGGGATTTAATCTCACATTGAATTTCTCCAACCGAGTGAAGATTTTGTCTAAGATTTCTAGATGTCCCTCTCTAGTGTATTATTTTTCCAACAAGTCATCTACGTAATCCTCCATAAAGGTGTGCATCATGTCATGGAAGATAGTGGTCATCACATGTTGATAAGTAGCCCAACATTCTTCAACCCAAAAGGCATAGCATTCCAACAGAAAGCACCTCATGGGCATGTGAAATTAGTTTTCTCTTAATCTTCTAGTGCTATTTTTATGTTGTTGTAACTTGAAAAATCCATCCATAAGTGATAACATGGCATGTCCTGTTGTCAAGTCTACGATGATGTCAATGTTAGGGAAAGGAAAATCATCTTTTAGACAAGCCCAGTTAAGGTCTTTGAAATTCATACATATCTTAATACTATGGTCAGGTTTTGAAACTAGCACAATGTTTGAGATCCATTCAATATAATCAATAGGACGGATAAATCCTACATCTAGTAGTTTCTTCAATTCAGCTTTCACCAACAAGGCGATATGCAAATGCATTTTTCTCAATTTTTGCTTCACTGGTTTCATTCTAGGTGGTAGAGATAAATGGTGCATGATAAGATTTGGATCTATGCCTGGTATATTAGCGTAGGACCAAGCAAAGTTGACTTGTCTCTCTTCAAAGAATTTAGTAAAGCTTGGTTTTTCTTCCTCTGTCATGGATGCTACTAGATGTAGAGTCTTGACTGTTTCAGCTATACCAATGTTGATGGATTGTGTCAGCTCAACCAACACTGAAGATCTCTCATGATAGTGCTTGGGAAGAGTGTCAAATCTTCCATCTTTTGGTGCCTTGAAGAGGTTTTCACCGTAAGATGTGCTCTTTATTTTTACTTTTTCCTTATCTAATACTGCCATTAAATAGTTTTCACCATTAGATCTATTTTTGATATTCATTGTTTTGTAGCTGGAAGATTTGACACTCCCCTTGTCTAAAGCTTAATTATGAGATTCTATGTTGGAACTTGTTTCAAGATTGTCAGAGCAAAGAAAGTTTACAATGGAATCATTGTTTGGGAAGATAGGTATGCCAAGCAGCTCAGTTTGGTCCCAGTCAATTAGTTCGGTGTGTACTAATGGAAAGGAATCATCAGATTGGCTAAGGTCAAATGAGGTGAGCGTCATGATGGTAACATTGTCAAAGTGTTCAATAGAAATATAGAGGTCTATGATGTTACTCTCTTCTGAAGTATCTCTCTTGCTCGAAGTCTAATTGTCTTCACTTGAGTCATCGATATGTTGTGATCCAATTTCAAGTGGTCTAAAACTTGAGCTTTGTCCCCCCGTATGTGTTGATGCATAATTTTGTATCACATCAATTTATATGTCATGACAAGACTCTTCAGAGAGGTAATCCCATTAATACTCATTAGAATTTGTTTCAAAACTATCTTGCAATTGAAGGATCCTCTCAACCACCTTTTGTCAGGTTTCTTCTTTTGATTATTCTATGTATCCTAATCCTATTTTGTCCTTTGAATTCATTGTGATAGGATGAATTGGTTCAATGATACCCTCTTTTCTTTTTCCAACAGAACCTTTTCCATCATAGCCCATCTTCTCTAGGATTGTAGACCCTTTACCATATGGTTCTGTTAGCACATTGGAATTCGATGCTTGTGATGCTTCTTTGTCTTTGTACAACCAATTTAAAACATCTTTGTCTTCTGATTCATCCACTAAAGTGCCTGCTTGTAAAAACTTTCCATTAAAGAGTGTGGTTGGTTGTGAGGATTGTTGTTTTGATGTGGATGGATGTCCATAGGATCTTGGTGAAGGTAGAAATTGTGATAAACATAAGGATTGCTCAAATGAATATTCCCCATGTCTTTTTCTTTTTATTGGATCTTTTCAACCTATTTTGATAAGGAATGTAGTTGACTTTCATGATTTGATGGAGTAGAATCACCAACGCCTTTGTCTTTTGACTAAACCTTTTCCTCGAGCTAGTTTGACAAAGAATTTGATTAACTTTTGTTGCTTGATGGAGTAGAATCACTGATACCCTTATCCTTGGATTGATCCTTTTTCTCAACCCATTTTGACAAGGAATTTAGTTTTCTTTCATTGTTGGATGAACTAGGAGTTGTAGCTTCCCTATTATGTGGCGCAAAAGTATCTTGGTTTGTTTTGAGTGTATTGCAATATTGTGGATTGTTAGAATCAACTGAAATGGTAATCTCTTTTCCATTGAAATAGAATCACCAATGCCTTTGTCTTTTGACTAAACCTTTTCCTCAAGCTAGTTTGACAAAGAATTTGATTAACTTTTGTTGCTTGATGGAGTAGAATCACTGATACCCTTATCCTTTGATTGATCCTTTTTCTCAACCCATTTTGACAAGGAATTTAGTTTTCTTTCATTGTTGGATGAACTAGGAGTTGTAGCTTCCCTATTATGTGGCACAAAAGTATCTTGGGTTGTTTTGAGTGTATTGCAATATTGTGGATTGTTAGAATCAACCGAAATGGTAATCTCTTTTCCATTGAAATAAAATTTCAAAAATTGGTGATACATTGATGACACTGCTTGCATCTCATGAATCCAAGGACGTCTTAAGAGTATATTGTATGTTAACTCCTTGTCTAACACTTGGTACATTATATCTTTTACAATTGGTCCCACTTGAATTGGTAGCACAATTAGTCCTTGGGAAGATCTCTCTTCATCATTATAGGCTTTGATAGTGATTTTTATTCTAGCATCAATGGCATTTTTAGAATATCCAAGTGCATGGAAAAGTTTTAAAGTACAAATATTTAGGCCAACTCCACCATCTATTAGAACACATTTGACCCAGTGTTTGTGAATTAAAACATCAATGTGAAGAGAAACATTATGTGGATGATTGATTGATACATCATCATATTTGGAAAATGATAGGAAATGAGGTGTGATCAAGTGTCCCATCTTAGCTTGGAATTGGAAAACTTCTAGATCATTTGGTACTCTGGTGGCTATTAGATCTTGTTCTAGAATTTCTTTGTGAGCTGGTGAAATTTTTAGTAGTTCCAATATGGATATTTGAGTTGGCATTTTTTGCAATTGATCAACTATGTTGTATTGTGTTGTAGGGGTAACAAGTGTTTTGGATGTAGCCCCCTTCAATATTACTTTGGCTTGCCCCCTTGTGGTTGCATTTACTAGTTGGTCATCTTGTTTATCTATGATTTTAATGACATTAATCTAATCATCATTTGTAACAACATCTGTGATCAGATTTATTGGTATGATGTCATTGATTTAATGGGATTTGGTGTTGATGCCATGAGGATGAGTTTCAACTGTAACAATGCTTTGTTCATGCTCAATTGCAATGTGATTAATTGAATTATTAGCTGCAATAATGTCTTTTTTTCCCTTGATTTCAATATCCTTGGTTTGATGTTCTCTAATTGGTATGATGTCATTTATTTGATGTGATTTGGTGTTGGTGTCATGGGGATGATTTTTAGTTGTAACAATGTTTCTTTGGCCCTTACTTTCGATGTCCTTGGTTTGATGCTCAACTATCTCAACATAATGAATGGTAGAATCATAAACATAGTTTACATTTTTCCCTTTGGTGTTTGATGAAGAGGAATCCCCCTTTCCATAATTTGGTAAAGGATTCTTGAATGCTCCATGATCAACATTTGTTTGGGGTCCTTCCACAAATATTGTCTTGTTATCAATCAAATCTTGTATCAAATTTTTCAGTTGCATGCAATCATTTATCTTTTGTTCTTTGTTTTTGTGGAAGTCACAATAGTGTGCATCATTCCACCATGAAGGTTTAACTCTTGGTTCCCAATCTCTTGCTTCTGGTAATGTTATAATCTTGGCTGCGAGAATCTCCTTTAATGTTGATTCTAATGACTATCCCAAAGGTGTGAATCTTTTTTTGATTTGAGGATGTTCGATATGGTGGTGGTTTAGATTTGGTTGGATTGTTGTTTTGATTGGTCTTGGTGGCAATTGCTGTCAAGTTAAATACTAGTTTTGCATTTTATATTTCAGTTGAAGTATCATTGTTACCAACATTCTTGTTTCTTTTCCAAAACTTTGGTTTATCATTGTTGTTGCGGTTATTAGAGGAGCTTGTTGAGTTGTTTTCATTGTAAATATTTAAGACCCCTCTCTTGACCAAGGCTTCTTCAATTTTGATTCCATTTTCAATCATTTTCTCGAAGGTAGGTGGATATTGCAATTTCAATCTATAGTTCATCTCATCATTTAGATTGTCAATAAAAATTTCCATCTTTTCCTTTTTAGGTATGGGATGAGAAAATCTTGCAAACAATCTTCCATATTTGTAAAAATATGAGGAATGATTCACCCTTTTTCTATTTTGTATTGCAAAGGTATTTCATTGTTATCTCATGTTGGATATTATAGGAGTATTGGGTGATAAATTTATTAACCAACTCTTCAATGGTTTTAATTGGTGGTGCAAGTTTGGAGAACCATTCCATGCATTGTTCTCCTATGCAACATGGGAACAATCTCATCAATTAAGTCTATTTGTGTGCAAATTCAAGGCTCATGGTTCAAAATTCCCTTACATGATCTATTGTATCTATTTTACCATTGTATTTATCATACTTTGGGAATTCACAATGCTTGGGAAAAGGAATCATGTTGATAGTTTGATCAAAATGATATGGGCAGATGTCTTGTATCAAGTATCTTTTTGAGGTTCACCTTTGCATGTCTTGAATCTGTTGTTGGAGGTTTTTCATTTGATGAGTTATGGCAGCCACTGAATCTATATTTGATGGATCATTTTCATCTTTGTAGGAGGTGCTTTCAATTGATTAGCATCAAATTCATGTGGAAGAATGATACCTTGATTATCCAACATTAAGAAGTATTTTTCCCCATCTTTCAAATATATTTTCTAGGAACTTGTGGAAATTTGGATCTTCTTGAGCATGTTGGATGTCTTCCTCAGTTATTTCCTCACCTTTAGATTGGTGGATTTTATGGAAAGAGTTTTCTTTAGCTTCAACCATGGTGTTTTGAGTTTCAAGTTCTTTTTCTTTGAGTTTCTATTTTTGGGATCTTATTTGAATGGGCATACAAGTGTTATAATTTGACCAAAATTTTGATCTTTGTTTGGAGGAGTGCTAAGGATAAAAGCTAAGTCAAATAGAATGAAAAATTCTATTGATGAGACTAAGTGGAGTCTGATTATATAGCTTTGTTTCGTGATGAAGGATGACAGATCTTGATGAAGAAACTTAGCTTAACAGTTAGAGGTATGATAAGTTTGATGATTTGGGAACTTTAAGGTCTTAGATCTTGGTTTAGTTTGAAGAATTTCACTTGTAAATGTCAATTTCAACAAGTTTAAGACTCTCGTGTATCTGAGGAATGATTCTGTGTTGATAGGGATCCTTAATTCTGGTTCAAACTGACAAACAGGGGATGAATATAGCTCTCTAGTTTTGAATTTACTGGATGCGCTAAAATAGGGTATGGATGTGCTAAAATATTGCACAAATGCACTAGAAAATAGATTGAATGCGCTAGAATATTCCCAATATGCACCAAAAAAAGGACCCAATGCATTGGAAAATGAACCAAATGTGTTGGAGAATGCATTGAACGCACTAAAAGATGGACTCAATGTGCTAACTAATGACTCAAATGCACTAGGAAATGGACAATATGTTCTAGAAAAATCTAGTAATGCACTAGAATACCCCTAAGTAAGTGATTTCAACTAGGCATGCTATAGGTGAATGTGCTAAAAGGATTTGCAGATGTGTTGGAAGATGGAATGAAAGTGCTGGAAAGCGACCTAGATGTGCTAGAAAATGGACAATATGCACTAGATTGTACCCTATATATGCTAGCAAAAAGACTAGATGCGCTAAAAGATTTTGTGTATGCACCAGAAAATGCCCTATATGCACTAGAAAATGTAGCGAATGCATTGGAATAGGGGATGCATGCGCTAATTTGGAAGTGTTTAGTGTTTTTACAAGTCTGTCTGGTTATTTTTCCTTGAATCTGTGAAATGGATGTTTCTAAGGTATATTTTTCTGAACAATGAATTTTTTCTTGGTTTCTAGTTAGTGAATTATGTGAATTAGGTGCTTTAAATGGATGATTTATTGAATTATGACTTCAAACACAACAAGTTGTAAAATAATTATTTCCACCTAAGAACTAAACATTGAGTGTCTATTCAAGAATTTTGTCTAATTCCTTTGATTTCCACATGTATAACACAAGAGAAAATAGTTCAAGCACTTTTCTAATCTCAAGGGTCACTTAAAATACCACAACCCACATCTTAGAACCATGTCAGCTCACATAGTCGTGTCACCCCCTAGAGGGCACCTGTGTTTTTCCTTTCCTGGGTCTTAACCAAGGTCGAATCCTCCACCTTTGGCTAGTAATCCTTGATGGTTATATGGTGAGTATCTTGGGGGAAAATTCTTCCCTCCCCTTGCACTGTGATATTAGAAGTGTTCAGAGATTGACTCGATTGGATTCTACACTAAGGTTTGTAATAAGAGTTTTTCTTTGGTGCAGAAAATAAATGAACTCCCTTGAGAGACCTCCCAACCTTTAGAACAAAGGCTTTTGGGATGGTTATCTTGCACACTACTATTGAATTGTGGACTTTCCCTGAATTTGCTTTTGATTATAGTGGGTCAAAAAACTTGACTTTAGTTGTTCTCACTTAGGTCGTTCCCGTAGGGTGAATACTTTTTCCCACTATGGAAGGCCTTCTAAAGGTGTTAACAAAGCATAAAATAGTGAGTCTGGTATTCTGGTCACCTAGTTAAGGTGAGAGCATAAGCTTATCACTTCAAGCATAGTAGACAAGGGGTTCTTTAACCTTCTAATTAAACTAGGTTCCTAATTTAATTAAAAGAAGACAATAAAAGCTCTAGCCCCTGCAAACATCATCAGTAGTTTGATAAAATTGTCTTTGACTAGCATATTATGCACCTATAAAACAAAAAACATAATTCAGCTCACAAAATTTTAAATTTTTGCAAAATTAACCAGATGCACTAAAAAAAACATCAGATGCACTAAAATATCTCTTAGATGCACTAAAAGAACTACTGAATGTGCTATAAAAACTATTGGATGCACTAAAATGTAAACTGAATGTGCTGGAAAACCCCTTGTATGAGCCAAAAGGTGAGTTGGATGCATTGAAAGATGCCCAGGATGTGTCATAACAAGGATCAGATACACTAGAAAATGTTTTGGATGCATCGTAACAGGAACTAGATGCATTGAAAGATTTTTTATATGCACCAAAAGAAATAACGGATGCTCTACCTAAGAGTTCATGTCCAGATTCTACAAAAAAATTCCTAGAAAATGTCAATAAAAAGGGGCTATGCCCCACGGTGGGCACCAAAATGTGTTGTGTGAATTGTTAGTGGAAGCAAATAAATAATAAAACAGACAAACCCAATGAAATGTATTATATTAGAGAATTGAATCACAAAATTAATCTAATTCAAAACACAATCAATCACTAAAACTATTCCATTATTTCCTATCTCTAAGGATTCCTTGAATCATAATGGCTCTCATATTTTGCTTGCACTATGACTTCTACAATGACAACCTAGAGAATGGATATTGTAAATGCAAGAATCTAATTCCTACATAAAGATAAACAATATGATTGATGCTATTATAATGATATTGATGCTATTGTATACATATGAAGATGATACTATGATAATGTTGCTAAATGCTATGTGGAAATATTGTATGAAGCTAACTATGAATTATGGGAACCTCTCAATAGTTCCACGAACTTCCCTACCTAATTTGGTTGCCTCTGCCAGAAACTGAAGCATTGGCTGAAGAGTTAGGCTGAAGGCCTTGACCTTTTCCCAATATGAGACATATAGCCGTTGGGCTACTTGAAGGAGGGCCAACTACGTAGTAGGGGGTTGGGAAAGATTCTTCAAAGAGCTAATCTCCACATCCCTTGAACCAACATCCTATGTCAATTCTACAATCCTTTTGTTTGTGGTGGAAAGTTGTCCCTGCAGGTTTCTCAATTCGGAAAGCCAGTTTTCTTTGGCCTGGTTTTTGTTTGTTGATTCCCTTTCGAGGGAAGACTTCATCTCTTAGACTTCATTCTCTAATTGAGCCTATTGATCCTTAATCCTGCATCCTTTTGTTGCATTTTTTTCTCTAATTAAGCACGTTGATGCTCAAATTCCTCATTTTTTCTTTGCATCTCCTACTCCGCCCAAGCCAACTGGTCTTGATATTCTTGGTTTTTCTGCTACAACTCGGTGACTAGATTAGGATAATAATATTGGAACTTTTCAAGTTCCTCTCAGAGTTTAGCTTGTTTTGTCTATACTTGCTATGATAAGTATGCAATTTTTGCATCCTTGGCCTTATCCTTCACCAACAATACCTTAACTCTCTCCTTAATAATTTTCAGCTCTTCTTCTCTCTTCTTTCGCTGGTGACTGGACTTGAGGAAGTAGGTGGTCACCACTTGTTGTGTCTCCTCCATGAGCTCAACCTTGTCTTGCAGTTGGGCTATGCTTAGATCGAGCCCTATAGCATAGAGGTTGTAATCATCAGGTTGCCTCTCTCCCTATGGTTTGATGATGGTCGGATACATGGTTGCAAAATGCAGCAATTACTAAGCCTCATTGAAAGTAGTCTTCACCTTTGGCTCTAATATATTTTTAGCATCCTTGGCATTTTGCTTCTAGATCTTGATAGACTGTGCTTGTTTTGTTTTATCATCCTCTGACAAAAATTGTGCTAGCGAGCTCACCTGTGAAAGGTGCACAGGGAGGAAGAGTGAAAGGGAACAAGAGGGTAGTGGTTCTAAGTTATTTTTTCCTTGGAAGAGAGATTTTCTACGAGAAGAATGGAGGAATATGTGAAAGCCCAATCTATGAACTAGTGGGAGGGCTCAAGGGAAGTAGTGGTAGTAGCAGGTTCATGGTGGATTCCATCTACTGGGCAGATTGGATTGGGGTCAATACAATAGTAGCAATAGGGGTATCAATGGTGGTCACAAAGGAAAAAGGTGAAACGATAGAGGATGTGGACTAGGCTCTGGCGAAAGGTGGAAAGGTCCAAGGAGGAGTAAAGGAAAATGGTCTCGCTTGGGAGAACTAGAAAAAAATCCCATGACCATTGTGGTAGAAGTTAAAAAAGAAAGGCCGAAACTTGAAGTGAGGGGCACCAAGGACACAACAGGAGGAACTAAATATTGTGAAGCAAGAGAAGAGGAAGCAAAAGTTACCTGTGGTGCAAATGATTATGATCCCTGGCTTGTTGCTGGAACTGTGCTTATTTCGGGCTCTTGGCTTATTGCAAGCTCTTGCGAACCTTCTCTTGGAGTTGCATCTATGTGCTACTTTTTGGTTGGTGGGGAATCTTCCACCTCTATGGCCTCTAATTGTTGAAGCTTGGTTGTTTTGGACCTTTTTGTGGTCCATGTGCGTGTAAGTGAGGCTCTTGATGGTGATATATTCACTCGTACATTTGAAGAAGCCTTGCTAGGCTACTTCGTTGCCTTTTCTTTTTGCTATGTTGGGGCCATATATACTTATTTTTCCTTCTCCTTTCCCTTCCCCATATATGTTTTAGCCTCATTCAGGTCGATATCTTCATCACCGCTTGTGTCAGTATCCTCATGCTTGTCGTTCCACAACTTATCAAATCTGTTGTTTGTCTCTATGTCTTAATAAGGGGTACCTAGGCATTTTATCTCTTAGCGATATATCCAGAAATCCTTAATCCTTTCCTCACTCCTGTTAAAATTCCTTGCCAAATAATTGGGAAGGGAAACCCCTATTTGGCTCTTCTCATCATACATTTCCAAAGGGAAGTAGAACATAAGCCATGGTGACCTATTATCCTCTATGGAAATGTGAACCAATTCAATCAATAGATCATCCTCATCCATCAGTGGATTCTGCCACTTTTCCCAATAAGGTCTAGGGCTATGAATTACCTTGATGTTTGTGCCTCCCAAGTCATTATCAGGGTTATACTGCCATTTTTCACATAAGGAAATCATACTAGAAAAAGGAATGTTTCATGCGCAACTGAAACCCCAGACCTAACTAAAACTGTTGAACATACTTGTCGGTGTCCAGGCCACAAACAAAGGCCATCATTGAGAAGACATCCTATAGTTCTGTAGGGAAAGCATTATGTGCTGCTAGAATATGTGGTGGGTTTTGATGGTCGTCCCTGAACCTTTTGGCTTCTTTGTTAAAAAGCCATATCAAAATCTCTGGTTCTCCATATTTTCTCCCCCTTTACTTGAGTGAATGACTCCATCTTTTCTGCTTTGGAGCCTTTTTTAGGGATACATAGCATGCTCCAGATAACTTCTATGCAAATTTTGACTCCTAGCTCCCAACCCTCGATGTGTTGGTACTTGGGTTAAAATGCTCAATGCTCTCGTCGACTAGTTCTAGGTAGTAATGCATAAAGGGGACTATATACTGTGGAAGTCCACTGAACCATTGCTTCTATGTCAATGAATCTGGGTCACTATTCTTCTTCATTCTCTCATAGGCTGCCTCCCTAAGAGTCTTAGGGTTATTTCTAAGGACAAGATCATGAATATTATCCCATTCTTCCTTTATTTGGCTTTGGTCCCTATAAGTTTTTCTGCGTGTGAATCCACTTCAACTTTTTTGGTATTCTAGGAAAAGTGAAAGAGGTATCGCTGAAAATATTGGCCATGGGTGTTGTGCACATGGTGTCAAATAAGCTTTGGGTTGCCTTGACCTGTGCTCCCATTTGAGAACTTTCAGCCATTTCAGGGTATTGTAAATTTCTACACCATGAAAATTTATGCGATGTTCAATTTTTTTGCAATTCACTTAGACTTTGTTTGTGGTCAAATTTTTTTACTCAGAATAGCGTACTCAAGAACCTTTTACAATGTTATCCTTTCACATGCAATACTTAGCAATTTCTTTCTTGGAGTGGTAGACAACTGTTTCCTTTTAGCATTTTACTCGGCATGTATTGCCAACTCCTTTGCTCATGCAAAATGAATTTCTTGCTATTTTTAAAAGAAAAGAATTCATAAAGACAATTGATAATCATGTCCTACCTTGTGATTTCCTTAGAAATTGAGCCGATGATTTAAGGCAATTTAAGCTTTCGCATGCTTTGACAATTAATATCTAAAAAAGAATAATTAAGCCAAGATGCAATGAATAGTTGAAAAGATATGAATTCTTCCTTGGATTTTTAGAAGCACCTGTAGTATGACACATCAACACCTAGTTGTATAGATGATCACTTGGGAATGTCATCAATTTGCACTAATTAATTACCTCTTATTAATTTCACACACAATAATTCGTACATGACAGGTGCAACTGGGTGGGAAATTCGAGTTGGCCTCTAGTGGGTTTTCAAGTTGGTACTTGATTAGCATCATGCTTATGCTAGGAAAATACCTCAGATATCCTAGCTATTTCTATAAATAGGCCCTTAGATAGTAGAAAAATCACACATAGCATTTGAGAAGAATTGGTATTAGGCAGTTGAGTAGAGCTTAGCATCATGAATACTCCCATTAGGCTAGTTTGCAACATGTCTCAGATAGCCTTTCTAGATGAAATTCCAATAGGAATTTGAAAAGAATGACCAAAAAAAAGCATTCACTGGCTATCATAGCCATGAAGTGGGTGTTAGGCCGAGATTGCATGGAATATGAAGATAAGTACAAAGTCAATACCAATGTCTATTCTCATTTTGTCACATCTTTGCTTGATATCTAGGTTCCCAAGCCAATGATCCTATGTCTTACACTTGAAATATTTCTAAAGCACTCCTTAGGTGACCATGGAGAGGTGGTGATGAATGTTGTGTATGGTTTGGGCCTTCCAACGATAAGTGACCTTTGTAAGCATATTGAAGAAGATGTAGTAGTTCCATGGGTACCATTCTTGAGTGGGTTTTGCCTCCTATCACATGAAGAGTATCGAAAAAGTGTGACTCAAGCTTGCCACAGTCTACTTCATTGCTACAATGTGGTGCTCTTTTATGGTGTTGACTAGTATACTGACTTCAAGAACCTAGTGTTCCCTCTGCCACTCACCATTGCTCCTGTTGATGTTGTTGTTACTGTTCACGGTCTTGCTACTCTTGTTGATGTTGTTGATGAAGCTATCCCAAATGTTGCTACTGATAATGATGCTCCTGCCTAAGATGCACTTCCTCTTTCTCCATTTTAAAGAAAATTTCTCTTAATCTATTTTTTGTATATATTCCTGAAAAAGGCTTTATCGTATGTATATATGAAGAAACTACATACTATATAGATATACTTTAAAAGTATGGCCTCAGAGCCATTTTGAAAATTTATTTATCGAAGTATATATGTAATGAGTATACAACTTATATTAAATACATGTCTCTTTTGCTTCTTGCAATTCTGTAATATGGGTTCTCTTTTAATTTTCTGCACATATGGGTTCATTTCTGGTTCATGCTTTATAAGTTACTTCTCTGTGCTTCTTGCAATAATGGGTTTCATTTATTTTCCTGCTTCCTTGCATTGTGGAATTTTTTGAAGGACCGGACAACAAGAACATGAAGGAAAAATAATTACAATACTCACATATTTACACTGGAAAGATTAAGCTTAATTAAACAATTTAAGGTGGATTCCAATATCCAAAATTGCCAATGCTTCCTTTTCCATGTTTTCTAATTCAAATGGGTTGTGTTGCTTGCATTGAATTATTTTAGAAGGGCTTTCCCACAAACTGTCAAATTTTTCATGTTGGCTAGGCTTCACAACCCTCTCATTGAACTTTAATACTAGGTCCCCACATTTTAGACCTTGGTCTAAGGATTTCTTATAAAACCATATTTTAACCACCTATTGGTGGTTACACATGGCTATTAGGGCCCTTTCACTTTTTTCCTGTACTTCAAGCAACTTGGCCAACTAAACCTCCATGGCTCCATTTTCTTCAACTTCCAGGGATTTGAGTAGTTGTAGCATGGGAATCTCCATTCAGATGGGCAATAGTGTTTCTTTTCTATATACTAACTCGTACAACGAAGTCTTGAGAACTTTCTTGGGAGTTATGCGGTTTGCCTAGTGCACTACCCAAAGGTTCTTTTGTCATTCTCTTTGATGTTTCAACCCAATTATTTTAATGAGTCAAACTAAGTTTTTGTTAGTTGACTCAGCTAGGCTGTTCCCTTGTGGGTAGTAATCTGGTGACGTTTTCAAGAATATGCCATGCACAAGTGCAAATTTGTTGGAATTGTGTGTCTCAATCTCACAAGCTGAAATGTCTAAATGAGAAAAGTTGGTGTGACATTCCTACTGTCTGGCCGACTAGCAGTTGTGTAACCTTGTGGAATGCTCAGGTTGCCAAGACCTTGCTACTATCTTACTGATTGGAGCTATCACTGTGACATTTCTTGTCATTGTGATCTCTCTCCTCCTGGTAAGAACTCTCACCAACTATGGTTCATAGTGGTTGTCAGGGAGACTTGTGGTGACAACAGTTTTCGGGGATAGATATGAACATTCATTATGAATCATCCTGACAAGAGATGTCTCATTGAATGGTTATACACTTGGAGTTATCAGAGTAACATGTGAGTTCGGTAAGAACTCTTGGTGATGGATGGTATGTCTTGTCGACAGTGTTACACTCGGAGTCATCAGAGTAACATGGAGGCTTCAGGAAGAAATCTTAGCGACGGATGAAGTCTGGCTGATGGTATGACATTTTATTGTGACATGAAGGCTCACCAAGACCTTGTTCTGATTTCTTATGGTCTCGCCGATAGGTATATTGCTTTGGTATGAGCTCTTGGTGATAGTGATAGTCTCACTGATGGGAATGTTGATGTCTATGTGACTTTTGAACATTGGTGTGACCTCTCACCGAATAGCTATAGTATTTTTGAATAACGCTACATGTGGTGGTCATCGGTATGACATCTCAGTGATATGGTTTGTCTCGCCGACTGCTTTTGAACTCGGTGTAACCTCTTGCCGAAGGTGATGACTCTGGGAAATATCGACAGATGGGCTTTGTGGCATCAGAGAGGCACGACTAGTGTCTCACCAACATGCAAACACAGTTTGTATGCTTTGACCAATTAGAAGACTATCCTAAGTGGTGTGTCTTCAACCAATCAAGGAGCAAAATGGGAACCATTGGAAGTTAGACTATTATGGAAATTTCTATGAGGAAGTTCAACAGACCAGAGATGACATGGATATACACTAAGATTGATGATGATGTTCAGTTGGATGATCAGTGTGATGAACAGTTCGGTGAATAGTTGAGTAATTAGTGTGAATTCAATTCAAAGAGCATTGTAACTGGAATGTTTCATGTGCAAGGTTGATCAAGGATTATGCTATTGTAAATTTGACATTAGAAAGATAAGTTTGATCTCTGTATGTAATCTCCATTACTGTAATACAAAGAGGATTTTCTTGGTGTGGTGGGTTTTTCTCCCATAAGGGTTTTCCCACGTAAATCTAGTGTTCATCTATGTATGTTTGTTTCTCTGTTTCTGCTATTTCTTTCAAGTGTATCTTAATTTGACTGTAATTGAAAATTTAAAAGCACCTCTGCATTCTTCCCTGAGGTTTTGACATTAGGAGAGTTGTTTCCGCACCTTATCTTTCCTTACAAGTGGTATCAGAGCCTGGCCAGTTGTGTTATCCTTGTGGGTACATTGGATTTTTTGAGTCAATTTTGTTCAGTGGCAGTCTTGTAAATTTTTTTTGGTAATTCGAATAACTGATTAAGATGGAAAGCATGCCAGGAAAGATTGAAATTGAGAAATTCAATGGCATCAATTTTGAGTTGTGGAAACTCAAAATGGAAGATTTGTTGGTTGATTGTGATCTGTGGCTTGTTGTGTCTAGAACAAAGCCTACAGGCATGAAGAAAGAGGATTGGGACCTTACAGATAGAAAATAAAAGGGGTTGATAAGGCTCTATTTAGAAGACTTTGTTCTTATGAATGTTCATGAAGAAAAGACTGCATCTTCATTGTGGAAAAGATTGGCATCTACTTATCAGGGCAAGTCCTTGGTGAATAAATTGTTCTTAAGGAAGAAGTTGTATGCTTTGAGAATGTAGGATGGAGGATTTGTTCCAGATCATTTGAACACTTTCAACATGTTGATTGTACAGTTAACATCTATTGGTGTGAAGATTGATGAAGAAGATCGATGTATGCTATTATTGTGTTCTTTGCCAGATTCTTGGGATCACCTGGTGATGGCTATTGGGAGTACAACATCTAGTTTTAAGATGGAAGATTTTGTTGCTTCTTTGTTATCAGAAGAGATGAGAAGGAAATATTCTAAGATGGCGAAGGAGGCTCTTGTTGTTAGAGGTAGATCAAAAGAAAAAGGCAAGAAGAAGGACAAAAAATCCAAATCCAAATTAGAGGGGAGGTCAAAGTCTTGTGGCAAGAAGCCCAAGGTGAAGTGCTAGAATTGTAGGCAACCTGGTCATGTTTGAAAGGATTGCAAAGAGGAGAAAAAGAAGAAGAAAAATAATTATTTTGACAATGATTCTTCTCAGAGTGATGTAGACGCCTTCATTGCATCCTTGGCTACGCATGCATCAGATGAGGTCTGGATGATTGATTCTAGAGCATCTTTCCACATAACATCTCATAGAGACTGGTTCACGAAATATGAAAAATACGAAGGTGGAAAGGTGTATTTTACAAGTGATTCATCTTTGGAAATAGTTGGTCATGGAAGAGTCAAAATTCAATTCCCTAATGGAAGAGTGAAGGGAATCAATGATGTAATGTATATACTAGGTTTGGCTCGAAATCTACTTTTTGTTAGTAAGCTGAATGATATTGGAGTGCAAGTCACGTTCTCTGGAAATGGCTGCAAGATGACTAGAGGCTCAATGGTGCTAGCAAGGGGTACTCATATTGGTACCTTGTATAAGTTGGATGCACATGCTATTGAATGTAATAGTGTCTTTGTAAAGTCACAAAAAGCTACTCATGGAGGAAAAGAGGAAAAAGTTCCTAATGGTGTAAACTCTATGGAAGTTAAAATTCCAGTAGAAAAGACTATGCTTTGGCATCATATACTTGGAAATATTGGAGAAAAAGGTTTAAAAACCTTGAAGAATAAAAACCTAGTTGAAGGGCTTGATGATTGTAACCTTGAATTCAAATTTTGTGAACATTGTATATATGGTAAACAACATTGTGTTTCATTTTATTCCAGTCCTCACAAATATTTTGGTTTTCTTGATTATATACATTTTGATGTTTTTGGTCCAATGAATGTTCCTTCTTTGTCTAAGTCAAGGTACTATATATCGTTCATTGATGATTATTCAAGAAGAGCATTTGTCTATTTTTTGAAAATTAAATTAGAAGTGTTAAGTCAGTTTAAGGAATTTAAAAACCTTGTAGAAAATCAGACTAGAAGAAAAATAAAATGTTTAAGGACTGATAATGGCGGTGAGTTTTTTTTCTGATGAGTTTGATTCCATGGAAGGCAGCGAGTAATGGTCCTTTAGGGATTCTCTATTTAGGTCCTAAAAGTCAACACATAGGAAGACATCTCCATTCTTCTTTTGGATTGGGACTAGGTTGGATTTCCATGTGCTATGCTTGATCAAGAAAATGAACCGAGACTGAATTAGCTTTGT
Organism: Sequoia sempervirens; assembly: GCA_007258455.2. Taxonomy (NCBI): domain Eukaryota; kingdom Viridiplantae; phylum Streptophyta; class Pinopsida; order Cupressales; family Cupressaceae; genus Sequoia; species Sequoia sempervirens. The sequence continues at coordinate 181,561,253 of VDFB02105785.1, read as the reverse complement.
TAGCTCTTGTGCCATTAGTGCCTCAATTTTAGGATTCACTAGCCTCTGCTTTTGGTGGACTGGTATTGCACCTTTCATTAGTTCTATTGTATGTTGGATGATGTCGAGATCGTATCCCTTAAGTTCATGATATGACCAAGCCACTACTCCTTCATACTTTTCACAGAAGTCGATGGGCCTTTCTTTGTCATGATGTAAGACGTCTTTTTTGACCTTGAGCTTTATTCGCTAAAAACTTCCTCTTATCATTCCTTACATCCTCACAATTGAACAAGTTTTCAAGAGTGACCAGCCCCTTTGGAAGCTTATTGGACTTTAGCTGAATGATTTGTCTATCATAGGCCTCGACAATAGTTGGTTGGAGTTGTTTCGCGAACTCTCCTGACTGTGGGATGAATGAGGTGATGTTCTCATCACTTTTTAAACACTTTCCAGCTCTAATCATTATCTAGAATTTCTGGTCAGACTATCACTCACATAGAGTATTTTTTATGAATTAGGTTGGAGGCAGGGTCAAACTAAGATCCGATTGTGGCTAGGAGATTTGCCTCTATATTTTTCTTTCTAGGCATTGTCTGGATATTGAAGGATTCAAAGCCCTTGATCAAGTCCTAGAATCTATGTCTATAGGATCTCATGTGGACATTCTTGGCTATGGAAATCTCTTAGAATTGATTGAACACCAGTTTGGAATCTCTAAACACCATTATTTACTTGATGCCTATCCACTCTACAAGGCTTAGACCTTGCACTAGGCTTTCATATTCAACTTCATTGTTTGAACAAGTGAACTGAAAGAAAAAAATATATTAATGTATTTTCATTTAATGGGGATATCAAACACATCCTAGCTCCTACACCAACTTTTTACCTTGCTCCATCAAAGTGCAGCGTCCATAGCTCTAAGGCTTGACTGCTCTCAGGTTCCTTTATGACCTTCAGAATCTCTTGATCTTCATCATAGATGACATAGGTGCCTAACTTGGTAGCATGATAATTTTTGAAAGGATTAGTGTCTATGTATTCACTCAAGAGGACCTCTTGTTGATCAATCCAATCTTCGGTCACTTTTTCATCCTCTAGTAGCTCAGTACAATACATTTCTTCTTTGGTGAAAGAGGTATGGGTAGCCTCAAAGTTGATCATGGCTTCATCGACCACATGTTCCGAATGAAGAGGTTAGGATATTATCTTCATTTTAGCTTTGTGCCTATCCTAAGGATCAAGTGTGACCAATCCAAAGAATGATACCCCCCTATGTTTGAAGTAAATTTCTAGGATAGGCAGAGGCTAAACATAGGGGGAATGCCTATGATCACATTATCTTGTGGAACTATGATGCTAGAATAGGAGAACAAAATCAAGGGAAGGTCCTTGATGACACCTATGATTTCAACTTTGTTCCCATCAATCTGTATAACCCCCCTTTTTAAAGGTTCATAGCTAAGTCATAAGGCTTTAGCTATCTGCTTGGGCATGATAGTTTTTCTTGGTGCTAGCACTAGAGTCAAGCATGGAATTATGCAGTAGTTTCTTCCACACAATAAGATTTAGGAAAAATGGTTTTGGTTTTGGCTTATGTCTAACCTTGGTAGAGGCTTCCTCTGTGCTATTTGTGATAACTTTGGTAGGAGATGGTGGGTCAATGGCCTTTCCTTTGAGTGATTGCTTCGTTGGATTAATGATTGGATCTTCCTAGAGAGCCTTCTACAACAAGGTCTTTTGCTCTAGAATAGATAAGATATTCCAAAGGGACACATTCTCAAATGATTTTTAAAATTTTTCCACCACATTGAATGGTGGTGGATTCAAAGGCTTATGCTCCTTAGCTCTGGTTATAATAATTTCCTTCCATGGTTGAAATTGAACTACAAAGGTACTAGGATTTTGGTTAGAAGCACTTTTGGGCTACAAATTGACTGGTTGTAGGGAAATTGGTTCGCTTTTGAATCTCCTCTTTGAGTGAGTGTTGTAATTAGACTGCACTTGTGGGGCTTTGGATGTAGAAACATCATTTTCAAACACTTCCTCTTCTTCTTCCATCCATGAGAAGATCATATGATTAGGAGCTATATTTGTTTCTTTCTCCAGGGACATCCCTTGCATTAGCATGGTGAGTATCATGTTTTCCATTTGTGGAGAGGCATATACATAACCTTTAGAATCTAATGTTGTGCCTTGGTTGTGTTGTTCTACCACCTTTTGTTGTAGATTGTCGTGCAAGAAGTTTTGAGACATATATGTGTCACCACAAGGGGAGCACCAGGGGTTGATGTCATTGACTAAACTATTTTTCCTTGTTGTCAGCTCTCTACTCGAGCTTGGGTGAGCACACTGCAACAAAGTAGGTCGATACACCAAGTCAACCAAAAATAAACTTCATTGCAAAAAGAAACCAACAGAGTAATGTTGATACACTATACAAGCATGGGGGAAGACAATATTCTGATCATACATGCCTTCAACATCCATAAATAGTTTCCCAAAACTGCAAGCATCAACTACCAACTATGAAGGATTGAAGACTAGAATAGTGGTGGGTGCAGCTTGAAAACCGGTTAAGAAACCAAACCAAAATACTGGATCAAGCACTGACTTAATCTTGCAACCACAACATGGTGACATCAATGATAACACAAAACTATAGAGATGGCCATTCTTCTTCATTCTTCCAACAATCCCCCCTTTGTCATTGATGGAAACATGTGCCAAATTTTTTCAAAAAACAACATTTCTCCTTGCTCACATGACTCTCTCCCCATAACTTTATACTCTAACTCTCTCCATAACTCTCTCCCCCTTTGACATCAATGGAAAAGGGAGATCAAAAAGGTAGGGTGTAAACATATGTATGTACACAAAAATTCCAGCTTCCCATTTCAAGCATTCAAACAAGAATGACACTCTTTACATGAAAGATTTTTTTGTACCTCTCTCTTATGATCGAAAGAACTCTTTTCCATGCAAGCACAACCGAATTCATTCTTTCACTCATACCTTCCAACAAAGAGAAATTTGTAAAGGAGGATGTCTGATCAAAAGACAAACATAGTCGTTCACAATTTTAGATATCAGAGAGGATTCCAAAGAGATGATCTAATTGGACCTTAGGAACTTCCTTAACCAACCAGAAGGTTCTAACCATATCTTCTCTTTGCCTTTGAGTAGTCATCAATTCTACCCATAGTTCTCCAACTCTTATTCTCTATTTTCCATCCCTGTCTTTGAAGAAATACAAGTTCTTTCCAATACTATTCATCTCAGCTTCAATAGCTTCAATCCTGATTCTAAAATTATCAACAACTATTAGCCACCAGATACAATACTTGTAAATGTTAGATATTTCTTTGATTCATTCTTTTGTCTCATTCATGTGTTTAGATAGTACTTGTTTTACTTTGTTACACCTTGTTTCAAGCATAGCTTTGAATTTATGTCCTTTAGGTCCTTCCAACAATGTTCTCTCTTCAACAATCTCTACAAGATCATCTGGTAAAGAATATGACACATCTAAAACAAAAATACCTTTATTCAACAAATAATCAGCCAACACATCATCAATTTTAACTTTCTCAACTAGAGAGAACACATTTGACATTTCACCAATCTTCTTCATCTCACCCTTATCCAACAACATCCGTATATCCTTTGTATTGGATTCAAACATAAATTCTTCATTCTTCTCTTATGGGACACCTGCTACAATAGTTTTCCTCTTTTTCAGTTCTGGAGGAAAATCACCAATAATAACTTCCAACTCTCTCTTACCAGAGGATGAACCCACTTCAAATTGACTTGGTATTGGCATACTGGAGCATAGATTTGTTCTTAAGGATGTGAAATATGATTTTCAATCACTTACATTATCCACCAAAGATTCCAAGTATCTGTAGACTTGTTTCCCAATAGGAATACTAGATTCCCATACTACATTTTCTCTTCCCGATAGGGAGTTCAAAAAGTAAAAGACCAAGAACACAAGAAAAGATCCAAACCGAAAGGGATAACCCTCAACCAATGACATTCGAGCATTCTTAGATAGATTTTAAAGTAATAGGCTACACAAATCAAACTGCCTATTCTCTTTAACCATCATATGTGCAATATATGCAATAATAGCCGATGTCGGGCCTTCACGATTTTTGAAATAGATTTTATAGGAAATGCCATATGCAACATACCTTACAACTGAATCCGCAAGTGTGTTTATCAATAGAGCTCCATTACTTCTCGATCTACATTGATTTGCTTTCTATCCAAAATTTTTATAGGTATAGTAGTAGCCATTAAAATATTGATTCATCTTGCCTCCATTAAATATGTTCATCATTACCCGACCTCCATTACTTCTTGATCTACATTGATTTTCTTTCTGTCCAAATTTGTTACAGGTATAGTAGTAGCCATTAAAATATTGATTCATCCTACCTCCATTAAATTGAGCCATATGCAACATACCTTACAACTGAATCCGCAAGTGTGTTTATCAATAGCCATTAAACTTCTCTAACTATTCTGACCTCCATTACTTCTCAATCTACATTGATTTGCTTTCTGTCCAAATTTGTTACAGGTATAGTAGTAGCCATTAAAATATTGATTCATCCTGCCTCCAATAAATATGTTCATCATTACCCGACCGATCATTCTCACCTGAGATCTGCATTTAGTAGCTTTATGTCCAAATTTCTTACATCCAAAAAATTATCCAGAGAAAGAATCGGGAAACTAATTCATCCTACTCCTACATTTTTTTACCTTGTGACCATATTTATTATAGGAAAAACAAGTACCATTGAAAGACGGATACCTTTGTGCATTAGGTTGTCTCACACGTTGTCTCCTTGCAAGCTTCTTTTTATGCTTCCCTTTATCCTGACTCATTTGATTATCCTTAGAACTTTCACCTACATCATTTCCCAAGCCACCTTTTTCTTTACTTGGTTTTTTTCCTGCAAGTAGTTCTCCAAGCTTTCCAAAGATAGATCTGAAATTATTCTCACAAAAATTTTCCTTCTCCAGTTCAACTCTCAAGTTTACTATCTCTTGTTCATGTTTAGAGCATTCGTCAGACTTGTTCTACACCATTGTATTCAGACATTCTTCAATTCTATTATTTTCTTCTACAAGCACTTTCAATCCAATTATCTCTTGTTTTATCTACTCACTCACTTCTCTTTGTCTTTCCTTGAATTTGTTTAATTGTTCCCTTAGCTTCCAGACACATTCATTTGCATCAAGATTTTCTTTCAAATATCTATTTTCATTTTCAAAATTTTCAAGATCCTCAAGTGTAGTCTAGAGTTCTTTATCATCCATTTTATCAACCTTCAGGATCTACCTTAAGCAATTAAGCTCTTCACCAAGGAACCAAATCTCTCATACCAATTGTTAAAAGGCACATGACAACTAAGAGGGGGGTGAATCAATTTTCACAAAATTTAAACTTAAAATTTCAACACTTATCAATTCCACAACCACACTATTCTATTATTAAGTGTGAAAATGAAACACAAATAACAAAAAGTAAAATCAACACAATGAACACTAGATTTTTATGTGGAAAAATGAATAAGGGAAAAACCACAGTGAGGATTAAATCACAATATAAAGTAGTTCCAAAACTAAATGTATAAGGCTCACTGCCCTGAATAGGACTCACTGTCTGAATACAAAAGCTCACTACTTACAAGGAGGTTCACTACCTACAAAAGGATTTATAAAACAAAATTGGGCTTCATAGCCAAAATGAATTGAGAATAGCGCACCTAACAAGTACTGATATAGTTTTGGCGATGCTCAATAGATAGACTTAACACACTTCATAATTTTTGCTCTTCTTTAGCTTCACATTCACAAATGCCTTATTGATCACACACACATGTTATCTTCAAAAACTGTTCAACACATATATATACTCGATTCATCTACAAGCATCAATTAGATCAGCCTAATTAGATGCATCTCCAAAAATACTTGTTACCTAATTTTTAGCTTTCAGCTAAAATCAAGTAACTTAGTGTTTATTATTTTGATGTTTTCGTTTAAACATTTGAAAAGATAAACCATAGTCTACTAAGTCATCAATATGCATGAAAGGGATTGTTAAAGAAACAAATTAAATTTTATTCCAATGTTGCAATTACAATATATGAGAAAGCGAACCATATGTGTTACAAATGAAATCTTGATTGATAATCATGAAAGTGCATATTTTTCTCACACAAGCCATGAGACTAACTTTACTTATTCAATGAAAATAAAGAAAAGAATATACATGAATAAGTAAACAAATACAAATGTGTGTATAAGTAGAGAGGCTAGTCATTTCCTTAGAATGACTGGTTCAAGGTGTGTTGCCTTGCGTTGTTGCTGATTCAAGCTGCTTGTCCCTCCTAGTTCCTCATTGTTCCTGATTCCCGCATCTGGAAATAGCAATGATGTTAGAGAAATGCTCTAAGCAATGAAAAGTCTCAAAATTTACATGAACATACACCTATGCATGTATAAAATGATCTCTAAATACATTAAATAAGCAACATACCATAAGTGTCCTAAAAAACAAGAAAGAAGTGATCAAACACACCTATGATATGCTTTGTTTATCTAACAGTTTGTTCCTTGTGCAGGTTTAGGACAATTCTTGTTATTGTTTTGATTCATTTAATTACAACATGTGGGTAAATGTGGCTCCCACAAGGGTAGAGCTCAACATGCTACCCTCTGATGTTTTAAGAAGGATAAGAAATTGAGCAACTTGATCAAAGATATACATGCTATTAATGCATTAAATCAATATGGAATCACACTAGTTGATCAAATTTCACTATCAGATTCAAAAGATGCAACATAGAATTTGAGCTGTCAAAAGTCCATACTTCATCTTTTCATAATGAATCATGTCATGTGGTTTCCATCATGTCATAAGAAAGGTACATTTTTTTGGACATTTCTTTCAATCATCTCAATTGGATCCATGATCCATTTTATTAAAAGAAGTAAGTGATTTTAGGAATGCATCAAGTTCAAATATAGATGCATCAAGTTCAATTATGCATCTCTTAAATAATGAAGAGGAAATCAAGATATGCTTGAAATCATCATGAAGCATGTGGGGCAGCAAGAAGGAACAATCCAAGGTACTGTCAAGTCTCTCTCACCTTAACCCTATTGGACAACCACACATCACATAGGATGGTGAGCTTTCAGGTCACCAACATAAGTGACATGTGTTTGCCCACTAGGATCAAAGTGAGGAGACAGTGTTTATGTGTTGCACATGATTAAAAGGTAAGTAACTATTGTGGAAACTGGGTAGCAAACATGTGGGGAAGCAAGCATTGTTGTGGAAACCATGAAGGTTAGGGCAGTCCTAAAGAAAAATGCATGCTACATGTCATGAACAGGACAACAACAATGGATAAAATCATGATTTCATGCATATAGGTAGCAATTATGAATGTATGCTACATGACAACAAGGGTAGTCATTACATTCATTAAGGGAGTAAGTGAACCATGTTTTCACTTTGGTAGTGAATGATAAACTATGAATAAGCCATGCAATGAAAAGTGCAGTCAACAAACAACAAGGAGTAGCCTCATATGCATTAATGAAATCGCATTATGATAGGAATCATGAAACTTGGAAGAGGCTAAGCTATATAGTCATGAAAAGAAGAATATCCACATTACGATGTTGTGGAGGACACCTCTAGGAATGAAAATAGTTCCTTATACAATGCTTATTAAAATCTCATAGTAGGGATGTTGGAAGAGTAGCTATCATTGATGCAAATCACACTGGATAGGAGATCTTCATGAACAAGACAGTCTTATATAATTGCAGCCTATAGGGGGGTACAAGTGATTCATATGGTGTTGAATTACTAATGCTTATCATTGGAAGAAAATGGGATATTTTCAGTCACATATATTATATAAAATTTTGTGCATGAGGTTTTTAGTTACAATTTTCTCAAGGTAATGGCATAATATATAAATTCATAGTCTTGTCTTATGAATACAACTTTCAGTGAAATATCTCAGAGGTAATGAAAGCATGAGGCACTGTCATTGAAGTTAGTGCATGAATGGTATCATGGCCAAAAGGGTGAAATGGGGAAATCAAAGGATCCATGACTTGCTGCCCTTATGTGTTTGGAGGGGTGAATATGCTTACGTTAAGGTCATTCATCATTATTCCTTGAGGACTTTAGTAAAACATATCATAAAATGAGATAAATGAAAGTCATGTAATATCTTTTGGATTATGAATATGATAAGATTGAAAGATTTCCAATCATGTCATATAGGTTATGCAATAGAGGAATAGGTCATGAAAAAATGCTCTTGTCTTAGAGTGTCATGAGTCTATAGCTACAAGAACATGGAGAAAAGATGATACAACTATGTCATCACATATAAAGAGAGTGGGGATTAGTAGATGTGCTCATAATATTTCATGCAGGGGTTTGGTCATCATGAATGATCCAACATGGATCAAGATTGCATGCCAGAAAGCAAGAACCCAAGTTCAATATGATAAGAATCAATGCCTTGAGAACAAGTATGCATAAAAATGATATGGTGAGCACATCATTACCTATGAATAGACATAGAAGTCCACAAAATAGAACATAGCACCATAAAAAAAATGAGCCATAAGCTCTACAGAATGACAATATTAAATGATGTCAATGAAATAAAATGGAGGTCAACATTTGAATGCATCAAGAGAAGGGAAACCAAGTAGTCATGAAAGCTTGTTCTAGTGTGCACATAGAGTTTGTTTTTCTAAATAAACAAATTCAAAGCAAAAGTAGTGGAGGAAACCAACTATGCTACAACCATGCATACATTATAAAGGCACAAAGATAATGACATCCTTGAAGATGGTGACAAAATATGGAAAACCATTTGATATTTTTGAAATCGGGTATTCATCACTATGAACAAATGACAAACATTTATTTCAAGAAGTCATAACATGAGATTTTTTCTATCCTAAGATCTCAAGATTAGAGCTTCCATTAAATGATCATTTTAGTGCTTACAAAGTATAGCAATGGATAATCACTCAAGACAAGAAATTTTGTAAGCATAGGTAATAGATGTGACAATGTGATAAAACAGTGATCTTTCAGAAGAAAATTGAAGTTCCTAATCACATAAGAGAATCTTCTAAGTTTATTTATTAAAAAGCTGGAATTGTTTTCTTCTCAAATGAAGAAAACCCACTTGGTTTTTTTATAAAAGATTGCAAAAATGGAAGTGAAAGGGTTTGGTTTTGTTACACATGGAAGAACCCATCTGGGTTTGAATTGAAAATTTAGAAAACATATAAAAACTGAGATTTTCTCTCTATAGCCATGACCAAGGGTCATTTTCTTCACAAATTGTAGAAAACCCACTTTGGATTGTGTTTCAAAATGCATAATACAAAGAAATGTAGTGAGTTTCTTTTCAAAAAGGAACAAATCAAGCATTCAAAACCCATTTTTCTCTACAACCATTGTCAGAAGTTACAAGTTTTCTTCAAAAGCACGAAACCCACTTAGGGTTTTTAACAAAAATTGCAAGCTTTCTACATTGTGAAGAAACCCACCTAGGGTTTACAAAAAAAGGTTGAGGAAGAATTCAAATACATTGTCATTTTGAATGGCTATCATGGGTTTTTTTTTTAAATACAAAAATCAAAGGAAGATTGTGTGGAGTGTTCTACTTTCAAAAGAATAATTCTTTTGACAAAACCAGAAAGCCCAGTTCACATGTCCATGACTACAGCCTGGAAATTCAAAAGAATAGAGAACCCACTTGTTTTTTAATGTAATTATAGAAGCTTTTTAAAAGATATCATTGAGTTTTGAAGCAAAATCAAAAGCATATGAAACCCTATTCCATTCTCTTGGACACAACCTGAATGGTTAAGATTTCCTCGTGAAACAACAAAAACGTTGGGTTTTTCTCCATTTAAATACAAATGTAGAAGGAAATAAGCATTTTAATGCTTTATTTTTAAGCTGGAGACTAAAAATTTCTTTTGTTTGCTAAAAAATTAGAATGGAGTGGTCGACCGAAGGCTTACCTAGAGCTTTTTGCTCTTTTTTTTGCAATATTCAAAGCCTTTTCTTTCTACATAAAGCTTCATTTAAGCTTCTCATGGCATCTGAAAGCAATATGAATAACCACATAAGGAAAAAGTGAAACAAAATAGTTAGAAATACTCTATAGGATGTGACATTTTCCCCTCAAATAGCTCCAAAAAAGGTGAAAAGCACAGATTTTGTTGCAAAAAAGCATTTACCTATCATTTTTCTATGATTTTCATCAAGAGTGGATCAAAAAACCAGTTGAAATCGCCATTTTCTGAGCAAGCTTCAAAACCTAGGGCAGCAACATGTCTCTTCCAGAATGCTCGGTGGTAAAAAAATGATGTTTTTTTCACATTTTTTCCATCTTTTCTTGCTTAGGGTTAAACCCCTATCTTTGGTGGTTGATGGGATTTTTTCCCTTTCATTTTAAAGTTTGAAACACATTTAATTGTATAGTCGGGGCCAAATGGGGATTTAAAGACTTAGGAAAATTATTGCCTTGTGCCTTTTGAAAACTTAATGCCTTGTCAAAAAATTGTTAAGTGTTTCAAAATGAAACATGAGGAGTGTTCCAAGTAACACATATTATGCATTTGACCTTTGGTCATATGTTGCTTTCAAGACTTTGTGAATGTTCCTTCCAAAATATGTGGAGTCCCTAATGCCCACATAGGCCAAAATTTGGGCCCTTTGTTTTTCCTTTTAAAAATAAGAAGATGTTGACCAAGTCTATGGCCTTGAAGTGCAGGAATGAAGGTAAAGTATAAATGATCAAATTCCTTGGAGTTTTATTTTGTTTAATTTTTTTAGAAGCATTTGGATATAGCATTATATGTTACATTTTATTTCAAAGTGTAAAAACATCACTTAAGTGATTTGCAAATCACTTTGATGATTATTCATATGCAAATGTAATGTAGTTTAATATTGATGGAGGGGCCTTTGTTTTTGCATTCTATTTTGTAATGTAAAGTGATTTGTTTAAGTGATGGATTATAAATCACTTAAACAAATTATCTTGTTTTAATGCAAATTAGTGCCTTGTGTTTTCAAAACACACATATTGCATGGGTCAAGGCTGGGAGATAAAATGATGACTTGCACACATGAGGAGGGTGTGTGAGTGATGCATTTGACTGTTTTGGAGGAACATGTACTATTTTGGAGGCTATTTTTTCACACTTTTGGCATGACTATGATCTTGTCTTGACCTTGGACTGTTTGGAGGACTTTTTGGAGTGATTTTAGAAGGTTCTTTTTTGGCCTCATTGCTGCATCCGACTAGAACCTTCTAGATGGACATGTGTGAGGGGATTTGAGGGGTTTTACTGAAGTATCTTCATTTTGTCATTTTCGAGTTAGTTCTTTCTTTCCAACAGAGTGATAGCTTTGTCTTTTTGGAGCTATTTTTCATCATGGAGTTGTATTGTAACTCAGATGGACTTGTGATACAATAAGCACTTTGAATCAATAAAATAGAGCATTTTACCTTCTCATTTCATGTTTCATAGTATACTGTTAGCGATTGATCAATTTTTTTTGTGAAATTTATCTTTCCTTGAAAAGTTGTCTCATGTTTAGGCATCTGTTTAACATATAATGCATGGTAACAAGTTATAAGTTGTGTTAGTTAATAGTGTTGTTAGTTGTGAAACCTTTTGTTTTCCTTCTAAAAGCCATTTTTAGAGACCTCCTTGTAAATTACTTATATGAACTACATTTGAAAATGAGTTGTGTAAGCCAAGTTTTATGATATTATTTTGAATGTGATAGGTTGCTATTAGGTCCTAGTTGGCTTTTGGTGTATCACCTTAGGTACTTTAAGTTTATGTTCATGTTTTATGTATTTCTTACCCTTTACCTCAAAAATTAGTAGTTAGGTGGCATCAAAAGGGGAACCAACCCATAATCTGGAGGTCTTCTTTTGAATAGGACACTCACAACCTAAAAGCAGTCCCATGTTACATCCAAAACTGCTAAGTTTTTCATAACCTAAGGGTGTAGATTTGGATCACTAACAATACTAACCTGTCGGCTTCAAGCATTCACAACATCCTCCCAAAAGATGCTTAATATGCTACATCATGTCGATACAGCCTTAAGATAGGTCACACATATATCCACATAACAAAATTAATTCACCATACACAACCAATCCAAGAAGTCGGCCAGAAATAGAGTTCATTGCAAAAGGAAACCAACAAAGTAATGCCAATCCATCGTACAAGTATGGGGGCACATGAGATTATGATCATACCTACCTTCAACATTCATAAATATTTTTGCAAAACTGCAAGCATCAACTACCAACTGCAAAAGATTGCGGACTGGAATATTGGAAGGTGTAACTTAAAAACTGCTTCAGATACCAGACTAAAATATCGGATTAAGCACTAACTTAATCTTGCAACCACAACATGGTGACATCAATGAAAAAACAAAACTATAGAGATGGCTATTCTTCTTCATTCTTCCAATATTTTCATAAACTCTTGACTTAGCAACTTTTAGGTTCTCTTTGTTGACGGTGAGTTGCCAATTTTCAGAACTTTGTAGCCTTTGACAAGAGGTTCTAATGTTCAGGTTTTTAGCGATATATAAAATTTGAAGCTGATGGATGTGGGGACCACTTGGAGTAGTAAATCTAGTATCGAAGGGAGATGATATACATTCTCCTAGATAGGGTGATGTATTGATTCTTTCTCATGGGTGTCTTGGTGGGACCCGATCAGTGTCGAGCTGGAAAGTGGTAGTTGGTTGGTCGATTGAATTGGTAGGTACTACAGACATTAAAGTGACTTGGTGACTTCAAAGGGAGATGAATGAAGTCTCTTTGATGGTTCGATGTAGTTATGACATTTACCTATTATGTGATGGTTAGTGTACAGTTGTGTACAAGAACTGAATCGGTTGGTTTCCTAGTTGACCTAGAATGCAAAATGAATAATGGATTAATATGGAGCATCTTGGATACATTATGTGAGGAATCTATCTCTCTCTTGGTAGTTTGATTGGATGAAATCTCTTCCTTGATGTGACTCTGCGTTGTATACTATAAGAATATTGTAACAGTGTGAAGATTGTAGTCGACAGAGAGGTTGATTAGAGAAATGTAGAGAGAGAGAGGGAGACATATTTGCAAAGGGGTTATGTTGTCGAGTTCCTCTGGATAGAACAATATGTTAAGCTCTATAAAGGCTTAGAGCTTGTGAATTGTATTGTAATTGTATTTTGTTGTTGAATAATATAATGGCGATCTAGGATTTTGGAGTGTGGGGTTTTTTACCCATAAGGGTTTTCTCCACGTAAATATGTGTTCATTTCTTCTATTCTATCTTTCATGGTTTTGTTTGATAAATCCATGTTACATGTTGTTGGAACTAGTTGTTATTAAAATATCTAAATTTGCATGAGATTTTCTAAAAATATTTAATGTGGGAAATGAACCATGTCTGATTCTGCTTTGTGGCATAGTAGTACATGTCTTTCAAGAAATATAAGAAAATAAAGGCTACTGAAGGCACTATTCATCTTAGATGTTTCTTTCTGAGATGATTTAAATTTCCCAACAAGTGGTATCAGAGCTATATTTTGGAATTTTTTTGTTCTTGGTGTTTCTGGTTATGGGTATTCCTTCTTAGAAGGTTTCTTAGCCTAACAAGCTTGAGGAAATATGAAGGAATCATCTGTTAAATTCATCCTTTGGTGAGTGGAATTCGATTGCTCATTTGTTTTAGTTTCATGTAACAACACACAGTTTGAAGGATGTTCAAGATCGAGAAAATGGAGATGGTCTATTGTGGTTTGAAGCTCCTAGTTGGTGGTGAAATAATCCTAATGCATGGGGTGGAATATTTTTCTTTATGGATGTGTTGCAAAAAAGTCTTCATATTGGGTGTGTGTGTGTGAGGCTCCTTGATGATATGGAGAAGCTTGGGTTGTTATTTAGTTATGGAGAAATGTCTTGTGCTAGGTGTATTCCCCAATATTGGAAGGCATAGTTTTTCTATTACCTCGATTGCATGAAGGCTATGGAATTGATCATTAGATGGTTTGGAAGCTCTTGTAATAGCCTGTCTCTCTCTTAGATGCATGTGCATGCTGATGGTTTTGGAGTTGGATTGATATGGGCCTATTGTTTCGTTTAAAGAATCTATGGGTATGCATATTATTGATAATCCTTTATTTTGGTTTAACTGTTATGGTGTTTATGTTTCATACTTCTAAGTCATCCAAATGTGAAGTGGATATGGGTGTGCATGGAACATAGTGGTTTTGTAGGTTTTACATAGTAAAAAAAACTTGTGGTTTTGTGGAGTTGTTGTTAAACTATTTTCTAGACCCTGGCTTGTTGGGGCATTGCTGGATGAGATAGTTGTAGTTTTGCATACATGCATGGTAAGAGAAGGTGTGATTTCTTCTCTACATGGGAGTGTTGGTTAGTGATTCAACATTCTTGTGGTGATGCTTGGTGGATTCCTTGACTATGGTGCTCATTGTGGACATGATTGGTGAATCAAATCTGAGCATGATCTGGTGCTAGAGTCATGTTGTCTACATGGTAAATTCTCTTTGAGATCTTAGTTTTGTAGTTTCTAGTGTGATGATTGGTTTTCATGTTTTAGTGTTTAGATCTATGAGTTATGAAATTGTATGGATTGATCACCCATTCAGTTGGAGTGGGATAACTTGGAAGTGGACTATCTATATCCATGAGGTTGTTTCAGTGTTGATGTATATTTCTTAGCTGGCCTTTTCTATGGTCACTTGTGCATTGGTGTGGTTGCTTTGAAATGAGAGGATGGATAGTGTTGAGTACCTAGATAGTCATTTATGGGGACCTGTACCATTTTGTATCATGATGTCATGGATATCTTGGATACACTGCTTTGTGTAAGCTTTTGATAGTGATGGTAATCTTTGGTTGGTTTGAAGATCTTGGTGCTGCTTGGTATTGTTGTCAGATGGAAATGTTGATGCATGGACCTGAAGGATTTTTAGATTAGAAATTTTTTTGTCACGATGCTTGGAGATCTTGTTTGTCACAATTCAGTGGAAGCTTTAACAATGGCTATGGATTCATCACTTAGTGGTGAATGATCTTCTTTAGTGTTGCAATGTTACTAAGAGGAACTATTAGATCCTATTGTTGTAGATGGGTTCTTTTGCATTTGCATGGACACTATTTGAATATGTGTAGCATCTCAGATCCATGGAAGACTCTTGGAGTCTTTAGTTGAGGTGTTGGCAATGCTTGATAGGTGATGTTGGTTTAGAGTTTGTTTTCTTAATGTCATGATATACACTTGATTGTGCACTAGAGTTTTGTTATGATGCATTGCTCTTGAGACCATCGTATGTTCACTTGGATTATGTTATCTCCTAAGGGGGATGTTTAGATCATGATGTCATGATAAGTTCCTACTTTAGATGATTGGAGTGTTGGCAATGATCTGATGATTCTCTGTGTTTTGGGTACATTGGTCATATGCTTGAGAACTTCATGATCGTGTAGAAATGCAATTTGGAGTTTGGCATGAAATGATCATTTGCAGATGCTCATGGATACATGGAGAATTAGGTGAGGCTATAATTATCTTGAGATGAGAGAAGTGATGTTGATGGTTACTCTTGATGAATATTTCAGCAGAAAGTCTAAGGAGCCTACACCTTGGTTGGACATGAGTTCAACAAAGACCAATGAGGGGATTTCTCTTGGAGAAGTCATGAGAAATTGGTTACCCTGGAGGAGAATTCTCATTCCCCACTCTTGGACTACTCATCAGTTTATCATTTGAAAGGTATTTCCCATTATTGCTTTTAGATGTGTTATGTTCGTGCTTTTATTCTCATGGAATTAGTTGATTCTTGGTGATTTTCTTTGGATACTCATTTGAGGATTGGTTTACAATGTGTCTATATGCTTTATCTTTCATAGATATGGATCTTGAGCTTTGTAGTTAGTTATAAAGGATTCATTTGAAGGATGATTAGCATGGTTATCTCCTTGTGCTTTTGTGTGTTTTAAGATATCATTTATTGATGAGGACTATTAGGATATGGTTTTATGGGCTGATTTCCTGAGATTGAAATGAAAAATTTTGATATTCTTTGAGAAGGCTTACATCCATGTTGATTACATGTTATATATGTTGTGTTTGAATTTGGAGATTAAACAGTTGGGTGTTGTTATGTTGTTCTCTTTGGTGTGGTGAGAAGGAGATCATACTTGAAACAGTTGGTATTCAAAGGTGTATGTATGAGGATTTTCTACATGTATATGATGTGCATAGTTGCTCTCTTTGGTCTTGTTTATCTTCCTGGATGTTTGGTTTCACATTACATTGGTTTAAGAATTGGTCAGAGCTATAGTGATCACTAGCTTGTGGTCATGTGTTTTCACTCATGTTTTTGGGTGATGACATAGAGGTTCTTAATCTCTTTCCTTTTTTGGGTGTGGAGAACTTGGGAGAGTTGTGCAAACTTGTGGTGAGAGTTGTTCTTATAGGTTGTTTAATTACAGGTTTTTCATATCATTGTGGATGGTTCCTTGAAACTACATGTTTACAATTTATGTGTTATGCTATTGGTAGACTTGGTATGCCTTGATCTTTTCAAATTTATTACCCATGTAGTGGGAGTTCTTGAATATGTTTGTTCTTCTTTGACTAGTTTGTACATGGAGCTTGTATCTGTAGTTGATGGGTTGTTTGTGTTGCTAGCATGAGTTTACTAATGAGGATACCTTTGAGGTATGTGTGATTGAATGGATTAGCACTTGCTATGTGTGCTGTTTTTATTCATGTGGGTTGTTCAATTGGATGGGAGTAGTCAGTTTTCTTACTATTGTTTTAACTAATATTCTATATTATTTTTTGGGGAGGACTTCATGATTGTGTTCAAGTTGAAGCTTTGAAGTTGACGTTATTGATGCTTTTGTATAGCTTGTGAGCACAATGGAGTGATGGTTTTATTTTTGTAACCTTTTCTATTAGTTGGATTTGATTCTTGTGTTCTTTAGATTGGTGCATATATGCCTTGGCTCATTCCTTTTCCCATCGTGGATGGTTGGAACTATTGCCTAAGTTGGTGGACATATTGGATGTCATTGCAGGTGTCTTGATTGGAGTACAGAAGCATTGTTTAAGACTCTTGAGATTTCATGTATGGTTGTAATGAGTTGATTAGTAACTTCTAGCATTGGAAGGATCCAGTAAATTCTTTGTCAAGTGGGAGCATGTTGGAAAATGTGACCAAATTTACTGGCTTGATCTTCTCCCTGCAGATTATGTTTAAATCCTTCATCAACCTGATATTTAAAGTTTGGCAGGAAATAGTTTGTTACTTAAGTCACGAGGTTCCAAGCTTTCCTAACCTAAGTTATAGGGTTCTAAAGTTTCATAACCTCCCAAATTAGTAACTTTGAGGTTCTCTTTGTTGACGACGTGTCACAAGTTTTGAGAACTTCGTAACCTCTGACAAGAGGTTCTAAAGTTTAGGTTTTCAGTGAAATAGAGAGTTTGAAGTCGATGGATGTGGGGACCGCTTGGAGCAGTAATGCTAATATTGAAGGGACATCTTGATATCAAAGGGAGACAATATCCAGTCTCCTTAATAGTGTGATGTATTGATTCTTGCTAGTGGACCGTGTCTTGGTGGGACCCGATTAGTGTCAAGCTAGAAAGCTATAATCAGTTGATTGATTGACTTGGAAAGTGTTGAAAACATTGAAGTGACTTGGTGATTTCAAAGGGAGATGAATGAAGTCTCTTTGATGGCTTGATGGAGTTATGACAATTACTTGTTATGTGATAGTTAGTGTATAGTTGTGTATGAGAATTGGATCAATTAGTTTGCTGGTTGGCCTAGAATGTAGAATGAATGACAGATTAATACATAGCATTCTAGATACATTCTATGAGGAATCTCTCTCATTAATTTGATTGGACAAAATCTCTTCCTCGATGTGAATCTATGTTGTATACTGTAAGAGTATTGTAACAATGTGACAATTGTAGTCGATGGAGAGGTTGATTAGAGAAATGTAAAGTGAGAGAGGGCAGCGTATTTGTAGAGGGGTTATATTGTCGAGTTCCTCTAGATAGAACAAGATGTTAAACTCTATAAAGGCTTAGAGCTTGTGCATTGTATTGTAATTGTATTTTGTTGCTGAATAATACAATGATGATTTAGGATTTTGGAGTGTGGGGTTTTTTACCTGTAAGGGTTTTCCCCATGTAAATCTATGTGTTCATATCTTCTATTCTATCTTTCATGGTTTTGTTTGATAAATTTGTACTACATGTTATTAGAATTGGTTGTTATTAAAAGATCTAAATTTGCATGAGATTTTCTCAAAAGGTTAATGTGGAAATGAACTATGTTTGATTCCACTTTGTGGCATAATAGTACATTTCTTTGAGGCAATCTAAGAAAATAAAGGCTACCAAAGGCACTACTGATCTTGGATGTTTCTTTTTGAGATAATTTAAATTTCCCAACACCAGGGATAAGTTCTCTTGGGTGATTTCTAACATCTATGATCCTAATTCGAAATGTGCTTAGAAGCATTTTTGGGGGAGCCTACAAATTTTTAAATCCCAATTCTCTTTTCAAAATTGGATGGTAATGGGGGACTTCAACAATCTACTAAATGATTCTGATAAGTTTGGGGGTGCCCAAGTTGTGGAAAATAGCCATTTTGATCTCATGAATTTCATCAATGATAATGTGTTGTTGGATTTGGATTTGTGTGGTGCATCCTATACTTGGTCCAATAGGTGTATGGGGGATGCTCTCATTCAGGTTAAGCTAGATTGGGCCTTGATTTCACTTGATTGATTGCAATCTTATGCTTTTTCCCTGTCGTCCCTTACTAGACTTGACTTGGATAATTTCCCTATATCCTTGAATGTTGAGCTATTGGGTTATAAAAATTCATTCCTGTTCAAATTTGAAAAGATGGACTAGTCACCTAGAGTTACATTCTAAGATTTCTGAGTGGGGGAATATTAATGTTGATGGATCTGCTATGTATAAATTTTGTAAGAAGCTTGCTTCTATTAAGCATAATCTAATCCAGTGGAATAAATCCTCTTTTGGAAATATATTTAAGGAGGAATTTGAATTAAAGGCCAAATTGGACATCTTGCAACAAAGAATATAAACCAGTGGGAATGATTTGTCGCTTCTCTAGGAGGAAAGTATCCTTTTAGCTAGTTTGCACAATATTGTGGCTAAGGTAGAGGAGTTTTGGAAGTAGAGGTCTAGAGCTATTTGGCTTCAGAGTGGGGATAAACACACCCGCTTCTTCCATCTCACGACTTTGAATCATAGATCCTCTAATAGGATTTCCAAAATTCTTGTGGACAATCTCTCTTTGGAAGAGGATGATGATATTAGATGTACTGCTCGATCATTCTTTAAGGATTTTCTTTTTGAGAGCCACCCTTTTGATCCTATTTTCCAACAGGGGTTTCTTAATGTGATTCCTAACTTGGTGTAGGAGGAGGAGAATAGGGGTTTGAATGTATTCCTTTTGATGAGGAAATTAAAAAGGCTATTTTCTCCTTTGAAGGAAACAAATCTCCTAGACTAGATGGGTTTCCAATGTTGTTCTTCCAATCTTATTTGGGTATTATTGTGAAAGATGTTATTAATACCATATTTTTTTTGGTAGTAGGAAACTTCTTAAGGAATTGAATTCTATGTTTATTGTACTAATTCCTAAGAAGCTTGGTGTTGCACATTTTGGCAATTTCAGGCCCATAAGCCTATGTAACTCTATTTATAATATTTTCTCCAAAGTCCTGGCACCTAGACTACAAAGGGTCCTTCATAAGATAATCTCCTAGACTAGATGGGTTTCCAATGTTGTTCTTCCAATCTTATTGGGATATTATTGTGAAAGATGTTATTAATGCCACAAAGACTTTTTTGGTAGTAGGAAGCTTCTTAAGGAATTGAATTCTACGTTTATTGTAATAATTCCTAAGAAGTTTGGGGTTGTGCATTTTGGTGAATTTAGGCACATCAGTCTATGTAACTCTATATATAATAATTTCTCCAAAGTCCTGGCATCTAGACTACAAAGGGTCCTTCCTAAGATAATCTCTCTTGAAAAAAATGGTTTTGTTCCAAGTAGGAAAATTTTGGATTCGGTGCTCACAGTGTGTGAGCATATTCTCTCTTTAAAGGTTAAAAGAACCCCGGTCTTAGTTTGAAGTTGGATTTCATGAAATCCTATGATCAGATGAACCGGTAGTTTTTATGCAACATCATGAATTCTTTTGGCTTCTCAGATCAGGTTATGCAATTGGTTGGTTAATTAATTTCTTCATCATCTTTTTTGGTGCTGGTGAATGGGTTTCCTTCTACCTTCTTTAGAAGCTCCCAATGACTACAACATGACTACAACAAGGAGATCCTATTTCTCCTTTTCTCTTTATCATTATGGTGGAGTCTTTGGGCATATATATTCTTCAAGCAGTGTTTAATGGTGCTTTCAAAGGCTGTTATCCTTCTTCACATCAGCTTTGTTGTTCACATCAAAAATTTGTTGATGATATTGTTATTCTTGTTGAAGTGTCAGTTGTTGTAGCCAAATCTATCCATCTTATTCTCCAACAGTATGAGGCAACTTCTGGTCAAAAGGTGAGTTTACCTAAAAGCACTATTTTCTTTCTTAATACTTTGGAACATCTTCAGGAAAGAATTTCTAGTATTTTGGAATGTGTCATATGGGAGCTTCCCTTAACCTATTTACGGCTTCCTTTTTTCTCTAATGGGGTTCCAGACTCCTTTTGGAATAGCATTATTGATAAGTTTAATTCAAAACTTGTTGGGTGGAAGGGTGCCCTTCTAAGCCAAACTGGAAAAATATAGCTAATCAAGTCTACTTTGCAAAATCTTTTGGTTTATGCTTTAAGTTTGTTCTAGATCCCTAGGAGGTATTGGGAGACGATTGAGAGTATCCAAAAAATATTTATGTGGTCTAGTGTGGAGGAGAAGAAACAATTACATTTGTTGTCCTGGGATGAGGTTTGTAGGTCTAAAGTTCAAAGTGGTTTAGGTTTGCATAAGCTAAAAGACTTTAATTCTTCCCTTATTGCTAAATAGTTGTGGAATTTGCTTTTGAATGGTAAGGAATGGACTAATATTTACTCCTCGAAGTATTTGAGATAGGTGGATAAGTTTAGACATCTATTGAGGGAGGATTTTTCCCCTCCTCTAGGGTTGGCCCTTTGGAATTTCATGTTGAAAGCTTGTTCCATTGTTATTGTTGGTCTGCGTTGGGTGTTTGGGAATGGGGGAGAATCTTGTTTTGGGATGATTGGTGGATTGGGCATGGTCCTTTGAAGGATGAACCTTGGGCAGCCCCTTTCAAAGATTTTTGTATTAGGGAATGGGGCCTTTATGTGTTTGATTACATATT
This sequence comes from Sequoia sempervirens, assembly GCA_007258455.2. Lineage (NCBI taxonomy): Eukaryota > Viridiplantae > Streptophyta > Pinopsida > Cupressales > Cupressaceae > Sequoia > Sequoia sempervirens. Next base: position 181,539,726 of record VDFB02105785.1, on the reverse strand, counting down.
TAAGGGTAAGTGGATTAGACTTGATCTAGTTAACATGGATTTGGAACCCCTTTTTCTATTCCTATCCCCAATTCATATTCCCACCTCTTCTCTTGATAATTTTAAGGTGTGGAGGTTTTCTCCTAATGGTAAATTCTCAGTGTCTTCAGGCTTCAATTTTTAGAATCGGATTGTTGGTCCCCCTCCCTTTTAGGTTTGTCTATGGAATACAACTTTTTTTCCTAAAATTAATATATTCTTTTGGCTTCTTTGTCAAGACAAGATCTTGACTCTTAGTAATCTTGCAAGAAAGGGAATGGCTATGCCGAATAGGTGTTTTTTGTTAAAGAAGCTATTGAGGATAGCTATCATCTTCTGGTTGGTTGTAGTGTCACTTGGGATGTGTGGGCTCATATTTTTCAAAGGTGGGATATTTCTTGGGTGTTTCCTAGTTCAATTTCATAAATCTGATTTTAGTGGGTGGCACCTTCACAAAATTTGGTTCTCTCAATGCTTTGGTCTTTAATCTTGTTGCATATGGCTTGGAGAGTGTGGAAGGAACGAAATAAACGTGTCTACCATCAACTGGAACTTCCTCCTTCAAGGTTGGATTTAAAAATTTGTGAGGCTATAAAGGAAAATTTTGTTTCTGAATGGTTGGTGCTTCCTACCTCGAGTCCCAAGGTTGTTGTTTCCAGGCATGATTTGTTGGTGGGAAATCGATGGAGCCTCTCTTGTGACCTTTCTATTTTAGTGAATAATATTAAGGCTTCTACAAGGGGGTTCGATGGAAAGCTCCCTCTCGGGGTTGGTTCAAAGTTAACTTTGACAATATTGTTGAAGGGAATCTAGGACTTGCTATTTGTGGGGGAGTATTACATGATGAAAATGGTAGGTTTGTCTCTGTGGTGGCGCTTCCTTTGGGAATCTAGACAAACCACTATGCAGAGGTAGAAAAAGCCTACCACGACCTTTTACTGGCTAGAGAAGCATGGGTTACTATACTATGGATAGAAGGAGATTTCCTTATTATCATAAAATGTCTCCTAAAGATTAGTCGGCCATCTTGGTCCATAGCTCATTTGATTAATGATGCTATTTATATTATTAATTCTTTTGATGAGGTGAGAATTACTCAACTTTTCGAGAGGCCAACACGCTTGCTGATGGATTTACTAATTTAGGAGTGATGGCTCGTAATTATTGGAATACTTATGATTCCATGCCATTTAATCTAGAGATTATCTCTAATTATGACCAGATGTCATGTCAAGGAAGCAGTTATGGGGGGAGATAAGTTATTTTATTTCTTCCTCGATTAGTTTTTGCACTTCGAGTTTAGTGCTTGCTCATCTAATAATTGCTTTTTAGATGATTTTGAGATCATGGGTCAGGGTTTGAGGTATGGAAGTACTTGTATTATCAAGATCACATGATTTGTGGGTAGTTTTTGTATTTTCTTTTGGATTGTTTGCATAACCCTTTATGTGCACAAGAACAAAGAATAGGTTGTGAGTAGTTTTTTGCAGTCCACCATGGGAGGAGCTCATTGTAGAGTGGAACCAAGCTCTTGTGAGGAATTTAGTGGTAATAATCCCATCTAAGAACACTTGCAGAAGGGTGGTGTTTTCCCAGGGATAATTAGACCTATCACCTTGATGCTAAAAAAGATCAATTATTTAAATGTACAAAGGAAGCTAGAGAAGCCTTTAAGAAGGTTAAGGATGCTATTTCTTTAGCTCTGATGTTGGTCAATCCAGACTTGTCAAAGGACTTCATAATGTATGTATTCAGTAGCAAGTCAAGTATTGCTACTGTGCTAACTCAAAAAGATGATGAAGGAAAGGGAGAACATTTGATAGCATTTCACTCCCAGACCTTAAAGGAATATGAGATGAACTACAACTTCGTTGAGAGGAAAATGTTCACAATTGTTAAGGGAATTAAGAAGTTCTGACACCTCATATCTTGCAACAAGGTGATTGTTTATGTCACACATTCCAATGTGTGCAAGTATATCATGTAAGGAGATATTGCCAAAAAGAGGGCAAATTGGATCACTAATATCCTTGAATATGACATTGAGATCAAGCCTACAAAGACCATTTGAGGAAGGGGACTATGTGAATATTTGGCATGTGATGAGGAAATGACAACTGAAGAGGAGCAACCGGAGCTAGTTCTGACAAATGAGTCCAAGTATGAAGGTTGTTGGCTAGCAGACAAAGTGAGATTCATGCACACTAGAAAGTATCTGCTGGGCTTTCTTTCTCTAAAGAGAATATTTTATAGACTACAAAATATTAGATACACACTTATTGAAGGGGTCCTCTTCAAAAGGAACTTCAATGGTTTTCTATTGCAGTGTGTCACCACGAAGCAAGCAAAGAGAATCCTTGAAACTTTCCACAATAGTCCCATGGGTGAACACTTCTCTATGAAGACCATCGCCTTTAAAATCATGTGCACCAGATAATTTTGGCCTACGTTATTCCATGACTCACACTCCTTGGTAAAAGTCTCCAAAGAATGCCACTCCTTCCAATACCTCTCAATCCAATAGTGGTTGATGATTCATTCACACAATGGGGCCTTGAGTTTATCAGAATGATGAATCCCACCTCCAACACTAGACACAAATGGATCCTCACGACCATGAACTACTTAACCAGATGGACCGAGGCCATGCCCCTAAAGAATGTGATGGAGGTGGAGATTTTGGACTTCCTTGAGGAACTGGTGATGAGATTTGGCCCACCAAAGACCATCATCTCTAATAATGCCAAGGATTTCCTAGTATTTAAGGTATGTTAATTTTCACTTGTGCATGGCATATTCTTGAAAGCGTCATCAAATTACTACCCACAGGGGAATGGCCTGGCTGAGTCGCCTAACAAAAAATTAGTCTGACTAATAAAAAGAATCATGTTGGAACATCAAAGAGAATGGCATAAGAACCTTTGAGCAACACTTTGGGCAAACCGCATAACTCCCAAGTAAGTAGTCAAGATTTCGTTGTACGAGTTAGAATATGGAAAAGAAGCACTGTTGCCCATCTCAATGGGGATTCCTATGTTACAACTACTCAAATCCTTGGAAATTGAAGAAAATGGAGCCATGGAGGTTCAGTTGGCCGAGTTGTTGGAAGTACAGGAAAAAAGGGAAAGGGCCCTAATAGCCATGTCTAACCGCCAATAGGTGGTTAAAATATGGTTGAATAAGAAAGCCTTCGACCAAGGTCTAAAATGTGGGGACCTAGTATTAAAGTTCAATGAGAGGGCTATGAAGCCTAGCCAACACAAAAAAATTGACAGTCTGTGGGAAGGCTCTTTTAAAATAATTCAATGCAAGCAACACAATGTATTTGAATTAGAAAAAATGGAAAATGAAGCATTGGAAGTTCTGGATAATGAAATGCACCTTAAATTGATTAATTACGCTTCATTTTTCCAGTGTAAATATGTGAGTATTGTAATTATTTTTCCTTCGTGTTTTTGTTGGCTAATCTTTCAAAAAATTCCACAATGCAAGGAAGCAGGAAATTAAATGAAACCCATTATTGCAAGAAGCATAGAGAAGTAACTTATAAAGCATGAACCAGAAATGAACCCATATGTGCAAAAAATTAAAGAGAACCCATATTATAGAATTGAAAGAAGCAAAAGAGACAGGGATTTAATATAAGTTGTATATTCATTATATATATATACTTTGATAAATAAATTTTTAAAATGGCTCTAAGGCCATACTTTTAAAGTATATCTATATAGTATGCAGTTTCTTCATATATATATATATATGGTAGAAGGCCTTTTTTAGGCATATATACAAAAAATTGATTAAGAGTGATTTTACTTAAAATGGAGAAAGAGGAAGTGCATCTCAAGCAAGAGCATCATTATCAGCAACAACATCTACAATAGCTTCATCGACAACATCAGTAGGAGCAGCAAGACCATGAACAACAACAACAACATCAACAAGAGCAATGGCTAGTGGCAGATGGAACACCAGGTTCCTAAAGTCAGTATACCAGTCAACACCATAAAAGAGCACCACATTATAGCAAAAAAAGTAGAAAGTGGCAAGCTCGAGTCACCCTTTGACGATGCTCTTCATGTGACAAGAGGTAGAACACATTCAAGAATGGTACCTATGGCACTACTGCATCTTCTTCAATATGCTTACAAAGGTCACTTGTTGTTGGAAGGGAAAAACCATACACAACATTCACCACCACCTCTCCAAGGTCACCTAAGTAGTGCTTTAGAAATATTTCAAGTGTAAGGCATAGGATCATTGGCTTGGGAACCTGGATATCAAGCAGAGATGTGACAAAATGAGAACAAACGTCAGTATTGACTTTGTACTTATCTTCATATTGCATGCAATCTCGGCCTAACACCCACTTCATGGCTATGATAGCCAATGAATGTTTTTTTTTGGTCATTCTTTTCAAACACCTATTGGAGATTTCACCTAGAAAAGTTGTTTGAGACTTGTTGCAAACTAGCCTAATGGGAGTATTCATGATGCTAAGCTCTGTACTCAACTGCCTAATGCTAAGCTCTACTCAACTACCTAATGTGACCCAACTGCCTAATACCAATTCTTCTCAAATGCTATGTGTGATTTTTCTACTATCTAAGGGCCTATTTATAGAAATAGCTAGGATATCTGAGGTATTTGTGTGCCATAAGCATGATGCTAATCAAGTACCAACTTTAAAATACCACCAAAGGTGAGCTCAAATTTCCCACCCAATTGCATCTATCATGTACAAATTGTTGCATGCAAAATTAATAAGAGGTAATTAATTAGTGCAAATTGATGGCATTACCAAGTGATCATCTATACAGTCAAGTGTTGATGTGTCATACTGCAGGTGCTTCTCAAACTCCAAGAAAGAACTCATATCTTTTCAAGTATTCATTGCATCTTGGCTTAATTATTCTTTTTTAGATATTAATTTCTAGAGCATGCAAAAGCTTAAACTGCCTTCAATCACCAACTCAATTTCTAAGGAAATCATGCTATAGGACATGATTATCAATTGTCATTATGAATTCTTGTCTTTTCAAAATAGAAAGAAATTCATTTCACATGAGCAAAGGAATTGGTGATACATGTTGAATTAAATGCTAAAAGGAAACTATTTCCTACCACTCCAAGAAAGAAATAGCTAAGTATTGCATGCGAAAGGGTAACATTGTAAAATCTTCCTGAGTACGCTATCTCGAGCAAAGAGTTTTCAGCATAGACAAAGCCAGAGTGAATTGGAAAAAAATTTGAACATCGCAGAAATTTACAGTACCCTGAAATGGCTAAAATTTCTCAAATGGAAGCACAGGTCGAGGCAATCCAAAGCTTGTTTGACACCATGCACACAACACCCATGGCCAATATTTTCCACGTTACCTCTTTCACTTTGCCTAGAATACTAGAGAAGTTGGAGTGGATTCACACACAAGTTGCTAAAAAGAAAAAAACTTATAGGGACCAAAGCCAAATAAAGGAAGAATGGGATAATATTTGTGATCCTGTCCTTAGAAAGAACCCTAAGACTCTTAGGGAGGAAGCCTCCAAGAGAATGAAGAAGAATACTGACCCATATTCCTTGGTGCAAAATCAATGGTTCATCAGGCTTCCACAATAGATGGTCCCCTTTGTGAATTACTACCTAGAACTAGTTGATGAGAGAATTAAGCATTTTAACCCAAGTACCAACACCATCAAGGGTCAGGAGCTAAGAGTCAATATCTACATAGAAGCTATTTGTATCATGCTATGTATCCCTCAAAAAAGCTCCAAAGTAGACAAGATGGAGTCATTCACTCCAGCAAAGAGGGAGAAAATATGGAGAACCAAAGATTTTGCTCTAAATTTTTATAAGAAACCAGAAGGTCTAGGGATGACCATTGAAACCCACCACAAATTCTAGTAATGCACAATGCTTTCCCTGTGGACCTACATGATGATTCTCAATGATGGCCTTTGTTTGTGGCCTAGATACCTACAGGTATGTTCAACAATTTCAATTAGGTCTGGAGTTTCAGTTGCATAGGAAACATTCCTTTTTCTAGTATGACTTTTCAAAATTCATCGTTGGGGAGATGCTGAGCTAGATAAGGGAATGCAGAACATAGCAGAGGTTTGGATTTCCTTCTCTCCTTACCCATATGTTTTTGAGCTAGATAAGGGAATACAGAACATAGCAGAGGTTTGGATTTCCTTCTCTCCTTACCCATATGTTTTTGCATTAGAACCCCAACTTCTTCAAAAAACATTTGAGGCTGGGTATGTTTGATGAAAAGGGAATAAGAAGGCTAGTTTCTATATGCACTCCTCTCCTCTTCACATCTTATGATTATTATGCATTCTTGGATTATTTCTTGACTCTGATTTTGCAAGACCTGAGCGAGGATGGTGGACTTTATTAGCTTTCTATCGACTAGACTAGGTATATGCAAAGTTTCACTCTGAAATGCGACTTGTTTTTCAGAGAAGATTTGGCATTGATTCGGGTGCACGACTTTACTAGGGAACTGTTCTAGCTTCCGACATGTCACAAACAGGGTGTTGGCACTTGAAATTTTCTGACAAGTTTCGATTATTGACTATACCTTATGTGAAGGGCTAAGAAGAAAGGATTTTTCTTTTGCCCACTAAACTTCAAAATAGTTGGAATGACCAAGAAGTAGACACATAAGTTGCTAGGGGGTGAAGCTGGCTCATTTGGGGCTAGTATGGATTTGTGACAAATGGTGATATAACCTTGATAATGAGTTGGGAGGCACAAACATCAAGGTAATTTACAACCCCTGGCCTTACTGGGAAAAGTGGTGAAATCCATTAATGGATGAGGATGATCTATTGATTGACCTGACTCACATTACCATAGAGGATAACAGGCCACCATGGCTTAAGTTCTACTTTCCTTTGGAAAAGTATGATGAGAAGTTCCAAATAGGGGCTTCCCTTTGCATTGATTTGGTAAGGAATTTTAACTGTCTAGTGAGGAAAGGATTAAGGATTTCTAGATATATCTCCAAGAGATCAAATTCCCTAATACCCCTTATCAAGACATAGAGACAAATGATAGATTTGATAAGTTGTGGAATGAAGAGCATGAGGATATCAACACAAGCGGTGATGAAGATATCGACTTGGATGAAGCTAGAACATATATAGGGAAGGGAAAGGAGAAGGAAAAAGAAGTACAGATGACCCCAACACAATAGAAAGAAAAGGCGACAAAGCAACCTAGCAAGGCTTCTTCAAATGTGCGGGTGAATATATCACAGTCAGGAGCCTCACTTACATGCCCCTAGACCGCAAAAAAGTTCAAAACAACCCAACTGCAACTATTAGAGGCTATAGAGGTGGAATATTCCCCACCAACCAAAAAGTAGTGCACAAATACAACTCCAGGAGAGGGTTTGTAGGAGCCTACAGCAAGGCAAGAGCCTGAAATAAGCATGGAGCTAGCAATGAGCTAGGGATAGCAATCATCTACACCACAGGTAACTATTCTAGTCATCATCAAACCATAGGGAGAGATACAATTCAATGATTACAACCTCTATGCTATGTGGCTCGATTTGAGCATAGACCAACCGTAAGACAAGGTTGAGCTCATGGAGAAGACACAAAAAGTGGTGACCATCGACTTCATCAAGTCTGATCACTAGCTAAAGAAGAGACAAGAAGAGTTGAAAATTGTCAAGGAGAGAGTTGATGACTTGTTGGCAAATAATAAGGCGAAGGATGCAGAAATTGTGTGCTTGTCACAACAAGTGCAAACAAAACAGATAAACTCCAGGAGGAACTTGCAAAGTTCTAATCCTATAATCCCAACCTGGTTGTCGAGCTGTAGCAAAAAAACCAAGAATATCAGGAGCAGTTGGCTCGAGCGGAGTAGGAGATGCAACGAAAAAATGAGGAGTTTGAGCATCAACACACTCAATTAGAGAAAAAATTGTAACAGATGGATGTAGGTTTTAAGGATCGATAGGCTCAATTGGAGAATGAATTCTAAGAGATGAAATCTTCCCTCAAAAGGGAATTAGCAAACAAAAACCAAGCCAAAGAAAACTGGCTTGTTGAATTGAGAAACTTGCAGGGACAACTTTCCATCACAAACAAAAGGATTGTAGAACTGACATAGGATGTTAGTTCAAGGGATGTAAAGATCATCTTTTTGAAGAATCTTCCCTAACCCCTTGCTACCCAGTCAGACCTCCTCCAAGTTTCCCAGTGGCTATATGTCTCATACTGGGAAAAGGTAAAGGCCTTCTACCTGACTCTTCAGCTAATGCTTCAGTTTATGGTGGAGGAAACCAAATTAGGCAAGGAAGTTCATGGAACTATTGAGCGGTTCCCATAATTCATTGCAAAGAAGGTGCCTGAGGTAGAATTTTTTTTGGATAAGCTATACGCGGTGTTGGATGAGGACTTAGTGAGTGCAAGAATTAGGGACCACAAATTGGCTACCAAAACAATAAAGGAGTTCATCAATTTCTGTACATCCATCAATTTCCACACAACCATCCTCCACACTAGTGAGTGTACTGCTACATTGAGCTGAACTATGAATAACATGCGGGAAAAGTTCTCCTCGCTAACTCAAATTGGCTTACCCTCCCCATTTCTTTCCAATGACTTGATGGCCACAGTAGAATAGATTACGGTGAAGATTGAAGAGGAGCAACAAGACTCATCAACTTTCCAAAGATTTAGTCAACCCCCAACTCTAGAGGATATTAAGGGCGCCACTCATCAGATTGCGCAGTTGCTCTTCCAACTCAAGTCCAAGGCCGATATATTCACGACGCTGCCATACAAAGAAATGATCGATCTGCACAAAGCATAAGAGAATTTGTGTGAAATATCAAAGCCATCTGAGGCTGATTGGCTGCCTTTGTAGACTGCTTTCTCCAAACTCTGATTGCATCACCCGATGGACAAGGCTTTGGTTTGTGAGCCAAAAATTTTTGGGTTCCTCATTCTGTGGGAGAAACACCCCTGGTAGTCGCCAAAAACTATGGATATGACTTTCCTTGAGCTCCCTTTAGATTATTTTTATTTTGCTAAAAGTTCAGCCCACGCCCCTTATACATTTGAACATCATCGAGCCCCTTTTTGAAGAACTTCATCCACTACCACCACATGTTTTCCAGGCACTCCTCATAGAGATTTATTCCTTTTCTCTTCTACTGGCCCCCACCATGCTTCCATGTGTTAGCAACATGAGCATTTGAGAGTCACTTCCATCACTTCCCTATTAGGCCCCATATGAGTGCCACATAGCATCGGTTCGCATACACTTTTTGGTGGACCCCACAGTTAGCACTAGTATATTGGAGGATTCCTCCACGTGTCTTCACCACATAGGTTTTCATCGCAAGGAGAGAGGAATGAACCATAGGCTCTGACCTGACGCCATGTGTCTCTTTTATGGAGATTTCATTGAGAGGAAGGAAAGAGTGAGTGACGTGCCCTGCCATATTCCCACGTGTCCTAACTTCCTTCGTGTGTAGGTGATACATGTCAAAACTATATTTTGTTGGGACCACTACCATTATTCATAGAGAATGCATGTAGTTCGCAAACGACTATGTTCCATGCTCATAATCTTTTTTGTTGCAATGGCCATGAGAGATCATTGTTGCAAGCATCATTGCTTGTGATTTGGAATCTTTTCTATTATTAGCCCGCTAGGCGGTGGGATTTTTATCTATATATTGCTTCTTCCTTCCAAAAATGAGTTTGGAATATATAAAAAAATTTGTAAAAGACACCAGGCCTTTTGTACTATTTTTAGATTATTGTATGAGACTTACAAACTATACCATTGTTTAGCCTTTCTATTTTCTTAAGCTATTTGACAAAACATTATATTGTGCCCTTATTGTACCGTGTTATTTATTTGCAGAAATTATATGATTTCAATATAAGTTGTTGATTTAGATCATGTCATTAACTCTTCTTTTCAGTAAATGTGTATAGAAATTATTTTATGTTATTGGATAAATTATTCAGGTTTCCATCTCTTATTTCTGTCATATTGGGACCTAGCAAATTGTTGAATGAACCCTTAAATGGCATCCAAAAGATAGATTTACCATGCCTACATCTACATCTTGGTGCATTGCCTTAGATCTTTATTTTTTATATTTGCTTCCTTTTCCCATTCCAAAACCCAAATTACAAAAGAAGCCAACTTCTTTAAAATCTAGAGGTCACTCAATTTAGCACAATTGGTGGCCCCCATTAAATGAGTTTCCCATAAGACTATTACCTTGTCATTTTTTGGCATCAACAACATGTAAGAGGATATTCCTTAAGGGTCCTTTAAGAGTATGTCTTAATGTAATGCAAGAGGGTGGATTAAGGGGAGTTGATAGAATGAATTAAAGTGATGTAAGAGGGTGGATTAAGGGGAGTTGATAGAATGACTTAAGGGATGTAAGAGGGTGGATTAAGGGGAGTTGAGAGAATGACTTAAAACCCTAAACCGTAGGACCTAAATCCTAGGAGATGAACCCTAATCCCTTAAAAACCATATAGATTTGTTATTCTAAGCATCTCATGATCCCTAGAAACCCTAAACCCTAAACCATATGACCTAAAGCATAGGAGATGAACCCTAAACCATTAACCCATATAATTTTTTTATTCTAAGCATATCATGAACCCTAGAAACCCTAAACCCCAAACCATATGACCTAAAGCCTAGGAGATGAACCCTAAACTATTAACCCATATAGATTTGTTATTCTAAGCATCTCATGAACCCTAGAGAGACTTAAGGGGATGCAAGAGAATGGATTAAGGGTAGATATATGAGGATATGGCTTAAGGGGTCCTAAGAGGATGGCTTAAGGGGTGTTGAGAGAGTGACTTAAGGGGATGCAAGTGGATGGATTAAGGGTAGATATATGAGGATATGGATTAAGGGTTCCTAAGAGGATGGATTAAGGGGTGTTGAGAGAGTGACTTAAGGGGATGCAATTGAATGGATTAAGGATAGATATATGAGGATATGGATTAAGGGGTCATAAGAGAATGGCGTAAGGGGTGTTGGGAGAGTGACTTAATGGGATGCAAGTGGATGGATTAAGGGTAGATATATGAGGATATGGATTAAGGGGTCCTAAGAGGATGGCTTAAGGGGTGTTGAGAGAGTGACTTAAGGGGATGAAAGTGGATGGATTAAGGGTAGATATATGAGAATATGGATTAAGGGGTCCTAAGAGGATGGCTTAAGGGGTGTTGAGAGAGTGACTTACAAGGATGAAAGAGGATGGATTAAGGGTAGATATATGAGGATATGGATTAAGGGGTCCTAATAGGATGGCTTAAGGGGAATTAATGGAGAGACTTAAGGGGATGCAAGATGATGGATTAATAGTACATAAGAGGATGGCTTAAGGGGTCCTAAGAGAATGGCTTAAGGGGAAATGAAATCAATTATAATTTTTTTATAAAATGACAATGAATTAAATTTAGTTTTATATTTATACTATCAATTAAATGTATCTAGAACTTTATATAGTTACCTATCTCTAGATTCAAATTCCATTCTAATATATATGCATCTCCTCTCTTTTATGTAAAGCATCTACTTTTGGGAGACTTGAAACAAAAAATGATATAAAAATTTAATTAGGAAATGACTAAAGACAAATCTATATATATATGTGTGTGTGTGTGTGTGATAAATTTTTAACTACATAATGACTATCAATTATATATATATACAACTATATATTTACCAATATTTATTTACTTTGTTGTACCATCTGCATCCTCTCCTTTTTGTAATGCATCTATGATTGTCTCATGACCATCCATTGAAAGTGTCCATAAAACTTTATTGGCAAGCCTCCCTTGATATCTAACTAGTTTTATATTGGTTGTCAAAATCAAATGTGAATAATGTATAATATTCTTATGTCTTTCATAATCTTCAAATGCAGGCAAGCCATCTTTCTTATCAAATATTTTTGAATCCAGGTGCCAACAACCACTAAACCGGTTGGATACTCAAAGTTATCATCATCCACTCTAGGATGTACCAACTTATGTTTTATCTCAACACATCTAGCCAACCAATACTTCATCTCCTCTTCATTCCCCTCAGGTACAACAACAACAAGAAGCACATGTCCTACAAAAATTTAAAAAAAATCAATAAAGAGTGACTTATATTTAATTCACATATAAACATGCATACATGTAAAATTCAACTCAATAAATAATGTACCTTCTTGTACAAGATCTAAAACATGATCATAATCATTTGATGCGAACACTTGATTATCTTCAATTGTCATTCCATGTTGAACATGTGTCGATGTAGGTGTTAAGACTCTTTGTTGCCATTGTTCAACCCATTCCATATTTTCACATGCCTCTCAATCACATGCAATACAAAATTGACAAAAGCATGCTAGCTCCCTAGTCCATATTGTCCAAGTTTTTGCATTTGAACTCTTAAATGAATTTCATTTTATAGATCCATTAATTGTTTCACAATCTTGTCGAGAAAAAATATCATTTTCTTCAACTAACCAAAAGAAGCGTCAAATTATTGAGCTCTCACTTGTTCTGCACCAATCTACAATTGGACATGCATCTCTAAATTTCGCAGCATCCTCAAATTTTAGTTGCTCTCTAGCAAGAGCTCTTTTCACACATGCACCTGCTCCATCGTGTTCTCCCTTAGGTACATGTGCTAGATATTATTTTCCTTATGAACTCTACATAACCAATAAAACATTCTAGCATTTTTGAATTGACCCATACAATTATCCAACCATATGATATGTTCTCTCATTTGAATTCCTCTCTTTTAAATTTTGATAAAATATATCAAAATAATATTGAACAAACTTAGATGAATGTAATCGATTATCACTTACATAAAAATGGTGTGCTTTCTTGAAGTTTTTCTATTATCTTCTCTACTATCATCTACATGTCTATAAACAATATGAATAAATATAGCTACTTGCATTGAATTATAATATTGTGATTGAATTTCTTCTTATGGAGCAAGAGTATAATTTTCAGCAAAATCAACAACTGACAATATAGTTCCAATTGGGAATATGTTCTTACATAAACAAAATTGATTATCAGGCCAATGAGCATAGTGAAAGTGTTTAACATATTTAGGTACAATATTATCTTTAAATTCTTTAATAAATGTATGCACACTTAATTTTTCTACAATTAGCTCACAACGTTTTCCAATTTTTCCATCTTTTAAAGAATACTCAACATTTTAAATTTTTTTTACATCCACTAATTGTTGTCCAAATTCATGTAAACTAATTTCATGCATACATACTCCTAATAATGAAAAGTTACCACATCTATTGCATTCTCTAAAAATACATGCTTTTAAATAAAATAAGTTTCCACTAGGGGGTTCACAAAACAAACCTGCTATAAAATATTTGATTCTTTCAGGTGGCATATTAATACCACAAATGTCTTGCATAATTTGGTTAGCATGCAAAGTGAATCGTATATATTAAAAAATATCATAATAATAACAAAATTGTACATGAGTCTTACAACAACAAGAGATTCATTGCTTATTAATTCCAACATACCAAGGTTTAAACTTGTTGAATGATCTTTGACTTATGCTAATATTAAATGGTAAGATTGAAGCATCTAATTTTTTTATATATAATTCAATTTGAGTCATATCTAAGAGATGCTTTGGATGAGGTTTACGAATTTTGGAGCCCGCCCTTAATTTTAAGATATCTCTAATGTTAGGTGATACTATTGTATTATCATGCCAAAAATTTTTGATTAAAGATTTAATTTCATTAGCTAATTTCATTAGTTAATTTCATGTCTAATTTTGGGAGTCTACCACTAAAACTCCAACATTGATTAATTGGATCCTTTTCAATAATTTCTCTTCTTTTAGCAGCTCTTATCAATTTTTTAGGATTTTCTTTTATACATTTACTAATCTTACTTAACATTCTTTTATTTGAAGTTGTTTTATTAACTAGAGCAGTTGTTATTGCACAACGAGCTGCATTCTTATCTTTAGATTGACTTTTCTTACCTGTAAAATCAATAGCATTGGCAACACTAGATATGACTTGTTCTACTGAATCATCTTTCTTTTTTGGTTTTACAAAAATACCTAATTTTTTCATCACATTTCTCATTTTCGACATTCTCATCAATTACACCATGACTTGACAATGGAATCCTAATTTTTTTCTATAAAAAAATATTTTATATCTTATATTTCCATAAGTTCTAATTTGTCTCCAAGAAAATTTACTACGAAGGTTATCTAGCACATCTTTTTCAATTGTAAAAAAATGTTTTCATCTTCATCCATACAAGGGGTTTCAATTTCATTCATGCAAGGGGTTTCATTTTCATTTTCAAATGTAAAATGGATTTCATTCTCATTTGCATTCTTATAAGACATTTCATCATTTTTTTGTTTTTGCAATTTTTCAACCCTAGAATTATTGATACCATCAATGGTGTATCTAGCTTTATCTAAATAACTAAGATCAATATTATCAAGAATTGGGTTTGAAGACATACCTAGATGGATTGTTTGAATAGGTGCATTTTCCATATCATTAGAATGTGGATTTGAGGACATGCTTGAAGTTGTTTGCATTGCTATTTCCATATCATTCAAAGTTGAAGTTGAAGCAATAGTTGGGTTTGTCTCCATAATTGTATTTTCTTCCATATTCACCATGTCCACATTTTCATCATCTACATTCATTTCATAATTCATGGTTTCCTCTTCAACATTCATGGAACTAGATGCTTCCAAAATTTTCATCTGACGAATCCTTTCTCTTCTATCCCTTTGTCTTTTTGCCTCCATTTCTTTATTTGCTTGAATTTCTTTGGGTGTCCTTAAATTTCTACATTTTTTTCTTTTTCTTTTTCTTTGATCCCATGGCTACCAAACCTTCTTTGATAACAAAACAAATGATTCAAGTAACCTATTTTCAAATTTCCATCTCCTTCAAATATTCAAATAAAACTATGTAGTATGAAGATCCTTTCTTCTATAAACTTTGAAGTACAAAAACATTATGAATACATTCAAAAGTTCTCTTTTTCTAAATATTCTTGTAAAATGTTCTTGTACTTAATTCCACTTCAGAAAATTCAACCTTCACTTGTCTCTTTCAACAATTTGAATAGAATATGCCCCACAAAAAATAAATTTGCAATAAAAAATGCAGAAAATGGCACTTTCAGACTGTATTGCAGAAAAAGGAATGTTGCAAAAAAAAGGTACTTTATTATTATTTTCCAAATCAAGAAGAAATGGCTATATAAGAAATGCATACACTTTATAAAACATGTACGCATTCTATTTTAGGAACGTGTACGCGTTATATAATGTGTACACATTACCTTTACCCAACAGGTAAATAGATAGCATGTATGCATTATGTAATGCGTACACATTTCATTTAAATAACATGTACGTATTTTAATAATGTGAACACGTTATTAAAAATTTGAATTTACAACCCATATGTAGCCTTTTTTTTAGGCTCAAGAAAGACTTGGCAATCTAAACCTTAGCCTTTGACCTCCAACTAAAAAGCTAAGGTAGATTGAAGAAGAATGTCCAACTTTGGCAATATGGTTGATGGACTTTTTTTTTAATCAATCTATAAAATTAAAACCCATTAGAGAACACGATGTCTAGTTTCCAAATATATAATTTTATTAAGATTGAATTATGTTTGTTATTTTTAATTAAGTTCTAAGAAAACTAGTCCTTAAACTTGAAATATCATGCTTTTTTGTTTTTTAATAACTTTTTTTTGGTTAAGTTTCATGTAAAAAAAATTACATGGCATCAATCTTCAGATAATTCCCTACACAATGAAAAAAAAAGATTCAAAAAATGTTTGGTTTAGGTCTAATTATGTTGTTCACACACATTGAATTTTAAAAATAGCAATTAAGGCAAATAAAAATTCAATAAAAAAAATCTAAAATTGGAAACTAGATTCAAAATGCTAAATTTTATATTATTGAATTTTTTTAAGATTCATTGTATAAGTGCCTCAAATTTTTAGTCCAAGTGTGACAAATTCTGAAAAACAACAAAAAAACTTCCACTTTTTGAGCTTTTTGTGGACCCAACTTCTTGCATAAGCCCGACACAAACAATATAGTCTCTGACCACCACCGACCCTCACAGTCATCCACAAGTCAAGAGACAAGAACACGACTCAAGTGATTTTTCACCCAACCACGAAGCTAACACTTCCTTGAAATTCTTCCTACTTGAAGAATACCAGACCCAACTTGAAGTATCTAGAAAATTGGAAATAAATAGCAAGAGGGAATCTCAATGTAAGTTTGATATATCTACATGCATTTCTATCATGAGCATGCAATTTCCTACTATCAGGATATGACAGAGAAACATATAAATACATTTTATAGGTAACTCTCATCTATTTCAAACACATGAAGCATTAGAAGTAACTGGTAGATCCCGAAAAGATGATCGACCTTCACTGTTGATCCATATTTGGTACCCTATCTTGGAAGGTAAACCAAATACACAATAAAAGACAACAAAATGCATAATGATCATAAAAATAAATAAATATTATTTTCTTTCATGCAAATTATTTTATGTGCATCTTTCACTATTTCAAAATTTTCACGCATATGATGATAAATAAATAATTGACATGCAATTCACTATATTTTACATGCAAAATAAGTATAAATATATCAATTGAATTCCTTTTACATGCATTAATTAATATAAGTATAATACTATTTTCATATTCATGCAATAATGAATAATTTTTCTAATGTCTTGTAGGTTTAATTCTAAAAAGAAATCAGTTGTAACATATGATGCACATTTGATTATTAGTACTTGCTATAGGCAAGTACTATTGCAATGACTTGTGCTTAACTTGTTATTAATAAATTTGTTGACAATGAATTAGGAGTTGATAGTTTAAATTGTATGAGGAAAATTTTATTTTTTCTAAAGTAAGATGTAAGTTTTTTAATTTTAGAAATTTTCTTAAATATTTTTCCTCAATATGATTGGCTGAAAAACTTTGAGTGTTATGGATGGATTTCTAGTAGCAGGTGTTTGTTTTTTTTACAATGTGAATAAAAACAAGTTTTTTTTATTTAAAGCTTACACTGTAGGGGTTTTTTAATGTTAGCAGGCATATCCTCCACCTTACAGTTGTTCACAATATCTCCAAAAGCAAAACTCGAGCTCGCCTTCACTACATAAATAAGGTATGATCCTTATCTGACCTCAGCTCTTCGTTATGAAACCCTTTTTTTGCCGCATTTCACCAAATAGTTTCATGGCTTCCTGAACGAGCCCATCTTTGTAGAGGTCATCAAGCATGGCCACAGGGTTAGGAATCAATCCCATTTCTTTCAATTTTATGAAGATTATTTGAGCGTTGTCGAGGGGGTTTCTATACCTTTTTTTGAATTCTAGTTAAGACTTTCATTTGATGATTTCCTTTCATGCCCTTTTTATTCTAATGTGTCACCAGAAAACATTCTCAAAAGTGTTGATATTTGTTGATATTTATTGATATGGTGGCACTTCATAAAATTGAGATGATCTATAGGGGCATCGACAAAATGAGGGATTAGGGATTTATATCGACGGTTACAAAATTGGGCCCAATGTAAAATTTCTTAAGTCATTTCTTCGATGATTTTAGTTTTCATGAGTACGTTCTCTTCTTTTTTATTTCATTTCTTCTATGATTTTAGTTTTCATGTCATTTTTTACAACATTTAGGGTTTCTACAGATGTAAGGCCCTCTCCTGTAGGGGAGTAGATATTTGTACTCCTTGGTCGCAGTGGTGCTGATTTCATTTATAAAATGTGAAGATCCATAAAATTTCTTTACATGGAATGTTACATTCGGCACCATTTACCCCCTAGGTGTACCTCAACAAGTAAACATTTTCCTAGATGTCATCCATGGCACATTTCATAATGCATAGGTAATGGCATTTATACATTGCAAAACATTTTTATCAAATTTTATTGAAATTATCTTCTTGGTTTTGTATTGGGTAGGGGGTTCTTATCAATGGTAATAAATGTCTACAATAGCTTGGATGAACCTTTCTTTTTGTCTTGGTAATTTTCTGTTTGTTACTCTTCTTCTTAAGCAGTGATATTTTGTTGGTATTTTTTTTGAAGTGAGCATATATTGTCATGGTTCAAGGATGGTGTGCAACAGAGAAGAAAATCATGGTAAGTTGGTGTGTTGGGAACCACCTACCCAATCCCACCAGGCAGGAGCTTCACATATTGGTTTTAGGTGAAGAATCAGATAGGGAGCTATTTCCACTTCCCTGAGCTATGTATATGTACAAAGCAGTAGGTGGGTTTGGTGGTTTAAAGATTCTAAGCCACCCCAAGATTCTAGTTTCATTCCTAGATCCTACAAGCAACTATACAATTCTAATAAGAGATTGGTACAAGATAAATCATTGGGTAAAAATATTTTTTCATTCAATTTCAATTTTTTAATTCTTTAAGTTGAACCCTTTTTTTTTATACGCAAGGTTAAGATTTATATTAAAGTTTAAGGAAAAAAGTACAATTCATCTGCTATGTAGGAAAACCACCAAACTTCCATGGAAACTAGACCTACCAACCCAAGGAACATGAAACACCCAATACAAAATTACAGTCACATTGCATATCTCGAAACCCAACATCGATCTATAACTTTTAAAACAAAAAATTCAAGCATAAAGGCTGAGCCTCATAGGAAACCATTTAATTCTGAAAATGGAGTAAAATCTTCCACCCATTCCAAGCCATCCTCCACCACCAACCCCATTTTTCTTTTCATAAATTCAACCGCCATTGTTGAGATCATCCTGTGCCTCACGAGCTCTGGCCCCTTTAAGTTTAAAAGAAAGGGGTATACCTTTACTACTTCATCCATCTTCCATAGGAGCTCCAAGTCAGAGGGGCACATGATTCCTTTACCCATGGAGGATGCTTTCAGTGTCTTCTCCAAACCTCCTAACAAGTCACCGTAGAATATATTCACCATCAGTTCTTTTGCCTCCACCTTTGACACTTCCACATCCAGAATGGTTGCCAAGAACTGTGAAGATATGTATGCATTATCCCTCAAAAATTCCTTTTTCTCCAGGTGACCCTTTCCTAGAATCATTTTGACCACTACCATGACTAAAGGATCATCCATAAGCAGAATTATTTTTAGCCTTTGGTCTATGATCTCCATAAATGCTATTTGCCTCTCCATCACCACCAACGAAATAGGAGTGTCGATGTTGAAACTTTCCAACCCCTCCATAGAGATGAAAATGATGAATTTTGATTTGCTCATCTTTGCTATTAGCTACCCTCTAGGCTGAAAGAGCCCTGCACAGAGACAACCAACAAAATGAATTTCAAAAACCATACAGAAAAAATGCTATCGTTCATCAACATTTAAAAGGCCCACATACAACAAGGCTGGACCATCACACACGAGCCTTGAATAATAGCGATGCAAGGAAATCCGTCCTTGCATGAATATTTCATCCTGCAGCCACAAGCCTTAACTCAATATCACCTCTCTATAATCATCTTCTCCCACCCGACCGATTTGCATAATCTAACATGAAATCTGTACTTTACGTGTCGCTCTGTTTATCCTTTCCATCATGAATCATTAAGATGAAGATCACCTCCAGGATCTACCCATTTTAGGCAGACTTGCTATTCCACTTAGAGCCTTCTACCAACATTCCCCTATCATCGTGGGTCATCACTAGCAGTAGATGAGGTGATGTGGCCTTGCCACATTTCTGCCAACTTGCACTCCCCTGCCAGCACCCCGATTCCCTCTCTCATCACCCACAAATTATTTTCCTTATCTTTTCCATCATGACAGGGGGGCACCCTACCACCCACAAAATTCATTCACATAATAATGTATTCTTTGAAGCCAGGGCCAATTACTCCCTTATTTGATAGGGAATAAGTTTCTGTGTTACCTTCCCTTAATGTATGATTGAGCATCACTTGTTTAAATTTCCCTAATTGCTGAAGTACAACTTCTAAATAAACCCCTAACCTCCAATTATGAATTTTCCTTGTCCTAAGTGCATTTATGACTAAAGTTGAGTCACCTTCTACTACCATATTTTTAATTCCCAACTCCTTACAAAGATTCAGTCCAAGCAAGAGAGCTTGGAATTCGGCAGCATTATGTGTTCCTTCCGCAAGGGGCTGGGCCAATCTCCCTATAATCAAACCTAAGGATATTCTTACTATGAAATCGGCCCCAAATGGCATCGGATTCCATTTTGAAGCACCGTTGAAGTTCAATTTGACCCAACCCTACTCAAGAGGATGCCACTATGTTTTGTTGCGCAATTCAATAGACGTCGCGTTTCTTGTTCCTCCAAAGGGAGGGGCTTTAATTCCATACCATTGTTTCATGATCCAAGCATCCCATTTTGTGAAATTTATTTTCTTTGAAGACTTGTCCACCAACCATGCATTGAAAATTTCTACAATGCTTGCCTCAATCTTACACTGAAGTCTCAGGATCGACAACTCCTTATCCTGAAAAAGACATTTGTTCCTCTCCTTCCACACTTCCTAGATTAAAATTGAAGGACTCATCACCCATAAATACCAAAAGATGGTGTTTTGATAGCAGCTAGGCCAAGTGCTTAGACATTCTAATAAGGTATTGGGCAAGCCAGTTAGCCAATGCAGCTTTGTGCATAACCAACACCACATCTGATAGGTAAATTTGCAATTTAAGAGCAAGTGGTCCACCGTTTCCTCAACCTCTTGGAAAAGTGGGCATCTAGACGGGCCATGATAACCCATTTTGATAAACCTCTCGCCTATGAGGACTCTTCCCTCTGTTGCAGTCCATGCAAAAATCCCTCATTTTGGGAGACATGCTTTGATCCAACAAAGGCTTAGAGGGATCACTGAGCTTTCATCTCCTAAAGATGATAGGATATTATATCCTATCTTGGCCGAGTAGATCCCATTTGGAGAAGCATCCCAGTGCAATCGATCACTCCCCTACCTACACCAAATCCTTCTTTTTTATAATACTTTCTCAAAGGCTTCGACTTCCTGAACTTCAAGATCCAAACTTCTCACCGATTTCCACCTAAGGAGACCCTTTGTTGGGGCTTCCAATCGATCTATATAATCATTGAATTTCGAACCGCAAATTTGTTTTATCTTTTATTTTACTCTTAAGAGCTCTAGAGTATTTGCCAGTGCTGGGTGACCTTCCTAGGAATCTTCCCAGAACATAGCCTCTTTTCCATCCTTCACTTCCCATGTAAGAAAGTCTGTGATAAGACCTCTAGATTTTTTAATGAAATTCCATATTCGGGACCCGTTTGGCAAGGATTTTGCTACCAAGAAGCAATAGGGATTTTCTTCCAAATATTTTGCTCTGACTATCTTCACCCATTTGAGGTTAGGGCGAGAATGAATAATCCAAGCTAATTTTTCCCCCAATGCCTTGTTTTGTCGAAGAACGTTCCTCAAGCCAGTATCATCTCTCTACCGCTTCTTGCAAACCTTCTATCATTTTATGAGAGGAATTTTCTTTTGATCTGAAGTGCGTTTCTAGAAAAAATCCTTCATTACACAATTCAGATCTTTGCTCGCACCTACTAATAGTTGTAGACAGGACATCATATAGATGGGAAGTGCTGAAAGGATAGATTTCAATAGATTTAAATTCCCTGCCTAGGACAACATCCTATTGTTCCATGAGGATATTCGATCCTTACAACGAGCCACTAAAGCACTCCAAACACTGTTACTTTTAATTCCCTTATCCAATGGAAGTCCCAAATATTTGCATGGAAGTTGACCCCTCTTAAATCCTAGAATTCGCAAAATTTGAAGTTCACATGGACAGTTTGAGTTAAAGAAAAAAACCTCAGATTTGGCCTTACCTCTTGCCTAGAAGCCCAAAAATAGTCTTCTAGAATTATTTTTAATCTTTGTGCTTCCTTGGTTGAATTAGCACCAAACAACATTGTGTTATCCACAAACAGCTGATGTGTGATATTGGGGAGGCTGCTAGTTACTTGCAATCCCTCAATCCGATCAGACCTCCTTGCATTGGCAAGCGATCTCCCCAGGGCTTCAACCATTATAATGAACAAGAAAGGAGATAAATGATCCCCTTGCCTCAAACCTCTTGAAGCAGTAAAGTATCCCTCTAGGGAACCATTAACCAACACAGAGAAATGTGGACTAGCCACCTACCCAAAAATCTAGTCTAACCATTCCTTTTGGAAGCCAAAGGCTTCCATTACCTTGAAGAGAAATCTTCAATTCACTCTGTCATATGCTTTCTTGATGTCCAATTTCATTAGCATTGTGGATTTCTTCAATTTTTGGATTGAGTGAATGACTTCTTGAGAAATTATCAACTCGTTCAGTATTGATCATCCAGGAACAAAGCCTATTTGTTCCTTGGATATGATAATGGGAAGAATCTTCTTCAATCTATTGGCTATTACTTTAGCCAATATTTTATAAATTGTGTTACACAATGATATTGGGTGAAAGTCTTCCCATGAATCTGGCTTCTCTTTCTTTGGAATGAGGGAAATTAGGGTGTTATTAGCTTCCTTTAGTACTCTTCTATTACTTCTAGAATCTTCTAGTGCTTCCCAAACATCCTTTCCCAAAAAAATCTAACATTTCTAAAAGAATTCTGCCGGAAATCCATCTGGGCTGAGAGTCTTCTTTGGTTGCATCTCAAATACTGCCTCTTTCACTTTGGCTTTAGAGAATTTAGCATGTAGAACTCTCATTTGAGCATGAGAGATCAATTTCAGAATGGATTGTAAGGAGGCTTTCTGTGATTCCAAATTTAAGCGTAGTCATTAAGCAAGTTATGAAAATATGAGATGGTTGATTCTCTGATTTCTGTCAAATCTTCCATCAAACGACCATTGTCGTCTTTCAAGCAAGAAATTCTATTAAATTCTCTACTAGATTTTGTGGAGTTGTGAAAGAATTTTGAATTGCGATCCCTTGCCTTCAACCATACCTCCCTGGATTTTTGTCTCCAAAAAATCTCTTCTTTAGCCAGGATGTCATTGAGTTTATTAGAAAGGACTTGTTCCTTCATGTAGCAGGCTTCATCCATCCCGCTATTTATTATTTCTTCGGCTAGATTGTCTAGTTCTTGCTCTATTTGCAATTTCTCTGCAAAAATATTCTTAAAACTCACCTTGTTCCATTGTTTGAGTTGCTGCTTCACGAATTTTAACTTCATAATCACATTAAACAAGCTTGATCCCCCTGGAGAGCATTCCTTCCACCACCGTTCCATCAATCCCATAACTTGAGGGTCCTTAAACCACATCATTTCAAATTTAAATGGACATCGGATCAGTCCCTTCTCCCCAACTATTTGGAGTTGTACTAGAAAATGATCAGACCCATTCCTAGAGTTTATCTTGCTTTCGAATGTAAAGGGAAAAAGGATTAAATTTCCTTTGAAGAAGAATCTATCTAGTTTTTTCACTATGCTACCAAACCCTTTTCTGCAGTTCGTCCATGTGAAGCAACCATTGCCTATTGGAATTTCCAATAAAGAATTTCTATCCACAAAGCTACAGAAATCAATTTGGGACTGTAGGACTTTCCTTGAGCCATCTTTCTTATCTTCTTGCCTAAGAAATGCATTAAAATATTCTCTGATTATGTTGGAACCTTGATTCAGCCCTCTCAAAACACTTTCCAGTTCAAGCCAAACCATCCTTTTCTGTATGCTCAAAGAGGGTCCATAAACATTTATCAAATTAAAATGAAGGTTCAAAATCAGACTACTTACCTTACACACCATCCAGTGCCAACTTGAGTTCAAGGTCTCTACGAAGACTGATTTAGGTTTCCAAATAATTATTAGGCCTCTCAAAGCACCCTCTACTTCCACCCCAATCCATTTCCACTTCAATTTTTTTCCAAAATTCGCCAAGTCCGATCCATCTAATTTTGTTTCTTGAAGAAGACAAATTTCTACATGACTTACTTCTACATGGTGCCTGATGAGGCTCCATTTGTTAGGGGCATTTAAGCCCCTAAAATTCTATGTTAATATTTTCATTGTTGTTTAGGAAGGGCTCCACCCTTCCCTACTTTAATCATTGATTCAATCTTCTGTTGCCCACTAGCTTCCCCATCCCATTTCCTCTTTTCTTGATTAGGGATTCTGCCCATTTTTTTCTATTCCCTATAGTCAGGTGTGAGTTTGAGTAGATCCCTTATGTGAATTCCTAGTCTAGTTTTGGCCACCATCAATTCCTCTTTCATCTTTCTCTTCTTGCTTGATTGCAAGCTAAGCAATTCCACAGTTTCTTCCCCTTCTTCCACCAATATTGTCTCTAATCCTTCAGAGTCATACCCTTCCTCCACCACTCCATATTTTTCTCTAGCTACCATCACTAGTTCCACCAGTTTCCTCCCCACTTCTATCAAAGAATCCAGCTCCACATTTTGACAGCTATCCCCTAGAATTTCCAGAGTCTCAGAAATTTTCTCATCTAAATCCATGAAATTATCCTCCTTTTCCTCCTGTTCCTCCTACAGCGCCTCCACCTCAATTGTTTTGACCTCTGGCAATGGACTAGGCATGTCATCCTGTGAAGCTTCCATCAAAGGTTGCCCATTGTCCAAGTAACTTTTTGTAGAGACCCTCATCCTCTTAGGCTATGACTTTAGAACCCCTTCCTTAGGAGACATAGAGAGGGTTGTGGTTTCATTAGAAGTTATACTTGTCATCTTGGGGGGCTCCATTGAGGCATCCATAGAGATTTCCCTGTATCTTCGTTATATTTCCTACAACCCAAAGATCAAACCAAATTGTTGTGCATTATGGAATCACATTCCAACTTTTGAACCCAGATTCTATAGTCTGTTAAGAGTTCAATCTCACTCTAGATTTTTCTATCTGGTTTATTTTCCACACATATGCACACATAAGTTTGGTTTTTCTTTGCTAGCTTCCTCTCCTCTGTGCATACAAATGTGCCCAATTGATTTCCTATTTCCTCCAATATGGAAAAGGCCCAATATTCTTGAGGAAGATTGGGTAAACTGTACCAGTCTTGTAGGGTTTCCACCACGTGATTAGTCAGGTCAAAACTAGCTGTCCATTTCCTTAAATAGAAACCACACCCATCTAAAACCTAAACACCTTTAACTATTTCATCCCTTATTTTCCTGGAAGGACATATTACCAGGAAGTCATTTTGGAGCATTTTAAACTACAAGTTGGATCCCCAACGTTCTTTCCACCACTTTACCAGATAGTCCCAGTCAATCTTGATCCATTCCATACCATTTCCCAAACAAGCCTAGCTGTTCTAGATGCAATACTTCCGCTTGCAATTTTGAAGAGCTGATTACTATTTTGGCTCTTTCACTTTTTGATTCCTTGAAAGAGAGTGAACCATGCTATCCCCTATCCCCCTTTGATATTTCTTCCCGTTCTTCCTCCCATTCTTTAAAGGGTGGCTTTTTTTGCCAAACCATTCCACCATTACGATTTCTGTGATTAGGGTTTCTTCTAGGACCCAGTCTACCCAACCAAGGAAGACCAGATTGTCCTCTTTTCCATCATTTTGTTGTTGTGGTCTGCAAAAATCTTTGTTTTTGTATTTTCCATTCTTTTTCTATCCTTGAGGAGAACTTTCTCCTCTATTCATGCAAAGATTCCCGTGTGTCTGGTCTTCTTGAAAGTGACCATTTTGAGCACTATTCTGAGGATAGGCCCATCTTTCTTCTTTCTAGACATGCTCAAGATTCCCTCTGGGGCCCTCGTTTCCTCTTCCTCCATGGTTGAGTTCATCTGATTATTGCTTTCCTCCATTACCATTGCAAAGCTTATTCACCATTTTTCAAGTTGAACCCATTTTTAACTCTAATTACTTCTTGGTATTAATTTGCTGCAATGACTAATTTGTAGATCCTTAGGCAAACACTTGATATGGGTTCATCTCTTGGGATACTTGATGGAGTTCTTATTAATGGTTGAGGCTCGAAAAGTACATCATTTATAGTGGATAAAGGTGATCCAAACTCTAAAGCTATAAGAAAACATAACATTTGTAATCCTTCCTTTGATTGAAAAGTTTACGATGGTTGATGTTATATGTTTGTTTTGCAAGGAAAACTTATAGTGGAGGTAGAAGGATCCCACACATCTTTAGATATTCATTTGGGTCAATCCTAATTTGTTTTGGTGATTGTGGATCAGCCTCCTCGGGGCTACTGCATTGTTGTATCCACAAGATTTACATCACCTATACGAACCACCATTAGACTTCTTAGCTATAGTAATTTGCAAACACCTCCATCTAGATCCCTTCCCTATGGCCCAACTGATGAAGTTGATTGGTCTTTGAACCAAGCCAGATCCATCAATTGTGTAAGCTTATTAAACCATCATCTAGGGATGAACATCAAGTTTAGCTTCCTAATCTTTTGTTCTCTTAAAACTTCCTTTCCTAGGGTAGTCAAGATGAATACTTTTAGATTTTAGGTTAATCTATTCTCATGTCTTAAATAGTATACATTCTTCTAGTATTTTTTATTATTATTATAAATCTTGTGTAGATGGAACCTTATTGCAAGTGGCCCTTGGCCCAATCCACATGGACCTTACCACTATGGAAATATAATTACCTCAAGAACCATCTGACTTTCCAATTTTTCTCCTATGATCAATGGGAAGTAGATATATGTTGTAAATAGTGTTTCATTCAACCCACCTGATACTCCTTTGAAGTTGGCTGATCACTTCAAAATACAAGGTTCTTTAGCTTGTGTTGCATTTCAGATAATCCCATTGGTGGAGGTTGTTACTTGCAGACAAACTGTTATGGCTGTTGATTTTAGAGCTTTCGTTGAAATTATGTTTCAGAACAATGAAGACACAATTCAATCATGGCATTTAGATGGCTATTCCTTCTTTGTTTTTAGGTGAGAAAAAAATTCAATATTACTCACAATTCATGTAATGTCCCCTCCAAAGTGAGACATCTGTATCCAATAGATTATCTTATCATTACGACCCTCGTAGGCTAATGAAGGTGTTGAGAGGGTCTTCTGAGGTTTGTATCACCTCCAACACTCAATGATGTTTAGCTCTGGCTTTTGTTTGAGACTTTCGGGACTCAATTTGCTCAACTTACTATTTATAGTAAGTCAAACATGGACAGTATGGGGCCCTTACTATTTTTAGTAATGCATGTGATCATATGGTTATTCATTGGATGAGTTACCAGTTTAGATGGCGTGTTGAGAAATGATGTATTTAATAAGTTATTAATGTTATTTGATTAAAATAACATTAATTAATTAAAAGGTGGTATTTTAATGTTATAACTTGAGGGTCAAAACGTCATTAAAAGGGGCCAAATTAATGAATTAATTATTAATGGCCAACTCCTAAGTTTTGAGTGAAATATTAAAAGGATGCAAATAAATAACATTTTAATGTTATTTAATTGCCTTTTTGGAGAAGTTCAACTTTCTCATGAAGGCATATATATTTTCACCTTGGAGTTATTTGAGATTCATTTGATTATGATTGTTGTTGATGAGTTTTTTGTCTCAGAGTGGAGGCCAAGGGTTTTCAATCTTTGTGCCATTGGAGTACGATACTTCTTCAGTGTTTGCAGCCATTTGAAACAGTGCAATATCTGTTGAATTTGGTATTCTAGAGGGCATCATTCAGATGTTCTATTGAGTAGATCAGAGAGACCAAGGGTTTTGATTTTTGTGTGAGAGATTCTCAAGTTTGAAAGTAGGTGATTGCAGATTGCTTTATTATAATAAAGATCAGATTTAAGAGAGAAGTACGACTGAGTATTTCTCAGCTTTTTATTGTAGCAGGGTTCAGCCTCATGAAGAGGGGTGATTTTGGTTCTTGAAGCTTCAAAAAAAAAAAAAAAGGGTGCCCAGGCATAGGGATTGTAGCCATACATTCGGCGATCAAAAAGGCAGCCATTCAAATTAAGAGAGAAGTACGATTGAGTATTTGTCAACTTTTTATTGTAGAAGGGTTCGGCCTCATGAAGAGGGGTGATTTTGGTTCTTGAAGCTTAAAAAAAAAAACACAAAAGGGGGTGCCTAGGCATAGGGATTGTAGCCATACATTCAATGATAAAAAATGTAGCTATTCGAAGGAGATCTGAACCCGTTTATGATTTGCTTTTTTGGCTGGAAGTGAAGAACAACAGTTGCATGTCATTTATTTATTTCGGGTATGTTTGTATTTTCCTTTCTCTGTTGAATATTGATCAAATAAACATATATTGGAGGATCTATTATCATAGTGGTCTATATTTATTTATGTTATGCATTTCTAAATTTTTATATCAGCATTACAAAACACAAAAAAAATAGAAAAACCTTTATAAAACAACCAATACACAAAACAAAAAATTGGCATTGAAAACAAGGGCACGAAGTGGTATTACATTGGTATCAAAGCCAATATCCTTCCATCCTAGAGGGTTGAAGGCACATGAGAAGTCACCATAGATATTTCACTCGTAGTAAAGGGGAAACAAAGGAAGAGTGGCAGAGAGATAATCCATTTGTAGAGGAACCATTGTTAGATATGGGTGACAGGTTAGAAGAGGTTCCACACCAAAATGAAAGAAGAGATGAGGATAGGGATGGTGACAAAGAAGTGAGAGAGACTTTGAGGGATTTATGGGTTGTCCAACAACAAGTAACAGGTGTATTGCAGCAGCTCACAACTACTCTTCAGTAGTTAAATGCACCAAGGAGGCAACCCCAGGACCAGGATGATGATAGGAGTATAGCAGGGTCATAGAGAGTACAGAGAATGACTTCCTACACTGCTAACAGATTGACTTGACCCACTTTCTTGAGGGAAGAGTGAGCAGAGGAGAATATGGAAGAGGTTGAGGAACCAACCTTTGCAAATGCATATATGGCTACACATGATGAGTGGCGGCAACTAAGACTTGAGGCATGTGAGCTCATGCTCTTTGATCGATTTGTTCAAGCAAGGATGGACTATTATAGGGCTCATAGGGGAATAGGCCTTGGAACCAGAATAGGGACTTGAAGCATGCGGCCAACAAGATCACCCTACCTTACTTTGATGGTAGCGACAAGGTGACAAAACAGTCTTGGATTCATCAGCTGGACACTTTCCTGATGCTTCGACCTATGTCTGAGGAAGAAGCAATCAAGTTCGCCACGTTACATTTAGAGGGAGTAGCCCATGACTAGTGGTATCAAGGAATGGTTACACTGCAGCACGACCATATCACCACCTACTAGGAATTTGTGGATAGACTGGTTGATCACTTTGATAAAAAGGATCTAGAAGTCTATTTTAGGGATTTGGCACAACTTCAATAGACTGGTAGCTTAGAGGGCTATATCAGTGTTTTTTAGAAGTTTTTTGTAATGGTTACACACATTTCAGA
The DNA here is from genome assembly GCA_007258455.2 of Sequoia sempervirens. Classification (NCBI taxonomy): domain Eukaryota; kingdom Viridiplantae; phylum Streptophyta; class Pinopsida; order Cupressales; family Cupressaceae; genus Sequoia; species Sequoia sempervirens. The sequence goes on along the minus strand of VDFB02105785.1, from coordinate 181,510,197 downwards.
GAGGAGGTTGGTTGTGCTTTTCATAGAGGGGTTACTGGAGCCATTACGTGGGTGGGTTAAGGCTTTCAATCCACCAACAGTACAAGAAGCAATGAAGAAGGAAAGGAGTATGGAACTTGCAGCCCCATCCAGTAAGTTCAGATCATCAAGCAAGTTTGGCACAAAGGGCCCTTCTTCATTCAAAGATAATAAAACATTTCCCAAGAACAAATAAAAATCTAATTTTAAGGGAGACCAAAAAGGAAAATCAGTAGCCCCATTTGATCGTGAAACATTAAATGAGTTGCAAAAAAGAAAGTTGTGTTTCTACTGCAAGGGTCCATATGATGCAAATCATGATTTCCCCTTAAGGCCAAAGGGAAAAGCTAACTGTGCTATGTGGGCTTTTTATGAAGATTCAAAATCTAAAAATTCTGACCAACAAGATGGTCAAGAGGAATCAGATGATAAAAAGTCAGAAAAAGAGGAGGAAAAGGAAGGGGAAATCCATCTACAAGAGGCACAGATTACTAGTATCTAGTAGGAAGGGTCTTTTAGAATACATAGTGTCCTAGCAGGTCAAAAGGTCATCACTCTTTTGGACATAAGTGCCACTCATAATTTTATTAATTCATGCTTTGTGGAGAAGCATGGGATTATTTATGACTAAGGATTTTGAAGGTATAAGGGTGAAAGTGGTGAATGGATATACCCTTAAGTGTGAAAGAATGGTCAAAGATCTCCTGATGTGCCTTAATAACTATAACTTTAAGGTTGATTACTATGTGGTAAACATGGGAGACATAGATGTAGTTTTGGGGATGAGATGGCTCCATGCTATTGGAAAATTCACTCTTGATCTTTGTGAGATGGAGATGAGTTTTGAGCTAGAGGGAAAGACTCATATACTAAAATCCATCAAAGATAGCAGTTTCAAGATGTTGTCATTTAGGAGGATGGAGAGCCTCATGCGGCACAATATGGTAGATTGGGCAGTTGAATGTGTGCTAATGCTGACTCAGGAGAGGGAGCATAAAACATAATATCATCTGGATATACAAGAGATCAAAATTAAACATGAGAAAATTTTCAACAACATCCCACCAGGTAGACCTCCCGATAGGGGTATTGAACATATTATAGAGCTAGAGGAGGGCGCTAAGCCCGTGATGATTACTCCATAAAAGCATCTGAAACGTCTTAATGATGAGATAGGAAAAACCATTAAGGAGTTGCTCTCCATGGGTCACATTCAATCGAGCAAGTCACCATTTTCCTCCTCAGTGGTTTTAGTTAAGAAAAAATATGGTACTCTTTGTATGTGCATTGACTATAGGGATCTAAATAAGAGAACCATAAAAAATAGATACCCCATTCCATGGATCGATGAGCTGATTGACAAGTTGCATGGTGCTTGTTTCTTTTCAAGCACCAGATTAGGGTGCATGGTGTTGATTGACAAGTTGCATGGTGCTTGTTATCACCAAATTAGGGTGCGTGAGTAGGATATAGAGAAAATGATATTCTAATGCCATTGTGGGCACTTCGATTTTGTGGTTATGCCATTTGGGCTAACCATTGCTCCAATCACGTTCTAGGCCACAATGAATAGAATCTTCTAGCCATAGTTGAGGAAGTTTGTACTTGTATTCTTTGATGATATACTAGTGTACAATAGAATGTGGGAGGAACACCTTTCTCACTTGGATAAAGTGTTGGGGATTTTGGATAGAGAGTTGTATGCAAAAGAATCAAAGTGTGACCTTGGAATGGATAAATTATTATATTTGGGTCATATTATTAGTGCAGAGGGTGTGAGGATGGATCCTGATAAGATATGAGCTATCATTGATTGGCCCACTCTAGAGAATCTCACACAGTTGCATGGATTTTTGGGGTTATGTGGTTTCTACCACCGGTTTTTTAGTGGTTATTCGCACCATGCAGCGCCTGTCATGAACTTGATGAAGAAAGGTGCTTTCATTTGGACTATGGAGGCACATGAGTGCTTCATGAGATTCAAACAGATTATGATCACTTGTCTCATTCTTGCTCTACTAGACTTCATGAAGCCATTTGAGCTTCAGTGTGACACCTCGAGTGAGGGAGTTGGTGTTTTTCTTATGCAGGAGAAGTGCCCGATTACATTTGAGAGTAGGAAGCTTAGGGGGACCAGAGAGAAGGTATAGTATTTATGATAAGAGATGTTGGCCATTATGCACACTTTGGCCAAATTCAGAAAATATCTCATTAGCAGTAAATTATGTATAAAAACTAACCATAATAGTCTTAGACACTTTTTGGGGCAGTGAGATCTTAATGACCACCTGCAGAAATGGGACAATAAGCTTTAGTCGTATGAATTCGACATTACATACTTCAAGGGTACTTAGAATGTTGTTGCTGATACTCTATCTCACAAACCACACTTGAACAATATGGTTCAAATCTCAGAGGATTGGAGGCGCTTGATTGTGGCAAAATACGCCAAGGATACATGGGCATCTGGGATCATTGAGTGGTCAATTCAGGACAACAAATATGCAGTTGTCAATGAGTTCATAATTTATAAGGGCAAGATATATTTGATGCCAAGGTCAAAGGTGAAGAGTATAATATTGAGGGCTTTCCATGATGTGCCTACTGTAGGACACCCAGGATAATTCAAAACTTATCGACAGATCAGGGAGAGGTTTACATGGAAAGGACTCAAGGCCGATGTCCTTCAATATGTTAGGGAGTGTCCAGTTTGTCAATAGAACAAATAGGAGCACACTTACCTGGCAGGTCTATTACAACTACTTTCAATTCCTAATAGAAAGTGGGAATGCATGTCTATGGACTTTATTATGAGCTTGCCCAAAGCCCAGGGAAGAGATTGTATATATGTGGTTGTAGATCGGTTAACAAAATATGCCCACTTCTTTCTGATCACAGTTACATACATGACTACACAGGTGGCAGGATTGTTCTTTCGAGAGGTTTTTAGACTTCATGGGTTGCCTCAGACCATAGTTAGTGACAAAGAAATCTGTTTTATGAGTCACTTTTGGCAGGAGGTGTTCAAACTCTATGGGATCGAGTTAACCTCAAGTACCAGCTATTAGCCCGCGAACAGATGAGCAAACATAGATAGTTAATAAATGGGTGGAAGGTTATTTCAAAAATTACATAGATGGACAACAAAAGGCATGGATAAAGTGGATCTACCTCTACAAGTTTTGTTATAATTCCACTTTCCACATGTCTATACAGATGACACCTTTCATGGTGTTATCCGAGTATGAAGCTCCTAGCTTCATCGACCTTTTGTTTAGTGATAACAGAGTGCCTAGTGCAGGAGAATTGTTGCAGTAGAGTCAAAACATTATGAAGACTCTCAAGGAGAATATCACTAAGGCACAAAATTGACATAAACAATATGTTGATCAAAGGAGGATCGAGAGATCATTCAAGGTGGGAGATATGGTCTATTTAATGTTACAGTCGTACCGATAGTCTACACTCAAGAAAAGTGGTGCTGAAAAGTTGAAACCATGCTACTATGGGCCTTTTCAGATTATCAGGTGAGTGGGTGAAGCATATGAGTTAGAACTCCCAGCAGATAGCCAAGTTCACAATGTCTTTCATGTATCACGCCTCAAGAGGGCATTGGGACATCATGTGACTCCATCAGTAGTGTTGCCACCCCTGGATGATGAGGGGAAATTGATTCTTGAGCCAAAGACTATCTTGGATTTTCGAGAGAGGTGGGTACGGAAATAGATTATCACAAAATATTTGGTCAAATGGAAGGATTTTCCAGTTGAGGATGCCACTTGGGAAGGTGAAGAGATCTTACATCACCCAACATTCAGATTGCTTGTGGGAAAACAATTTCAGGGAGGGAGGACTGTAATGTCCCCTCCAAAGTGAGACATCTGTATCCAGTAGATTAGCCTATCATTGTGACCCTCATAGGCTAATGAAGGTGTTGAGAGGGTCTTCTAAGGTTTGTATCACCTCCAACACTTAGTGATGTTTAGCTCTAGGTTTCGTTTGAGACTTCTGAGATTCAGTTTGCTCAACTTACTATTTATAATAAGTCAAACATGGACAGTATGGGGCCCTTACTATTTTTAGTAAGGCACGAGATCATATGGAGAATCATCAGATGAGTTACCAGTTCAGATGGCGTGTTGAGAAATGATGTATTTAATAAGTTATTAATGTTATTTGATTAAAATAACATTAATTAATTAAAATGTGGTATTTTAATGTTATAACTTAAAGTTATAACGTGAGGGTCAAAACGTTATTAAAAGGGGGTCAAATTAATTAATTAATTATTATTGGCCAACTCCTAAGTTTTGAGTGAAATATTAAAAGGATGCAAATAAATAACATTTTAATATTATTTAATTGTCTTTTTAGAGAAGTTCGACTTTCTCATGAAGGCATATATATTTTCACTTTGGAGTTGTTTGAGATTCATTCGATTATGATTGTTGTTGATGAAGTTTTTGTCTCTGAGTGGAGGCCAAGTGTTTTCAATCTTCGTGCCATTAGAGAATGATACTTCTGCAACCATTTGAAACAGTGCAATATATGTTGAATTTGGTATTTTGGAGGGCATCATTCAGATGTTCTATTGAGAGACCAAGGGTTTTGATTTTTGTGTGAGAGATTCTCAAGTTTGAAAGTAGGTGATTGCAGATTGCTTTATTATAATTAAGATCAGATTTAAGAGAGAGGTACAACTAAGTAGCTTTTAATTGCAGTAGGGGTCGACCTCATGAAGAGGGGCGATTTTAGTTCTTGAAGCTTAAAAAAAAAAAAAAATCGCAAAAGGAGGCGCCCAGGCATAGGGATTGCAGCCATACATTCGGTGATAAAAAAGGCAACCATTCGAAGGAGATCTAAACTTGTGTATGATTTGTTTTTTTGGCTGGAAGTGAAGAACAACAGTTGCATGTCATTTATTTATTTAAGGTATGCTTGTATTTTCCTTACTCTATTGAATATTGATCAAATAAACATATATTGGAGGATCTATTATCATAGTGGTCTATATTTCTTTATGTTATGCATTTCTAGATTTTTATATCAGCATTACAAAACATAAAAAAAAATAGAATACCTTTATAAAACAGCAAATACACAAAACAAAAAATCGACATTGAAAACAAGAACACGAAGTGGTATTACAATTCAATACTTCGTTTCAATAATATAGTTGTAGAAGTACAACACCATCGACTTGCTTTTAAAAACACCAATGAAATAAAGCAAAACCCAAAACAGTATATTGATTATTGAGGCATATGATGTTGTATGCAACCTTATGATTTTAGTTAGTTTTTATTAGACTATAATGATTGTACTTTCCATCCATGGTGGGGAGTGGTCACAAGCAAGCAGGAAAGAATACAATTTGTTTGATACTGTTGCCCAGTGCACTACACAAGAAAGCAATAGTCTTCTGTACTCACTCAACATAATGTCTGTACCAGATCTTTTACCTTTGCCTGTGTTTGAACCTTTTTCATCATTTAGACTACAGCCACATCCATCTATAAACTTACTACTAGTGGTAGATTCTGGCAAGCTAAAAATATCACAAGTTTGTGCAATACTTTGTTTCTAAACTTACAGGTTTACCCCAACTAGGAATGCTCTTATATGCGGGCAGGCTCGGGGCTGTCGTTCCCGCCCATAGAACATAACTGGTCATCCCCCAGAGAATCATTAGGTTTTATCAGTATAGATACACCATTTTTTTCTTTCATTTTATTTTATTCTACCCTATTTTCTTTCATTTACTCATCATCGCTGCATGCGGCTCTTAGATTGGCTTTTGAAGAGAATGGAACTTTTAAAATTAATGCAACATTTATTCTGTAGTGCAACTCATTGGTAACATTGTTGATTTTCATGCACAGGTATAACTGTGTATATTTACTATCCTGGAAGTTTATTTCCACCTCTATAAAAATAGAGATATGGTGGGCCAGGAATAATAAAGGGACAATGTACATGACAAAATATTTTATTATTATTTTATTTTCCTTATTCCTCTGTCACAAACCCATGTTAATGTTTATATAATTAAATAACAAACTATGATCTTGAACCAACAGACTTATATAAGGTCCTACAAAATAGACTACGCATTCTTTAATTTAAACAATTTCAACAATTTCAACTTTTTTTTAATTTTCTTTTCAAAATAAATCCTTCTAATAAAAAATTTAAGATGTACAAATTTGACCAGATTACGGTATATTCTGAATGCATAAAGAATAGAATGATATTTTTAGACAAGCGGCTATATCATTTACGTAGGGGATATTTTATAGGATTATAGTGTTTGTTTAGTTTAATTTTATATTTAGCTTGCTTTTATATCTAATTTTATTTAATTGTAAGGTGTTGTACCATGAATAACTTATGAAAGAGGGAAAAAATGAATAATTTTAACATTTGAAATTATATGGGCTTTACTTAAATTGTGATGAGCTATAAATTTGTTGTTAAAAAGGTAATTCTTGATCATAAAATGATGATTAATTTTATTTTTAATACTATCTTATGATATTAATTCTTTTTTGATGTTAATATTTTTGTAACATCTAGAAAAAGAAAAAATATATATTTATGGTTTCAAGGATGATTTTGGTATGCGAATAATACTTAAACAACTAAAAATGTATACTCATGTATATTCATTAATTATCATAAAATGAAGTGTCAACAATACTATCGTTTGTTATATGACTTAAATCCTTCACAATTATAATTAACTTTGAAATATATTTCAACCAAGTTTGAACTATATTGATATATAGGAAAATAATGGCTAATTTAAAAAGTACTTGTTCCTATATAATTAGAATTGCTATTGAAATCTTCCATGAAGATCCTAAAATCCTTCAATGAAGCTCATTGATAATTCCCTTGAACTCATTTTTATCCTATTTTGAATTTTTTCTTCTTTTCAATTTTTTTGGTATTATTTTTATTTAGGCTTGTTTTTTATTTCTCTTTCCTTCTTTTCTAAAATTATTTTTTTCCAAGTTTTAGTTTTTCTTTTCTTTTTCTTTTTATCTTATTTTCTAATTTTAACACAAAAAGATTTGGGAATAATTATCTAAAAATGATATAAGATAAAATAAATTTATATAATTTTAACCTGTCAAAATAATTAAAAGTATTTTTCCTTATTCATGATAATTATCTGAAATTAATTTTATTTTATCAAAAAAAATTACTATTTTTCATTATCCATTAGAAAAGTATTTAATTAATAAACACACATTGATAAATAATATACTTTGTCAAATAAACACACACAATGATAAACAAGTGCCACTTAGTGACTAGTATTTAATAAGAGAAGAAACATTGCCAACGTATAATATCTAACTTTTAATTATTTTTAATATATATTATATTTATTTTATTTACAAAAATTATTTAATATATAGCAATTGGTAATATAAAAAAATTTAAATATATTATTCATTTAAATGTTAGTGATTAAAGTTAGGTTTATAGTTATTGATAGTGTTATGATCATAGTTAGGGTTAGAGATAGGGCTAGGGTTAGGATAATGGTTTAAAATTTATTGTTAGGGTTAGGGTAAGAGTTAGGGTTAGGGATGGAATTAGAGTTAGGGTTTGAGTTATGGTTATGGTTAAGTCATGCAAATAACTAATTAACAATATTAAAATACTATAATTAATAAAACTTACATTTAGTTTTTTCAAATCTAGAAAACAATAATTACAATATTATAAAGGCAAGTACTAGCCACTACGTGGCACTTGTTTATATTTATTATACTATTTGACATGTTGATTTGAAATAAAAGATATTTGTAATCATTTTCCATTTTGAATCAATGGCAAATACACAAAAATCATATTCTATTGTCAAAGTTTGTTGAATTAATAGATTAATACAAAGGTAAAAAACAGCAGTAAGAAATTCTATATGTTGGTTTTCATGATTTATCCACGTAAGTCGGGTTTAATGAACTCCATATACATATATATATATATGTATATATTAAAATTTGCATACATAACTAATATTATTGCATCTAAACATTAGAGCGCAAAATAAAAGTCAGAATTATCTATTCTAAATGGAGGTGTGGGTGAGGGGCGATTTCATGTTAAACTTTGAGCTTATTTTTTAAGTTTCAAACTTGATGTTATTAGAGAGGCACCACTCCAAATTTAACCATAAAATAATCCCTTAATAATCAAAATAAGAAATCAGTTTTCTTGTTGTTCTAATTTGGGGTGCAATCTATTTTATTCAATTTAGTTTTATTTTTTTAATTTTTATGTACAACTTATTCAATTTGCTCATTTTCCTCTTTTAATTGTATTTATGTAATTAATAACAAACTTAAATTATAAAGCATGTAAAGCAACAACATAACTATAATGACTTAATGTAATCATTTCATACATAATGTAAATATGAATGCAACTATGTGTGTGTGCATTAGGTTTCCATCATACTAATCATTTCAAACAGTTAGGATACCTTTGTCTCAACCATGTTCTTGCATTTGATAAGTACCTAGACATATTCCTACACTTAGTCGCACTCAGATTGCCATCAGTACGTTAGTCCTCAAAACCATAGTTGAAGAACATACAAGAAGTTAAACTCATAATCATTTAAACATGATAATTATTTCAATTTCATTTTTATGCATCAAGATTAACCATCAATTTTTTTCAATCACGCGCATGTAAATACTAGATAATAAAATAATCATAAGTGATGTCCAATAGTTTCATCAATGTAGGAGCTGAGATGTAGCTCATAGAACATGCTTGAGTCACTAAAGGACTCAAGTCTCCAGGATCATCTACAAAAACCAACAACAAACTTCCACAAGAGGGAAAAGCAAGAACATGAAATTACAAAAATAAATGCAAGATGTGGCCAATATGCAATACTCAAGATTGCAATGATCTATTGGAATTATACAACACTCAAATGAGTTTTGGATTGATGAAATGTACATATGAAGCCTTGCTTATATAAGAAAGGAGTGAAATAGGATTAGACAAGATCACAACAAGTGTCTTAATCCTATCTCATGAGACAACTAATTCATAACAACCTAGGACATGCACATTAAATTCTCAATGCAAATATTAAATGCATGAGAGAATTATTAAATAAGCAGATAACTAAAAGTAAATAATGAGACATGGCCCCATTATAACTAACTTCTAGAAATGACAACTATGAAACTTAACTCCTAAGTAAACTTATAATAATGTGAATATGTCCTCACTAACAACTAGTTAGGAAATAATCCCATTCACACCAACATCTCCCATAAGTGCAACTTAGGGAGTAAATTATTATACAAATGATGCAAAGATGGGTCTCAGCTATGAGACCATTTAGTGCCCCTCAATGAAATTATCCATTACAAATCTAATTAATCTCCATAAAAAAAAGGATGATAAGAGAGACCATTTAGTGCTCCCCATAATGAGATAACTTGTTGCAAAGAAGCACTGGAAGCACACTGTGAAGTAACACCAGAATCCTTAATTTGACAAGCAAAGGAAAGATAATTTTTTTTGCTAGAAACAATATTAGAGTCACTCAAGGACACAATTTGGAATCATGATAAAACAACAATAGACCTGATGCCAAGGAACACTAGAACACCCACTATATCACACAACCCTTGAATCTATAAAGCAACAATAGATTGATAAATGATTTGGAATAGAAATGAGGTGTAGAGAAAATGTAAACCTAATGCACACAAACAAGGAAATAGTGCATGCACTAATGAATGTTCACATTTGCCTCCATGAATAAAAATGACCTTAAATCTATGTAGAAGAAAAAATTTAAAAAATGACCTATAAGAAAAATAGCTATGTTGGGCTATTTGACAGACGTTTCTACAAAATCTGCTCACTATCTACAAAATCTAGCAGATACCTAGATGGTATTTTATGGTTTAAAAAAAAATCCAAGAAATCATTTTTTCTCGAAAGTACACGAGGCAAAATATATATACCATTTTTTAATCGAATATGCACCCTAAAAAAGCTCAAGCTCAAATCACCCTTAGATTTGAGAAGGGGTTTTACAACTCTAAAGCTCTAATACCATGTAGGAGCTGAGATATAGCTCATAGAACATGTTTGAGTGACTCAAGCCTCTAGGATCATCTAAAAAAACCAACAACAATCTTCCACAAGAGCGAAAATCAAGAACATGAAATTGCAACAATAGATGCAATATGTGGCCAATAATGCAATACTCAAGATTGCAATGATATATTGAACTTACACAACACTCAACTGAGTTTTGGATTGATGATTTGTACATATGAAGCCTTGCTTATATAGGAAAGGAGTGAGAGAGGATTAGACAAGATCATGACAAGTGTCTTAATCTTATCACATGAGACAACTAAGTCATAACAACCTAGGACACACAAATTAAATTATCAATGCATGAGAGAATTATTAAATGCCTATCTATAACTAAAAGTAAATAATGAGACATGGCCCCATTATAACAAACTTCTAGAAATTACAATTAGGAAAATTAACTCCTAAGTAAACTTATAATAATGTGAATAGGTCCTCACTAATAACTAGTTAGGAAATAACCCCATTCATACCAATTGTCAATATACTGGATAATGAATGTAGCATAGGATCGAGTTGTGATAGTGCTCCCCATTAAGGGGGAATTCATGTGGTGTGAAAGTTATATCAGGAACCTTATCCATATGACTCATAGGAGTAATGTGTAAATGAGACCATGTTCACATACTCACAATGACCAGATTCATAAAATGTAGAAGCAATTGTAATTAAATTAGCATAAAGGGATTTAAATGAATCCATGTAAATCTATAGTTGGCTATTAGCCTTAGCAACAAATTTGTTTTATTTTTTGCTTCCTATAACCAAGTTGGATGGCACCACTATCTATGTGGTCCTAGATTACATGTCAGAGACGCACACAATGTTCAATGCCATGACTTGGGAGCCAGTGATATGGAAAAAAAAATTGTTTGCATCATACCAACTAGGGTATGGCTTATCATCAGGAAGAGGTCTGATTTTTGAAATGGTAATTAAACTATCTTTTAATAATTTTTCAAGAACACTAGCATAAGATCTTGATAATTTTGTAAAAAATCTATTACATCCCACATCATTCTTTTTAGTGGGAATGGAGACAACATTCACTACTGCCTTATTCTTTTTAGAGTCTCCCAAAATAGACACAACTATTTGATTATCGAGATAGGAGGATGAGGAGGAACCCTCATACTATGTCACTATCTACTAATAATCTTTAAGTGTAGTAAATAGATGAGCAAAGGATGGATATTTTATTAGAATTTTTTCCCTTAATTTTAGCTGCAGAATCCCCATGAATACACATTGAACATTAGAATTCACAACAACACAACAAACAATTAGCACTGAATTTTGTGCTGAATTTTAGTGTATTTGAGTCTATCAATCAAACTTGTCTCACGGCACAAAAGTTGGCGAAATAAGGTTTCTTTTTTTCATCACCGGTTTTCATGCCAGTTTTTACATCGGATTTAGTGTTGGATGTAGCACCGAATATTGCGTTGAAAATGTGGTGCTAACAATAGCGTTTCCTTTAGCGTCAAGAATAGTGTCAGGAAATAACATCGAAATAACATCTAAATTAGTGCCCAATTTGACTTCCAGTTTTGCTTCCATATTTTCTCCCATTTTTGCTTCTAGTGTTGCTCCCAATTTTGCTCCCAATTTTTCTCCCAATTTTGCTCTTGGTTTTGCTTCCAATTTTGCTTTCAATTTTGCTTCCAATTTTGCTTCCAGGTTTGCTTCCAGTTCTACTTCCAGTTTTTCTTCCAGGTTTGCTTCTAGTTATGCTTCCAATTTTGTTTCTAATTTTGCTTCTAGTTTTGCTTCCGAATTTGCTTCCAATTTTGCTTCCAGTTCTTCTTCCAAATTTTCTTCCACTTTTGCATTTGGTTTTGCTTCTAGGATTACTTTTGGTTTTGCTTCCAATTTTTCTTCCAAATTTGCTTCTAATTTTTCTTCCAAGTTTACTTCCACTTTTGCTTCCAAGATTGCTTCCAATTTTGCTTCCAGTTTTGCTTCTAGGTTTGTTTCCAATTTTTCTTCCAAGTTTGCTTCCAGTTTTTCTTCTAATTTTGCTTCCAGCTTTTCTTTCGGTTTTGGTTCCAAATTTGCTTCCTATTTTGCTTCCCATTTTGCTTGGACAGTTTTGCTTCCATCTTTACTTTTGATTTTTGCTTATAGGTTTGCTTCCAATTTTGTTTCCAGTTTTGCTTCTAAGATTGCTTCTGGTTTGCTTCTACTTCTAGTTTGGCTTCCATTGTTGCTTTATTTTTTGCTTCTAAAAATGCTTCATGTTTTTCTTCCTTTTTTGTTTCTAAAAATGCTTCATTTTTTGCTTCTAGAAATGCTTCTTGTTTTGCTTCTGATTTTGCTTCTAGGTTTGCTTCTTGTTTTGCTACCAATTTTGCTTCCAAGATTGCTTTTGGTTTGTTTCTAGTTTGGCTTCCATTGTTGCTTCCTTTTTTGCTTTTAAAAATATTTTTTTGTTTTGCTTCCATTTATTAATTTAATATGTTTTATTTCAATTTAATTAGTTAAATATATGATGCCTCTTAAATAACTCATATGATTATAAAGTAAGTAATTTAATTATTTAACTCATATGATTAAATAACAAGATAATTATTTTAACATAATCATCATCTATAATTAAAACAAGTGAGTCAAATATCTATAATTTAATTGAATTTGACAACATCCATCCTAAGCAGTAAATTAAAATCATCATACATAATAAATATCCATCCAAAAATCATCGACCACTTTTAATATATATAAATTGGCAAGTCAATATTGATAAGATTATCATCATATATAACTAAAACAAGTGAAATTCAAATATGCCAGTAGTTCAATAACATGTCAAATGATACATGTCCAACAGTCGACCTAAGTCAAAATGATACATGTACAAATGATATAAGTAAAAATGATAAATTATTTAACTCAAATTGATATAATTCAAGTTGATACATGTCTAAATGATATAAGTGAAAATGATAAATTTCAATATGATACAACTCAATAATCTGGTATTGTAGGTTGTGAAAATGATACATATGATAGTAACCATGAAAAGAGGCATCATAATGATATATCAACAATGATCAATGATGCACTATGTATGATCATGAATGTCACTGGGTACTACCAACAACTACCTCATCATCATCACCAACACCGTGACTATCATCATCATCGTCATTGTCGTCGTCGTCATCATTGTCATTGACCTTGGTGTCTTTTGTATTTGCGTCATCATCATCCTCTGCCATGTGATATGTATTGGCAGAACCAATATTTTATGGATATATATCATGATGAGGATCATCTTGATCTTCTTGAAGACTTGTGTTCTACAAAAAAAAACATTTAAAATGAAAAGTTATTATTTATTTCATGCAATAATTTATTTTTCTGTTATATATCTAATATTACAACATATGAGATGAAACCATAATCATATTACATCATATCAAAGTGCACAAACCATAATAAAATTTCAAAAAAGTTGCAGCTAATATGTGATTCCAATGATGTAAAACATGCAACAATTCTAATAAGCGTTAGTAAAGATCATAAAAAAATTCTTATATAATTTAACTATCAACAGTAAATTCTATTACATAACCTTAAGTTCCAACCCTCTACAAAAGAATGAGGAGACTGCAATAAGATTGGCTACAAGAGGCATTGGTATAGGAGATGTACATGGCTCTTTCAAGCCATCCACTAAGATGGTTTCATACAAAAATGTGGATGATATCCCCGTTTCTAGAGAGCTCGTGATTCAAGTTGATACAAAAAATGATGTTGTTCTAGTACCCATATATGGCATCATGTTTCCATTTCATGTAGCCACCATCAAGAGTGTTACAAGCCAACAAGATGGAGGGAATTCTTATATAAGGATAATTTTTAATTTTTCAGGTACCAACTTTAATGCCAACTACATGCCAACATTGAAATTCCCTAGCAATATTTATGTTATGGAAATCTCCTTTAGATCTAAGGATTCAAAGCACATCAATGATGTGGTACAAATTATTAAATCCCACAAATGATCTATAGCAATGAAAGAGTCCAAAAAGGTAGAGAGAGCTACATTGGTGACTCAAGAGAAACTTTAGCTTTCAAAAACAAAGGCAATTAGGCTGGCAGACTTGTGGATTAGGCCAACATTTGGTGGAAGAGGACGAAATATGATTGGAACTTTGGAGGCCCACCATAATGGATTTTGCTATTCAACCATGAGAGCAGAAGAGAGAGCTGATATCATGTATCAAAACATGAAGCATGCATTTTTTCAACCAACGGAGAAGGAGATGATTACTTTGTTTCATTTTCATTTGCATAACCATATCACAGCGTGGGAACCAAGAAGACCAAGGATGTCCAATTTTATGTGGAGGAAATAGATGTGTTCCAAACTTTAGGAGGGGAAAGAAGGTCAATGTATGATCCTAATTAAATTGAGGAAGACCAACAAGAGAGGGACAGAAGAAATAATATCAATGCATAGTTTCAAGGATTTGTCAAGCTAGTAAGAGAGCTATGGGAGTAGCCTCATCTAAAATATTTTGAACTAGAGTTTGATGTACCATTTAGAGAGCTTTGTTTTCATGGAATTATTTTCAAAGCCTCTACTTTTATTGTTCCTATGATAAACTGTTTGGTAGAGTTGGTGGAATTACCTTTCTTAGTAATCACTATTAGTGAGATTGAGATTGTTAACCTTGAGAGATCAGGACTTGGGAAGGAATTTGATATGGCTATTGTTTTCAAAGACTTCAAGCGGGATGTACTCTGCATTGACGCCATTCCTCAATCTTTGCTTGATGGCATCAAGGAATGGCTAAACTCCATGGATATAAAGTATTATGAAAACAAAATGAACTTGAACTGGTGGCCAATTTTGAAGACTATTACTTATGATCTAGATAAATTTATTGAAGATGGTGGATAGGAATTTTTGAATATGGAAGCTAGTGATTCTAATTCTGATAATTCAGAAGACTCGGATCAAGATCAAGGATATGAACCCTATGATGTAAAAGAGGAATCAAAATCAGATGAGGAAGGTTCAGAAGATGAATCTCTTGTGGAGTTAGATGAGGATGAAGAAGAAGAATAAGATTTTAAAGGGGAGGAAGGAAAAACATGGGATGAATTAGAAGCTAAAGCCATAAATGTAGATAAGGAAAAAGGAGAAGAGTCTGACAGTGAAGAGGAAAGGCAGTGACGAAAGGTAAAAGCTATAGGGAAGTCTCGGGCACCTGATATTAGAGATTCAAGAGAAATGCCTGCCAAGAGGCATAAATTCATATGAATTGAGTTCATCTACATCCTTCTACTATTTATTCATTCACATAAATGGTTTAACTATTTATGCAAATGAGCATATATGTTAACTTGATCAGTGTTCTTACTTCGGTAGTTTGACTTCTATGGAAACCAGCCATTAGGCCATTCTATGTGGGAGCACATTTGTGTTTTTAGTTACCTTTTTTGGATAGCTCTACTTGGTGTTAAGGACATTCCATTTATCCTTTGAATTTTAAGAAGTCTATTATTACACGCATCTCTATGTTGATCAGATCAAGTTGCAAGTTTTTTACTGTTGATTTCTTTATTTATGGATTTTTCTTAACTTGGAAGATAGGAATTTACTGCCTTTTTTTAAATTAGATGGACAAATTAAGTGGCTGGTTAGCTATGCCAAGTGATGTAGACTACAAGGATGTGTTAGATCTATAGGATGCCTACCAAGATGCATCAAAACATTCTTACATGTTAAAATAATGGCAACATCATGAAGAAGGATGACAAAGATGCATGTGGATCACTTAGTAGAATGGCAACATGAATTCAAGGAAGCACTCCTTGAGATACCATGTTTGAGAGAAAAGAAGATAAATCAAATCAACATGGGACTAAGTTACTCAAATGATACAACTCATAACTTAAATGAGGACACTTTAGAGATATTAAAAGACAATGGTCATTAATTAAAAGATACAATGAAAATAAGGCATGAATGTCACCCACTACCCTTTAAGGCAAACAATATTTTTTTCTTCCACATGAAATAATGGGATAATTGAGTGGGATCTAGAGCCAATAGTTGGAAGCACTTTAGAACTCATCCTAAGCATTAATAAACAACTCAACACAAGAAATGCAAATTGACATATTAATACAACAATAAGCAACTAAGTTATTGAAAGTCAACTATTGATACCTCGTTCTCCATCTAGATTAAAAAATCGTCCCACTTTTTGCTTTGTAACTTTTCCTTTTCAAATTGCTTTGGATGCTGGCCATATTTCTCCTCCTATCAAAACATGGCACATGGACTAGTTAAACTAATTAATATACAATCATTTACTTTTTCCTAGGAAATTAAAATATATATCATTTAACATATTAAATATACTTACAAGTTTACAGATCAAGGCCTGTAAACCTTTCTGGCCACAGTGATGCATGGCACAAAGTTTTTGAAGCCTAGCCTTGGAGGCCTTGTCCTGAAACATATACTAATTGAATTTAACTATGCACAAATAAAATTTAAAAATCATTTAATAAATTTGATATAATCTTATGAGCAAATTCAAATACTTGTGTACTCTCCTCACCAGACTCCCTCTGTGCATCAGACTTCTCATATGCTTTTACAAGCTCTTTCCATGATTTGAAATTCACATCAATTGGCCTTTTTTGAGCCTTAGCTTGGGAGGGATTTTTTTATCTTCTTTGTTTGGTTGCACCAAAATCTCTTGCAATTTTGAGACATTCATAGCTTTACCTTCTTCATAGACCAACCTGTGCCAAATTCAGTCTCCATGTCATTGATAACTACTTTTTGTAGGTGTATGGGTATCTTTGAGAATGGAAAATGTAGATAGTCTTTGAATCGTTGAAGGCGTGATTCCTTCAACCTATTCACAAACCCTTTTCTAGCATCTGTCATTCAAACTTCCCCTAAAACCACATCGTATTCTATCTTGGTATTGTAGCTACCAATGCAAGATCAAAAAGATGGTGTGGTGAAAGAAGTCTATGTCCCAAAAGTGGGTGGGATAGTGGAAGCCTCTACTCCATGTTCAACACTCCTAGAGTTTACTATTACTGATTTCCTCCTGGATATTTTGCTCGATCTAGGACTGCTTGGGGAATCAATTGTTTCCCTTTGAAATGGTTGATTTGGTTGCAATGTTTGAGAGGCTTCACTAGATTAGTTTTCTATGTATCTGGCAAGCATTTTCCAATGCACATCATCCAAATTGTTCATTGCCTCTACCCCCAATATGGAAGCCAATTCCTCTTTACTTTTGTTAGTCACATGTCCATATATATATATAATAAATTTCTTCTTTTAAATTTAAAAATAAAAAAACTAAAAACTAAAAATGAAAGAAACAATGGAAACATTTACAAATCTATAAATTGACAATGAATTACCTCATTACGCCCAAATTTTGTTCTCTTCCCTCTATTGCTTGACATTTTGAGGTGACCAAGGGAAAATTATTTTCGTCCAGTCTATGGAGCCAAACGAAGTACACACTATCAGGTATGAAATTTTTCATCTAGTTTGTGGTATGAAATTTTTACCTTGAATGACTCTCTTTCTAGATTTAAACGCCTATGAATCAATTGCTTGTGCACCTGTATAGAATATAAATATATTTGAAAGAATATAAATATATGCAAAATGAAACAAATTTATTGTAAAAAACCAACGCTTGAGCACCTGTATAGAATGGTAATCTTTGGGGGATAAAAAGGGTGAAAAGTGTGGTTTTATTGAGAGTTAACACAGATAGGTCCCATGCTCAAGTCGCATCCACTGATTAGAAAGAAAATGAATGTGTACACACAATCAATTTGAAACCACGAGCTCATTGTTCTGTAAAAGAATAAGTGAAAAATAGTAATAGCTAATTTAAGCCCAAAGGACTCACAAATTTGAGGAAATGATCTATTATTCAATTGTTGTCTCAAAAGACCTATCTCCTCATATTGTCTCAACCAACCTTTGTTCCCATGGGACTTGTCTTGAAATCACTCGACTAATTTTTTAGGAAGGAAGCAAGAAAGTTATATTCAAAGAAAGATATGGAAGGAAGGTCTGAGAAATCGAATCAGAAACCAAAAGCTTGGGATGGGAATGATAAGTGAACTGGGGCATTGAGGTTTCAAAAATGTGTTCACTGCTCTTGGATGTGGAGGAAATAATGCAATGTCTACAATTTTTCCATCCTCCTTTGCAACCACATGAGACTTTAATGATTCACGTGTAAACAAAAAAATATTCACAATCCTCTCCATTTAATCCAAACAAAAATATTTGTGGGAACAAAAAAAACAAATTGTAACCTTACGTATGGTGTTGAAAACTAAATAATTTTTTATCTACTTGCTTGTAGCCCTCCTTTGCATCATTTTTCCCTTTTTTCTCATCTCTCCTTTGCATGAATTTTTTCTCCTATCATCTCTTCCTTGATGCAGGAAGTTTTAAATTTTTGTTCTTGATTCTATAGTTGGCACTATAGTCAACATAGTTAACATTGACTTTAGTGTCACCTTTCAGGCCTAAATGTAATCCATTTGGGATGCAAAAGGTGGTACAAAGTGAGCCTAATTTAGTTCCTAGCAATGCAAAATGATGTATTTTCCTTGGAAGTTGATAAATAAATTGATCCTAAATTGACTTCATCTTCATATGTTCCAAGGGAGTAATCATGGTTCCCTATTTTATCTATTCCTTATCCCATGTCAATTTTGTGGGTATAAAACTAATAGAGGTTAGATTTGTGAACTCAGAAATGACCCCTATACAACTAGATGAGTCATCTAAAGTGTGAAATATATGTCAAATATATGTCTAAAGTGAGGTTTTTTGTTGGATAGCATATTCGTTGAAATGATATAATTGGTGTACTAAACATTATTTACTATGTTGTGTATTATAGGGGTGAGATGAGGCCATGGTAATAGATCGTGTCATGTCAAATGAGGACACAACGGCTAAAGCAGGACACTAGTTACTCAAATTTTGACTTAACTTAGGAAAAAATGATCTGGTGGAATTTTGTGATACGCCCATCTTTTTTCACAATATTATTGAAATTTATAATGTATTATCCAATCTTGACATAAATTAATGCATGTTGTTGATTATTTTAGATGGAGATTGGAGAAAATGCAGAGCTTGAGCATTCAACTAGCAATAGAGGAATATATGTATGTGGATGTGGACCTAAAACTATTAAATCACGTAGATGATAGTGGGTGTTCGAGGATATGATAATGGATCTTGCAGACACAACAAATGATTGAACTGAACAAGAGGTTGGTTAGGACTATAGTACATGGGATGAATATTTTGAGAAAATATATGACTAAAGTGAGAATTTATGTTGGATAGCATATTCATTTAAATGATATAATTGGTGTACTAAACATTATTAACTATGTTGTGTATTATAGGGGCAAGACGAGGCCATGGCAACAGATCGTGTCATATCAAATGAGGAAAAAATGGATGAAGCGGGACATCAGGTACTCAAATTTTGACTTAACTTAGGAAAAAATGATCTAATGGTATTTTTTGATACGTCCATCTTTTTTCATGGTATTATTGAAATTTATAATGTATTATCCAATCTTGACATAAATTAATGCATGTTGTTGATTATTTTAGATGGAGATTGGAGCAAATGCAGAGCCTAAGTGTTCAACTAGCAAAAGAAGATATGTACGTGGACGTGGACCTAAAACTATTAAATCACATAGATGATAGTGGGTGGAAGAGGATATTACAATGGATCTTCAAAACACAAAATATGATTACACTAAACAAGAGGTTGGTTAGGACTATAGTACATAGGATGAATACTTTGAGAAAATTGTTGTTTATGGATGTTTTGCATATCGTGGAAAGAAACAATTCAAACGGGAAATTGTACAAATACATTACATATATGATGAGCTTCTAGTCAATAGTATGCCTCCTACAATCGATTAAAATCAAATAGGAATTATGGTAAGGAATTTTCCAATTTGATATAAGTAACATGTTTACTTCGTTTAAACATTGTTTTATATTATTTAAATAACTAATTTTTTTCTCAATGGATACTTGTAGGATAAAGTTCTTGGTTTAAAGTTTCTTGGTTCACCAAATTTTAAGCTAGAGGGAAATGATCATTTGTTAGATGATACATCTAACAAAAATATGTGCCAATATACTAGATTGGAAGATGAGGAATTGATGAAAACAAGACACATAACAAAAATTGGTTTAAAGATGCATAATTTGCTTAAAGATAGGGGGAAGGTGGACTGCATACCCTATGAGAATGAATGTGATGGTGATGATGAATTTTCATTGAGTTTGAGATCAATTTACAAAGAGACATTTGATCGTCAACTATATTGCACTTGGCCTGGTGATCAACAACTACCTAGAGTGTACAAGGTGTTTCAATTTTGGGGATACAACTACATGATACGACCCTTTAATATTCATGGAGCTAATCTAGGCCTCTTTATTGTCCAAAATGTACATGTGGGATCTAAACATAGAAATAATTTAGAACAAACCATTAGGAGATTAATGCCAAATTATGGTCCATCATATTGTAGTGGTGAATGGAGAAGACTAGCAGAATATAAGCCTAGCATGTCAGCATATGGTATAAATTCGAATATGTATACACATTGTCTCCAATTGGAAAGTAGAAAAGAAATTAATAGAGGTCATCTTATATATAGATGGACGTGCATACACACACAAAAATATTGCAAGATTTATAAATAGTAGTAAGGGAAGGGACCCTAATGTAAGACCAAATTGTCAATTTGTTGAGGTTATAAATGATAAAGATGGAGATATGGAAAGAGAGGTTGATATATTGATAATGGTTTAGGCTATTAAGGACCTTACCATTGGGGATGAGTTATTGATTGATTACCACTTCTTAAAATGCACTCCTACGCGAAAGAAAAGGGAAGAACATGGTCTCCCTAAGGATGTTCTTAAGGGAAAAAAACCAAAGAATAATAAATGAGTGTGGACTGATGTTTTATAAACTATGTTGTCAAAATTGTGTTTCATTTAAATTATTGTATAAAAAAGGCAGTTTATAAAACAATGTTCCATTATTCAATTGATGTATATATGTTCATACAATTTTTATTTTTATTTTTTAAGCCATATTTGATTATATTTCTTTGAAATTGATACATTTATGATTTATCCAATTGTCGAAAAATATTAAATAATGCTTGTGTTTGTTGATAGCTAGAAGATGTTAATGAAAGACATACTAATACCCATGATCCAACTAGGTTATTAATATTTGGAAGGGATGATCCAAACCATCCTTTAAATAATACCAAGGTGAAATGATCAAGTTTTAAGAGATTACTACCACTTGAGAAATTTGAATAGTTGATGAGATCTGCATACACTGATGACATGCCACCTAGCCTTAATAATGAAAATCATGATAATGAAATGCAGTGCGTGAAGAAGGATTGAATGAAATGATTACAAGTTTCTTTAGGGATGGAAGCAATGATGACAATAATGATCATATGGTTGATAGTAACGACGATAGTAGGGGTAATTACCACCAATGTAATGTTGATGATAACAACTTGAAAGACTCCATCAAGCAAGCAGCAAAGACACCTGTGTTCAAATTGAGTGCAAGTAGAACCTCAAAACTAGCATGTACATTAATATTATTAGAAATCAAGTCACTATTTGGTTGGTTAGACAAAGGATTCACTGCCCTACTGAAGTGAGTTGAAATCTATTTCTTACTTTGCATTTTCAATTGGTGTACACAATTCTTAAGCATTCATCAACTTCATTTATATTTCTTTAAGAGGATTTTAAAACCATATATTGTATATAAACAAGTCCTAGTATAGATTGACATATCAAACATGTTCATCATAAGTCAAACATTCAATTGATTTAATCTTTGGAAATCTTATAGGGCACTAAAAACTAAAATATTCCTGAAGAGAATGCACCAGTGTTGCCATCAACTTGTAGAGAGGCGCGTCTGTTGTTGGTTGAGTTGGGGATTGAATATAATAAAATTCATTCATGTAAAAATTATTGCATTTTATACAAAGATGAATATATAAACAAGGTAGAATGCCTTGTATGCAAAGAGAAGAGATATCGTACAAATGTACAAGGTCCTACAGTTCCAAAGAAGGTTTTACGTCACATGCCAATTATACCTAGAATTCAAAGAATGTTTCGTTGCAAGTCACTTGCACAATTGATGGAATGGCATGCAAAGAATAGGAATAAAGATGAATTCATGTGAATTCTAGCTGACTCCAAAGAAATAAAACACATAGAGGAAAAATGGCGAAGAAAATTCAAATATGAACCCTGTAGTATCAGGTTTGGTCTTGCAATTGATGGAGTGTTCCCATTCTCTTTCCTGAGCTCAAATTATAGTGTTTGGCCAATCGGATTGATAGTATACAATATTACCCCATGGATGAGTGTTAGAAAGGAGCACCTTATGTCGACTCTCATTGTTCTAGGAGAACATCAAGTTAAAAACATGGATGTTTATCTTGCACCTTTTATTGATAATTGTTATGGAAAGGCATAAGAATGCATGACATATCATGTCCTCCATCAAATAGGTCCTTCATGTTGTATGGTGTGCTATGTTGGACTATTCATGATTTCCTAGGACTTGTTGTTTGTTCTGGTAAGATAAAATATTTATGTATTTACACTCATAATTTATTTTCATCCCAACTTTCATACTTAGTTTTATACTATTTTTTGATGTTATTAACATTACTTATTGAATTGTAGGGCTTAAAACAAAGGGGGTATTTGCATGTCCAAGATGTGTAGAACAATTTCAAGGGTGGTATTCTAAAGATCTACATATATTTATTTATGCAAACAACAAGTTTTTTCTATCACTAGATCATAACTTTAGAAATCGCTTAAAGAATCAATTTTATAGAAAACTTGAAAATAGAGGCCCTCCCATGATTTTGGGTCCAGGTGATTGGCTTAAGAAGTATGAAGATGTTGGATTGAAAGATTGGGGGGATTTTTTTGATTGGGGTGATTCAATTGAAGAGCCAAAACAAGTTGTAGTTAATATTCCAAAAGGAATGAAAAGGAAATCCATATTTTATGAGCTCACTTACTAGAAGGATCTATTAATATCTCACCTATTACATCCTATGCACATCTTCAAAAATGTCCTAGATTCTATATTTTGAGATATATTAGGCAAAGAGAATTAGACCTTGGCTTCGAGGAGATATATTGCTCTTTCGCGTACCAAATTTGATAGAAAAAATTTGTGGCCAAACAACGAAACTGAAACATATGCAGAAGCTCCATGGATTTTGAAAAAATAAGACCTAGAGCAACTAAAAAATGTAATCCATTCAATAAGGACACCTACTATCTATGGGTCATCATTGGCTAAAGATTTTATAGTTGATGGACATATCATAGGATTTTAAACACATGATTTTCATAATTTTATGAAGGTATTATATATCATCATTTAACATTTATTGGTAACATTGATTAAGTACTAAATATATTTTGATATTTTTTTGTGTGAGAAAAAATTACTAATGACCTTTTCATAAATGTGTTTGATAGCACATCATGCCATTGGCAATTAGGGGAGATTCATGTCTTACAGTTGACTTAAGGAATTCCATAGGTCGATTGTCAACATTTACAAGGTATGTGGTTATATGAAATGGTCATGTGTGAGAGAAATAGAGATATTATATTGCATTTTAATTTTTGACTAAAGGTTCATACTAATTTACTATTCTTATATTAGGTGGGTGACCTCCAAGGAGATCCACAAATGTGAAGTGGAAAAGTGGAAGAAGGAAATTGTAGAAATTGTATGTGTATTTGAGAAGGAGCTCCCTACAAGTTTTATGGACCTACAAGTCCATTTTCTTATACACCTAGTCGATGCCATTGAATTGGCAGGTGTCGTATCAACGAGGTGGATGTTTTTCTTTGAGAGGTATATGAAAACTCTAAAAAGATATGTCCAACAAAAGGCACATCTAGAGGGTTGCATGGTTGAAGGGTATGTATTGAATGAATCATTTTTCTTCCTATGTGAATTCCTTGCTAAGGATTCTGAAGATGGTCCACGTGTCTAGGATGAAGAATGAGCATCAAATATTATTGATGGAGAAAAACCACAATCTAATGGTGTTCAAGTAGAAATTAGTAAGTAAATTCATGATCAATGTGGTTGTTTTTCTTGCAACCATTAATTTACTCTATAATTTTTTTGTCAAATTAGCAACATGACATTTGGAGTTTGAAATAAGCATGTTGACATGTAATAGGTGTAGATGAAAGTGAAATACTTGACAAGTTCATTCTATACCACATGGACTTTGTGAACAAATGGATTGATCTGTATGATAAAAAGAGAGAAGAAGTGTTAGAAGCAAGGAGATAGTTTAGGAGATCGAACCTACAAGGAATACTCCACTTCCCACTAATCTACTTGGGGAATGGGGCAAAGATTGCACACTAGAATGGGTTACTGAACAAATTCAAAATCAAATAGAAGATGCAAGTATAGATTCAAACATAACAGAAGATTAAATCAACATGTCTAGAGAATGTGAAAGAATGGTACAATTAGAATTTTACAAAATGTCATTTCCTTACAGTTTTGAAACTATTAACCATTTTAATGTTCGTCATTATATTTGATTTCATTGAAATAAATGGTCTTTCACAGGTGAGGAAATATCCAACAATGTGGGCATATGGTCAAGATTATCATGTAGAAAGTGTAGATGTAAAGAGATGATCCTTCAATTGTGGCATCATGGTTGACTTCAAGCAATCCAATCGATCAAGCTCAAAAGATAAGAATATAATTGAAGGGAATCTACAATATGTTGGGAAAATACAAGAAATTATTGAGTTGGATTACTGCTCTTTGAAATGTTGTATTTTTAAGTGTAGATGTTATGAAGCATTTGAGAGGACACAAAGAAATGATACCCATAGTGGATTGTTTTCTATAGATTCCTCATGCTTCCTACCAGAGGATAAGGAGCCTTATGTTCTACCAATTCATTGCGAGCAGGTATTTATTTAAATCAGACAAGAAGCAGTAGTGATCATTAATCTAATAGTTCATAGTTTATTGTGAATATACACATGTGTTTATTAATTAATAAAATTATTATAACATATGTCTAATATATGTATGTCATTCATGTGCAGGTATTTTTCTATGAAGATATTTTGGGCCCAAAATGGATGTTTTTCATACATTATGATCCAAGATTAAGGCATGTATTTGACGAAACATTAGTGGATACCGAGCAAAAAAATGATGGTGAAAAAAATGAGAGAGAGGATTAGAGAACGTCGAGGAAATTGACATCCATGATGATGTTGAAGTTGGTTATGTTTAGGAACAAGAAGACAACAATCCAGAGTTAGATGATGTTATGGAAGACAACAATATGGATGGTATAGAAATTGATGACCCATATACATTTGGGAACAATATAGATGGTCTACAGTCAAATTTCAATGATGATGAAGATGATGTAGGTCAAGATGAAGATGATGATAATATGAAATACTTGAAAGAACATATGAACATTGATAATGATACACTAGATGACATTGTAGCAGACAATAATGTTAATGACCAAGACTTCTAAATTTTCAAAATTATTTGCAATCCATGTTTAAAAAAGGATGATTCTTATGGCAAAAACTTTAAAATGCTTCAATAATATTAATTAAAGTGTTAAACTATAGAACTATCACTCTCCATTTTGATGGTGTATAACTTGTTTATTAGAAATATTTTATTAACTATAGATTTAGCTTGATATTTATCTCCCAATTTCTTCAAAATAAGTACTATAATGGTTTCTTCGTGTACATTCAACAATATTGAACTAGCATACTTATATTTAGAAAAATCTATGTAAAATAACCCAAGAGATATCCTTCCTGAGACCCTATTGTATTTATATGGTGGAAATTTAATTTAATTTAACTTTAAACTTCATAAAAAAATTGAAAAATAAATCAAAATGAATATTATATTGGTAGGGCTTACATTTTTTTTGAGGTGCCTATTTTAAATTTCATGATCAAACTTCATAATGAATTTTTCCTATTTTATATGTAGCAGACAATAATGTTAATGACCAAGAATTCTAAATTTTCATAATTATTTGCAATCCATGTTTAAAAAAGGATGATTCTTATGGCCTAAACTTTGAAATGCTTCAGTAATATTAATTCAAGTGTTAAACTATAGAACCACCACTCTCCATTTTGATGGTGTATAACTTGTTTATTAGAAATATTTTATTAACTATAGATTTAGCTTGATATGTATCTCCCAATTTCTTTATAATAAGTGTTATAATGGTCTCTTCATGTACATTCAACAATATTAAATTATCCAAATAGAGTCTAATGAGACTCTTATATTTTTTTCCATTTTTTCTACCTTATTATGACATTCCAATAGGTTTTCATCTAGCTAGTATAAAATTAAATCTCAAGCATCATATAAATATTAGCAGTGATTACAAAACCATGATCTAAAACCACAAAAAAAAGTGGCACCCAAAAACCTAGTTAGCAAATAAACACCCAAATCCCAAGATGGCAATAACATTGTAAATACTACTTATCAGTATTGTAGCACCTGATTTTCATAAGTTAATAATCTCATCCAAGAATTTACATTAATTCATTGAATAAATAAGCAGTAATGAAATCAAACATCCATTGATGAACAATAGAGACAAGTAAAAGAAATCTTGGATTACTTTCATTCATAACTCATAAAATGAGCACAAGGAGAGACAATAGCCATGAAATTGGTATTTCTCTGTATATATATTGCTATACTGTTATCCAAATTACATACATAACAATGAGCTCTAAAAATTAAGACCAAAAAATCTAAAACATGCTTAGTGTTCTCCTTACAATTCTTAGTGTTAATTGCAAAACAATGAACCCCTACTTCCTGGCCCTGAATTCCTTCTTATAGAAACGAAGGAGAAAAACAAGCCTCAGGCTAGAAAGTACACATGTTAAAACCCTGTTGGACTGCTACATCAAATATTCTCTCATTCAATTACAACGCATTTCCAAGAGGTGGGAGACATGTGAGAAAATGAAAGTAGTCTTCATTCATTGTTAGAGATCTGGTCCAATTTTCAAAATGGGTACAACTGAACAGTTACCTTAAAACTTGTGCCCACACACACAAAATGAAAGGACGAAAAAGCATGAAGAAAATAGAAAAGGAAAAGACAAGAGGAAAAACCACATTTGTAGCCTTGTCATTAATTAAACTTTGAATAAGATGCACTATATTTATCCATACTTTATCAAAAGTTTAATCTGTACTAAATCTAGGCTATGTAGTGCATTCCCATCTATCCATTATTCATCATGGTTGTAGACTTCAAAATTTCAAATCACTGGCCTGCCACTCTTAATGCTAGACCTCCTACTCCTTCCAAGTACATGCCTTTCCATGCTAGGAATTCTTCTTTAGTAGGCCAATCAAAGTTCATTACTTCATCAACCCTCTATCTATAAGGTGCATACTTGGTGACAATCTGATTAGCTTCTTTATCAAATTCTAGTAGGACAGTCTCAACATGAACTAACATATGCATATTTACCTTTAATGTCTCCATATCAAAATTTTGAAAAAATTTCATAGTTGGATTTGAAATAACCTTATTTGCTTCGTTTTTCCACTCCTATAGAGTCTTAATGCTACCATCATCCCTTAAAATGGATAGAAGAAGGACATGATGAGACTCATGGAAGGATTTTACCAACTCCTTTATCTTGTTCTCCAATGGATCAATATTTCCTTTGTATCCCTCAATCTTATTTACAAGAATCATAATAGGCTTAAATTTTTCAGGTGGGTTGGGGTCCTGCTTAACCCTAATTCCTATCAATATCAATTCATGCTTCCTAGGGATCCAGAAGTCCATGAGTGGAATAGCTCTTTCTTTTTCAATACCAAACATTCTGATAACATCAACCATGGATGAAGAATTGTGGTGAATACTATTTATATTCAATCTTCTATTCAGATGTTCTAGCATTGATGTGACAATCCTCATATTGCTCTTAAAAGCATCTTCATCATGACTTTTTCATTTTTCTTTGTATTCATTTAATTACCTAAGCAATTCTTCCCTATTGATATCCCCTTCTGCTTGTGGCCCTTCTAATGTACTAGGTTCTACTATTGAAATGGGCACACTTCCCAAATTATATGGCACAATTGCCCTAAAGAATTAACATCAATAGTAAACTTTGGGGATACATCCTCTTGTGCAATGGTGGGAGAGTCAACATCATTATACTTGGGCTTTCCGAGTTGTAACCTTTGCAACACATCCTCCAATAATGCTACTTTTTTGTAATTGCATATTATCTCTCTCAAGATCTCCATACTTAACCAACAAGTTATTCAATTATGTTCCAAGTTTATCTTTTGTAGCAGTCACAAACTACATGGTGGCCCTTGTGAACTGTACAACATGAATTGACATATTTGCAGCTTCTAAGGTTGATGTTTTTGACACTCTTTTTATTATTAGGCCTCCACTATAGTTAGGTGCAGGGTCAACAATGTCCAGCTTTCTTGTGCTTGGGGCTAAAGATCAGATAGCCAAGGCTTCCCATTCCTCACTAAAAGCAAACCCCTATAGTGCAAGTGCAGCTTCTTCTTATGTATCATAGAGAGGTCTGTCACATTTCTTGATTGTTTTGAAAGCTATGGCTGAAGCTAGATCCCATTCTAGTAGCAACAAGATGCCACTATTTCTCACCAATTCTCGACCCTCCTTTGCAGTCATGTTTTAGAATTTGGATCTCATTTCATTTAACACCTTTTTTTGAATGATAGCATCAGGCAGCTTTGGATGAAGGCACCTTTCTATAGCCATAATTTTTACATACTCATCTCTTTTAGTCTTGTGTGCAAATTCCATAAAAGCTTGAGTCTTTACAAATGAGTCATCATCCAAGAACTTGGAACATGCCTCAACCCACATATCATCACTTCCATTGAGCCCTCTAAGATCAACATTACTCAATCTATTTCCCAATTGATTTGTTTCCCTTACTACAAATGAAGCGGGAACTCCTTCCTGCATTTCTTGTTTTGACACTCAAATGTCATCATCGAAACCTTCATCATCATAGTCCACTAAATTAGTGGCCTCAATATTTTGTCTTTTCAATGGTGGCTCTCTAGGTGGTATTTCACTAGGTGATAGGGAATCATGTTCATAATTTGAGGCTCTACTAGCCTTGGTGGAGATGGGGGTGATATTTGTGGCATAGCAGAAGGAGGCTTGTGCTCCTCTTGCTAAGTGGGAATGCAGGCTTCATGAAATTTCTTTTCCTTACTCTTTATCCTTATAGAGAACTTTTTTTTGGTTCCTCAAGGGCTTGTGAAGTTGACTCTTCTCTTATAATAGGGATTTCTCCTCCACTTTTTTCTTCTAGAATTGGAGCCTTCCCTTTATCTTTACTAATTACCCCTTTAGTTTCAAGGTGGCCTATGATTGAATCAAAATTCCTTGTTACATGCTCCACCTTTTGTAATATATCCTTAGCCTCTGGGAGGACCTTGAAATCAAGTTCTTCTTTCTTTATTTTCCTTTGTATCTTATTGAATGCAATCCACCTTGCTAACCTCTTTTCATGTTCTTAGTGTTTGATATATTTCTTATTACATCTTCTAGATCCTAGAAAATGTGGACATATTTGCAGGTCTTGTTTCTCTCATTCAACCAAGCCAGAAAACCTTCAGGATCATATTTGACCCTCTCAACTGTCCTCTGCATGTGGTATTTTTTGAGTATTTCAAGGATGTTATTCCAACCTCCTTTGTTCATTACAAAATCAGAGAAACAAGTGTATGAAGGAAATAAATTTCCTTTTCCCTGATTGAACAAATGCTCATTTTCAATGTTTCCTAGTTGCCACATAACCTCAAGGTAACCAATTCTTTCTGGCACAAACCTCGGCAAAAAGTGAGGTGCTACTTTAGAACCATATACTCTTAAGATAGTGTAATCGGGGAGTGAGATAACATCTCCCCAATTATGATCAACTCCTATCTTAGGCCTTCTCTCCTTGGGTCTTAAGAAATCATGTAGAGCAATGGGAATTCTAGGTAACTTCACAATAAAAGCTCTCTTTAGTTCAAAAGAAAACAAATTTTGGAATGTGACATAATCATATGTCCTATCATCTTTGTCCAAGACTATGGTCCAACATTGCACTGGAAAATCTAAGTCACCCCTTTTTTCTTTCCAAGTCAATATTGTGTCCAAAGTAAATTGCACCCTTGTACAAAAACATATGCATTAACAATGAGTACCAGCTAAACCTTACCCAAAATTCACCTTTATTTAATCTCACCAGTCCCTCATGCATTCTTTCATAAAGAAATCCTACATAATCATACACTACACAATATTGGGGATGTTGGATATGGGCAGCCATACACATCCATGCCATTGGCATTCCAGCGATAGGATCATAACCAGTTATTTGGAAAATGGAATAGAAGGTTCTTTTGAAATAGGGAACAAAATAGTTAACAAGGAAAGGTTCCTTATCATGTGATCCACAATCTTCTGACCTACAATTTTTGCTAGAAATCTGTCTTTATAGCCATGATCCACATGTCCTTTTCCCCTAGCCCCCATGAGCCATAACCTGTATGCAACTTTCATCAACGAGGAGATGGGGAGAGGTTGAGATTATATCTCTTGGCCTTGTCACACTCCTTAGCTAGTAGCAACTTTATCCTTCATACAACATCTAGGACTTAGATTAAAAGATCTTTTAAGCATGTGCAATATATGTATATTAGTAACACACATTTTACTTCCTATGCCCTATGTTGAAATTTCAATTAAAATTTTTCCCACATATCTATGCTTCCATGTTCTTAGGATTACTCCACACGGTAGATGCTTGCTTCCTTGTTGGGAATCTGGCAAGTAGGATGGGGCCCACACGGGATTGCAGGGAGTGGTCAAGATTACTCCACGTCACCTACTATGGACTGTTGATTTAGTTGAATCTCAACAATACTAATCCTCGGGCTGATCATCAGCGAAGACAAGTGGCAATCACTCGCTAGCCCATGTGATTATTTTAATAATCAAGAAAAGAAAATGGGTATGTGGGGAACGATCCAGATGTGGCCACCTCACTTATCTCCCACCGTTGATCTTCTTCAATGACCAACTATATGCTTTATCAATGATGCTTGGCCCACTAATCGTCAGGGACACATGGCCTTCACCTGTGAGCTCAAATGAATAAAAGAATGAGAGACAAAGATGGAATGGGCACGCGGGCTATTGTCCAAATTTTCTACATTTGATCGAACGACCTGTAGGGGTTCTTATATTTGCACATGTCAAAAAATGTTAATCCTAAAAGGGACACGACTAGGTTGACAAAGCCACACCCATGACATAAAAGACTTAATATTTTTCAGTGGGAAATATTCAGCCCGACTTAAGAAAATTTAAAAAATAATGATCCAACATGATCAATCGGTAAAACAGGACCAGAGGATCAGTCACTCAATGACTTTCAATGTCAAGAGTCATGACTTAAAGGATTTATCACCGACACAAGGTGTCAACTGAAAATTAAAACCTAGGCGAGGATATGGACTTAGAGGGTTTTTCAAATAAGACTTAGGTAAACCTAAAACCCCTTATACAGTAGCAGGAGACAAAACTCATAGTTCATTAAACTCATGAAGATTTTGGAAATGGAACACATAAAATTTTAAGGGTTCCATCAACATGCATAAGAAAGCTTGAATATATGTATTCCCAAGGATGGCCAAAACTACAATCACTCAAAATTTACACACTAGCAATTTTTTTAAGTAATTTAATCTAGTCCATAGAAAAATTCCAATAAATTTATTATCAAGTTAATATATGGATATAGAGAAATAATGTCAATTTTTTTAATTTTTCAATAGCTAAAGAAAATGGGCAGTGGATAATTTAATCATCTATTTACCTATTTACACAAAAGGAAAATGGGTAGAGGCTAATTCCAAGATCTATGATCTTTTCCTAAAAAATGCAAATGGGTAGATATTAATTCTATCATATATGTGCTTGTTTATGAAAATACAATTGAGATTGATATGATTGAAGATAAAATTTGCTATAGAATACAAACATAAAATCAATGTTGTAGTAAAATAATTTGAACCAATATGACTAATAAAAAATGAGATGGTTTCATAAATTAAGGATGAAAGGAGGTTATTCATCAAGGAGACAATCTCACACAATTGTGGGTATTTTTTTGAAATTAACAAACATTAAAATCTATGTAAAATATCATTGTTAGGCACATCACAACATCAACTTAGAAACCAATCAACTCTTTCACACAGTAACATTAAATGTGATCTAATAAATTAGATAAATTTAAATAACTTGAACAAACCACTTTGGAGACAACAAAGTAATAAATGAGCATTAAAATCAACATAATAATTGAACACTAAAAATGAATTACGATTTATGAATAGTTTGCTCCATTGTATTACTTCAAAATATAAGCATTATAACAAAAGTCTTTGAAATATGGTATGGATGGGGGAATTATGCAATCTATTTTCTTACTAATGCCTACTTTAATGGAATGAAATATGATGATGATGATATGATATCTAAAACCTAGGCCATGGCTTCCTTATTTGTATGGGAAGCAACAAGCTTCGGGCCTATTACAAAAATTTGCATTATTTCATAACTAAAACATAAACAAAATAAACATAAAAATATTAAGATTTTTCTAGTGGATGCATTGTAGTCTGTTAATCTCTAGCAAGCACCAGTGGTCATCTAAGACCTATTCAAGACTCATGCACCATGATTGTGTATCCAAAACTATCAAACTCTAGCCCCTGTCACTCCTCTCTTACTTGGCCCCTAAAATGAACAAGTTCACCTTTGAAAAATGCTCCATGTACCCACTTTTAGCATGAGTGTCTACATTATGTATGATTTATTTCATAGCATACTCCAATTTGAAGATTCTCCCAAGTTGTTGGTGTGTCCTCTTAAGCACTTCTTCTTCATCATTAATCGCATCAAGAACAAGTGGTAGATAGTTGGCAATTTTTTTCTTCCATATATCTTGATCTTTCAATTTATTTTTTTCAAAGAAATTGGGTAAGGCCATACTTAGTGGCTAACTGAAATCACTCAGCTCATGTGTTAGGATATTGTGGAAGTCTCTATGAGCTTTCATGAGTTCTTGGTATTCTTTTAGCATAGCAGAATTATCTTCTTTCTTTGTAATGATTTGAGACTCTACATCCTTTATCCTATCACTCAATCTAGTGTTTTCCAGTAATTCTACATATATTTTTTCATGAATTTTCCAAAATTGTTCAACATGTTTGTACATTTCTTTGAATCTCATGCAAACTATTTCTGATGCCATCTCAAAGGTAGTGGTTTTGAGTTTTCCCTTTAACTCTTCTTGTTCCTTTTGCTGAGTTTTCCCTTTAACTCTTCTTGTTCCTTTTGAACTTTCTCATGCCTTCTTTTCCAATATGTTGTTTTTTACACTGGCTCAAGCACTTTCCTTTCATGTTCAACCAATGAAGAATAGAGCCCCGAAGAAGAAGAAGAATGTAGTCTATCCCTGTAGCTGATTAGCTCTTGTTTCAACCTTTCATTTTCTTCTATCAACCCCTGGTTATCCCTTACAAGTTTGTTAACCTGAGCCTTTGTGAATTTGGCCACATTCACATTCAAATTGGAAATTTCCATGGGATTTGTTTCTCCTGCTCTCTACACCAAAAGATGTCCAAAAATCTAATCATGATCAACTAGGGAAGGATTTTTCCTTGGTGGATAGAGTGCCCATATCTGCAAGGTAGTATTGTCAAGATTAAATCATGATCCAGTGTAGATCTTGTCACCAACTTTGTCTGTTAAGTGCAAGGTTTTATTTTTTCTTTTCAAAAAACTATCAAATACAATGGTTGAGCTGATATCCCATCCTAGAAGGAGCATAAGCCCAACCTCTTTCAACAATGCCCTTCCTCTCCCAGCAGTCATATGTTTCATTTCTCTATCAATTTCATGTTGAATTTATTTTAAAGCATATGCTTCCTTCTCAGGGTCAATGTCCTTCAACCTTTCCCTTACCACCTTTTCTTTATATTCATATATGAAAGCTTTAAATTCAGGAGTCTGGACAAAGGCATCATTCGCAATGAACTCTTGATTGGCTTGATGTGTCACATCATCAGATAGCTCATCAAAAGCTTCAAATTTTATTACACTCCTTTCCAATGGAATTTCATATGGAGGAATGACAAGAATATTGATCTATGTGACTTCATCCTCCTCTTCAACATCATCTTCTACCATAATTGGTGTATTAATTGAAAAGCTTACCTCTAGAGTAGGTTGAGGTGACAAATGGTCTAATGGTGCTACATTTTCTACTTGCCTCGAAGAGCCAACATTTCTTCTTCTCTCAAATCCCACCAGAGGTACATCCTTTATTATCTCTTCTTCATGTAGAAGCAACTGTTCAATTGTCTCCATGGGGTCTTGAATTTCATAAAAAGCTTCTACCTAAGATGGGTTAGTTTTCAATCTCCAAGCCTCAACCATAACAATTCTATTGTATGTATTTCCTCTCATGATCACCTGATTATCCTCATAATTCCTGACAACATATCGACATCAAACTTATGCTCATATCCTTTCAGTTTCTGAGAAATTTTGGCATCACTTATAAGGTGCTCAGGGTCAAAATTCTTCCTCTTATTTCCAACTAGTAAGCCATAATAATTTAACTTTCTTCCAACCAAGTCATACCTTGATTCAACAATAATGGTGAAATCACCAAAGCACAAAGTAGAAGGCATGAATTTCTAACTTCCAAAGCTTTTCAAATGCATAAAGATTGAATAAGACAATTGTCTTATAATCTCAAGATAAGCAACTCTATCCGACACAGTCTTAGGCAACAAATATGGTTTTGCCTCAAATCCATACACCCTAATGATAGTACAATCTAAAAAAGCATACCAATCTCCCTAATTGTGGTTTATCTTTACATCATGGTCTTTCTCCTTTGGTAAGAGAAACCTATGTACTTTGGGGTATAGATTATAATCACATTTATGGGCAAGCAATTTATACAATGGTTTGACATAATGCTCCTTAAAGTACAAGTAGTGGGATCTCCCACATCTACTATCCCAGACTAATGTCCACATTTGCACTAGTCTTGAATTACCATCATTATCCAGATCTTTTACTCTTAATCCTTCTCCCTAGAATCCCATCACCTGGCCCTCGTACAATATCATATGCATAAGAAGTGAATAGTGCTTGAAATTGATAGCTTCGTTGTTATTCTTAATAGAATTAAGAGCATTATTAATGGCCTTCGACAAATACTCTACATAATCATAGGGCCTAATATCTTGACTCTGAATATTCATGGCTAGAACCATGGGAGCTATACTCATGTTGGCAAGGGCCTCAATTCCCAACACTTAGCTAGTTGAATAGTATGTGTATTGATAATATTCTTCAAACAATTTTACAGAAAATGGGGGCTTTTCATTGCTAGCAAACCTGATAGGTTGATTTCTTGGACCCTTGGGTCTGTGCAGAGGCAACTTTTACCTCTTATAACTCGTATCCATAGAGTGATACTCCTCCAACAAGTCTCTCAACTGCAATTTCTTTTCCCAAGAAGTGTCCAATTGGAAAACCATGCAAATATAATCCCTCGTTATGACCATAGACTGTGACCCATCAAGAAAATAAATTTTCCTTATTTTGGGATTATAATTCTTTTCCAATGCTCTAATTAACTCTACATTCACAAAAACATTTAGCATTACTAGCTTCCCTAAATTAAAATTCCATGGGTTCAAGACTGGGTTATATCTGTATTTCTTCCTATTATGATATATGAACAAATCATAGCCTCTATGTGGAGTCCATACATCTCCCAAATTCTTATGCTTGCCTACTAGGGTCTCACATGATGGGTTTAATTGAGCAATTCTTCATGCTTTAGGCCCAAACTTGGGACACTAATAAGTATTGATTGAGAGGTTTAGTTTCAATTTTTTGCCTTTTTGCTCTTGTCTTTTTGGGGTTTTATCCATTCCAACCCTAACAATGTTGTACTTCAAGCTATAATTGAAAATTTATGTTCAACTAAGCCAAGGTGTACTTACTTGAGTGAATGCTAGAATTTTTGAGCTACTTGCTTTCAACCAACTCTGTCCTCTGGATGCTTAGCCATAGTGTGTAGTGATTTTTTGTTTCTCAGAGGCTACTTTTATCAAATTTTAGCATGCTTAAACTAGTTTTGGTTCATAAATGGTGCTTGTGCCACCTTCCTATAAAACTTGTGTATTAATGGTAGTTGTCTCTTCAATGACATAATCCGTCAAATCAATCCGATGATAATTATTTCATATTTTTCAATGAGACTCTGATCACAATGTCTATATCTCTCTTCGATATCCTTGTCCATCTTTTGAGAAATTTCTAAGAGACATTCAAGCTCCTCTCATCAATATCACAATGTCTCTTCAATATTGACTTCTTAGTTTTATCCCTAATGATTTTCTTTTTTGTCGATGAGACTGGTGGATTTCTCTTACCAACAAGCTTATGTCTCCTCAACATGTATTTATTTTTTTCTTCAACGGAAATAGTTGTTGATGATATCTATGTGACTTTGTTATGTCAGGGAGACCTGAGGTCACCTCTCTCTGACATCCCTTAGTCTCATCAATATTTTGTGATAGAATGTTGGGGAGACTTTTGATAATGTCTTCTCGATATCTTTGTGTCTCCACAATACATCGATTTTAGGATGTTGATGAGACCTCATCCAATGTCTGTTCGATATTTTTGTGTCTTGCCGATACTTTTCTCCTTGAGTTTTGAAGAGACTTCTTTGCTTCTCTCCCCGACATGTTGATGTCTCTTCAACATTGTTGTCTAATTAGTGCTTTTTTTGCCAGTGATTTACTGTTTATTTTATGATAACCTCTTGGTCTTCGAGAGATTTTTTGTGTTTCCTAAATGTTGACACTTGTATGATTTGTCGGTGAGACATGTTAGATTCTCTCCTCAACATGCCCAAGTCTGTTAGACATGTCACTCTTTAGGATGATGGGAAGACATTTGAATATGTCTCTTAGACATTCAGGAGTCTCATTTACATTTCTTATCAACCCTTTTTTCTTGTGTCAAAGAGACTATGGTGAGACTCTCTCTAATATGGCATTGTCTTGATGACATGCCATGAGATGCTAGGAGAACATTTCAGGCAAGGACTTCACTTTATTATAATGGTCAAGGGCCTTATGTTGGTACTTTATACTAATGTCAATTATTATGAAATGGAAATGGAGCATATGGTGGATATGGGAAGATAAGTGAAAATGGAGGTGTGTGGGACAACCAATGGGTAGGTGCAAGAAGTTGCATCCACAAAATGTTCAAAAAGTGGAAGTGTTTTTCCTTATTTTCAAAAAATTTCACACTTGGACTTAAAATTTAAAGTTCTTACACATTGAATCTTAAAAACGTCTAGTAATATGAAATTTAGTATTTTGAGTCTAGTTTTCAAATATGTAATTTATTCTAATACCTAGATGATACAAAATAATTTTAAATACACATGTATAAAAACCGCTTTTTAAAAGTCACTTTTTTAGCACCATACCATGCATGTGTATGGACACCATAATTTGACACAAATAAAAGTATTTTTATAATTTCTTTTCCTGAAAGATATATATTAAAATGAAGATTGATGAGGATATTTTTTTATAATTCTTTTCATAATAATTATTTATTTATTAATTTTTTATTGGCCCTAATTTCTAGTTTTTAAAACCCTTGTGTATGAAGACCATAACTTGACCTAAACTTATCATTTAAAAAAAAAAAAAAAATTTATGTGTAAAGAATTGTTCACAGATTGATGCCATATAATTTTTGTAACAAGAAAATTAACAAATTAAAAGTTATTAAAAAAATACGAAAACCTGACATTTCGAGTTTATGGACCTATTTCCTCATAAATTAATTAAAAAATAGAAAAAATAGTCAAACTATTAATTACATATTTGAAAACTAGACATTGTCATATATAATGGGTTTTAATTTCATAAAATAATTTAAAAAAAATCCTCATTAGCTCTATATTGCCAAAGTTAGTTCTTTCTCTTGAAATTGCCATGACCTTGTACTTGCAAGTCTAAGCCTTTAGTGTTTGGTTACCATGCCATTTTTTAGCCTAAATTCAAATGAAAAACATGTCTTGTGAGTTTCAAACCTTTTGGAACAATTATCCACTTCAAAATGGGTACCTATTTTAAAAAATCAATGGGTATTTCTTTTAAAGTTGAAAAATGACACTTCCCCTGAATGTGGACCTAACTTCTTGCACTTACCCCAATGTGTATTTTTTAGCTCCAACAACATCAACACATACTCTTCTAGGATATAATAATTTCTATGGAAATTTTATCTTCTAAGGCTCCAACGATGTCGTCCTACATACCCAGCTTCGTATGCTAGGCCATTGTTAAAATTTGAGCTCAAACTACCTTTCATTAATGCTCGTACTTATAAAAAATCCCTTGTCTTTATTTATTTAATTCATTTGTAATTTGTAAAAAATAATTTCCAATAATCTCATATATATTATTTTCAAATAAAATTATAATGTAAAATAAATAATGTACATTATAATTCCCAATTACGAGAAAAACAATTCTCATAATTAAACAATTTAAAAATAAAATTAAAAACTCAACTAATATAATATAAATAAAAATTATACTTACTAATTCTAAAGTTTAAAATGGAAAAGAAAATAAAAATAATACAAATCCTTATAATTAATTAAATACTAAACAAAAACACGATTGAACGTCACCCTCATTTATACCAAGGGGTACGACATTCCTAGTTGGTGGTCTCGACACGAATTTTCGGCAACTCAAAGGGTGGCATGTACACATTAAAATGAATGCCATGAAAGGGTGGCATTCAGTTTAATCCAATGAAGGTGGTGATCTTTGCATTTTGCATTTGCTAGAGTTTTCGTTCCAGAGGCTTCACTTGGGTGAGAAAGAATAATGGAGGAGGACGTGAAGTATGTTGTGTTTAAATCAGCCGAGGCACTATCCACCTTTGGGAATGACACTCTAATTTTCCTAGATTATGGTGTGAGTCAGGGGGGTTTAAAAAAAATCATGGACCATAGGCTCAAATAGATTCTTCTGGAGTTTGATCCCTTAATGGTGGCCGCAGTGAAAATGGTTTTGAGCTGAGAGCATGTGGCCTACAGTGAAACGGTTTGAATTAATTCCCACATAGTCTCTCATTTTTTGGCATCTTTGCTTGATCAAAGCACCCCCAAAAACCTAGTTCGAGCAATGATGAGCAAGCTATTGAAGCCTAATCTCCTGGGTGGCATGGATGAGTTTATTTCAGATTCTATTCTCAGCTCTAGGGTATCGCATTTGAAAGAATTGGAAATGCTCAAAACTCCTGGTGCGATGATCCTTTTTATTCTGCTTATATTGGAGTCAAAAGGACCAGCACTGGTCAGGCATCAAATGGTGGTTGCGGTTGGGGTGGAGTATCTGAAAAAAGGTTTTGAGTTGGTGGAGACTGATGATTTAGAGTGGGTGGAGGAAATCAATGACTTCGCTCATCTCAATGACTTCCTTTGACCTCGGGCTCGTGGTGGGATGGTGCCAGTTTTTTGGATTTTGTGATCGTCAATGGCTCCTGGTGGTGGTTTGATTAGTTTTTTGGTGATGTTTTGGTAGTTGTATTGGCCTCTAGTGAGGCTCAAAATGGGTGGTTTGGGTAGCCTAAAAATTCTAAAGCATAGTTCTAGCTTGTCCGCTTGAGTTTTTGGCTAGTTGGGAAATCTATTGCTAGGGTTTCATGAATATTCTTGCAATGGAAAATGATTTGTAATTTTTTGAATTTTTATTAATGCAATCTCCTGCTTATGTACCAAAAAAAAAAAACTAATTTGGTTGTTTGCTATGTAATTCTTCTTTTGGAAACCTTTGTGTTGTCTTATTCTTATTGTACTCTTTTTACATTGTTTGAGGTGTATCTGGCTGTTTGCTATGTAATTCTTCTTTTGGAAACCTTTGTATTGCCTTATTCTTATTGTACTCTATTTGCATTGTTTCAATACAAAATAAAATAAAATATGTATATGCAAAAAGAATGTACATTATAATTCCCATTCTCATTATTTAAACAATTTTAAAATTTTAAAAAAACTCAACTAATATTATCTAAAAAAAATTATAATACTAAATGTTCATTTTACCTATTCAAAATTTTAAAATGGAAAAGAAAATAAAAAGAAGACAAATCCTTATAATTAAATACCAAAAAAAATAGTACAATCCTTATAATTAAATACTTAAAAAAAGAAATATGTATATGCATAGAATATTTTGTTAACCAAGTGGTTTGTAAATTTATACCAAGTAGGAGTAAAATGATAGAATAGTCAATTTAGTAGAATAAAAAGTAATTTTTTCTAGTGCTTGGTAATTTAGGGCTCACAAAACAAATAATATTTACATGCCTTTAAAAAATTAGAATACAAAATACTTTAACCACACACGATAGC
Source organism: Sequoia sempervirens (assembly GCA_007258455.2). Taxonomy (NCBI): domain Eukaryota; kingdom Viridiplantae; phylum Streptophyta; class Pinopsida; order Cupressales; family Cupressaceae; genus Sequoia; species Sequoia sempervirens. The sequence continues at coordinate 181,469,246 of VDFB02105785.1, read as the reverse complement.
AGATATTATGCAACACGCGCATAAATAAATTATATGCAATTTGTATAAGATATTATGCAATGCGAGACAGACTTTTGCAAGTAAAGTATTATTATAAAGTGATGAAATATAGAAAAGGGTATCAATGGACCAAACAATTTCAAGGGTCGGTAGTTTGATATGAAACATCGATTGGCAGTTTCATGTTTGTCTTCTTCAAATAGGATATGCCTTCAACATAAAATATATAGCGCCATCTTGATAAATAGTGCTAACTTTTTCAAAAATTTGAAAAAAAATATATTAAACCCTTAATTAACCCTCAACCCTCTACCCTCTAATGTCAACCCTAGTTAAACCCTAATCCCTCATAACCCCTATACCCTCTACCCTATACATTGGACCCTCATCCCTCATCCCTCAACCATATACGTACCCTCAATCCCTATACCCTCTACTATCCTATACAATATTGGACCTTCAACTCTAATCCGTCAACCATATACCCTCAACCTTAATAAACCCTCAAGCCTCAACCCTTAAACCCTCTACCCTCTACCCTTTGATCTACCCTATACATTAAACCCTAAACCCTCAATTCTCAACCCTCAACCCTTAATCCATTAACCCTCAACCCCTATCTACCCTCTACATTGGAACCTCAACCCTAATCGACCTTCAACCATATTATACCCTCAAATGTCCTAGTTATACCCTAAACCATCTACCCTCAACCCTTAATAACATCCCTCAACCCTAAACCCTTAACCCTAAACTGGCCTTAAACCTTCTACCCTCTTATACCAGACCTAAACCCTAAACTAACATTAAACCCTTTATGTCCCTCTACCCTCAACCCTAATCCCTCAACCCTTAAACCCTTAAATCCAAGTAAATTACTCTCTACCATCTACCCTCTACCCTCAACCCTCTGCAAGTACCCTTAAACCCTAATCCCTCAGCCCTTATACCCTCTACCCTATACATTAATGGACCCTCAACCCTCTACTCTCAACCTTAAACCCTCAACCCTCAATCCTTAAACCCTAAAGTACCCTTATACCCTCTACCCTATATATACATTGGACCCTAATATAATTAACCCTAATCCTTGAAACATATTATACCCTCCACCCTTGACCTTAATCCCTCAACCCTCAACCCTTAATTAACCCTCAACCCTCAACCATCTACCCTCTACCCTCAACCCTAGTTAAACCCTAATCTGGCCTCAACCCCTATAGCCCCTACCCTATACATTGGACTCTCAACCCTAATCCCTCAACCTACCACTAATACATTTGACTGTAAAATATGACGAAACTGTCTGACGAAATATGTAAAATTCAATGTTCATCGGGTGCTTGTAAAATTTGATGTGTAATTTCCAATTTTTTGAAAGTTTATCCCCGA
>VDFB02105785.1:181245341-181467754 GCA_007258455.2 Sequoia sempervirens | reverse complement strand
ATCAAAGTGAGGAGACAGTGTTTATGTGTTGCACATGATTAAAAGGTAAGTAACTATTGTGGAAACTGGGTAGCAAACATGTGGGGAAGCAAGCATTGTTGTGGAAACCATGAAGGTTAGGGCAGTCCTAAAGAAAAATGCATGCTACATTTCATGAACAGGACAACAACAATGGATAAAATCATGATTTCATGCATATAGGTAGCAATTGTGAATGTATGCTACATGACAACAAGGGTAGTCATTACATTCATTAAGGGAGTAAGTGAACCATGTTTTCACTTTGGTAGTGAATGATAAACTATGAATAAGCCATGCAATGAAAAGTGAAGTCAACAAACAACAAGGAGTAGCCTCATATGCATTAATGAAATCACATTATGATAGGAATCATGAAACCTGGAAGAGGCTAAGCTATATAGTCATGAAAAGAAGAATATCCACATTACGATGTTGTGGAGGACACCTCTAGGAATGAAAATAGTTCCTTATACAATGCTTATTAAAATCTCACAGCAGGGATGTTGGAAGAGTAGCTATCATTGATGCAAATCACACTGGATAGGAGATCTTCATGAACAAGACAGTCTTATATAATGGCAGCCTATAGGGGGGTACAAGTGATTCATATGGTGTTGAATTACTAATGCTTATCACTGGAAGAAAATGGGATATTTTCAGTCACATATATTATATAAAAGTTTGTGCATGAGGTTTTTAGTTACAATTTTCTCAAGGTAATGGCATCATATATAAATTCATAGTCTTGTCTTATGAATACAACTTTCAGTGAAATATCTCAGAGGTAATGAAAGCATGAGGCACTGTCATTGAAGTTAGTGCATGAATGGTATCATGGCCAAAAGGGTGAAATGGGGAAATCAAAGGATCCATGACTTGCTGCCCTTATGTGTTTGGAGGGGTGAATATGCTTACGTTAAGGTCATTCATCATTATTCCTTGAGGACTTTAGTAAAACATATCATAAAATGAGATAAATGAAAGTCATGTAATATCTTTTGGATTATGAATATTATAAGCTTGAAAGATTTCCAATCATGTCATATAGGTTATGCAATAGAGGAATAGGTCATGAAAAAATGCTCTTGTCTTAGAGTGTCATGAGTCTATAGCTACAAGAACATGGAGAAAAGATGATACAACTATGTCATCACATATAAAGAGAGTGGGGATTAGTAGATGTGCTCATAATATTTCATGCAGGGGTTTGGTCATCATGAATGATTCAACATGGATCAAGATTGAATGCTAGAAAGCAAGAACCCAAGTTCAATATGATGAGAATCAATGCCTTGAGAACAAGTATGCATAAAAATGATATGGTGAGCACATCATTACCTATGAATAGACATAGAAGTCCACAAAATAGAACATAGCACCATAAAAAAAATGAGCCATAAGCTCTACAGAATGACAATATTAAATGATGTCAATGAAATAAAATGGAGGTCAACATTTGAATGCATCAAGAGAAGGGAAACCAAGTAGTCATGAAAGCTTGTTCCAGTGTGCACATAGAGTTTGTTTTTCTAAATAAACAAATTCAAAGCAAAAGTAGTGGAGGAAACCAACTATGCTACAACCATGCATACATTATAAAGGCACAAAGATAATGACATCCTTGAAGATGGTGACAAAATATGGAAAACCATTTGATATTTTTGAAATCGGGTATTCATCACTATGAACAAATGACAAACATTTATTTCAAGAAGTCATAACATGAGATTTTTTCTATCCTAAGATCTCAAGATTAGAGCTTCCATTAAATGATCATTTTAGTGCTTACAAAGTATAGCAATGGATAATCACTCAAGAAAAGAAAGTTTGTAAGCATAGGTAATAGATGTGACAATGTGATAAAACAGTGATCTTTCAGAAGAAAATTGAAGTTCCTAATCACATAAGAGAATCTTCTAAGTTTATTTATTAAAAAGCTGGAATTGTTTTCTTCTCAAATGAAGAAAACCCACTTGGGTTTTTTTATAAAAGATTGCAAAAATGGAAGTGAAAGGATCTGGTTTTGTTACACATGGAAGAACCCATCTGGGTTTGAATTGAAAATTCAGAAAACATATAAAAACTGAGATTTTCTCTCTATAGCCATGACCAAGGGTCATTTTCTTCACAAATTGTAGAAAACCCACTTTGGATTGTGTTTCAAAATGCATAATACAAAGAAATGTAGTGAGTTTCTTTTCAAAAAGGAACAACTCAAGCATTCAAAACCCATTTTTCTCTACAACCATTGTTAGAAGTTACAAGTTTTCTTCAAAAGCACGAAACCCACTTAGGGTTTTTAACAAAAATTGCAAGCTTTCTACATTGTGAAGAAACCCACCTAGGGTTTACAAAAAAAGGTTGAGGAAGAATTCAAATACATTGTCATTTTGAATGGCTATCATGGGTTTTTTTTTTAAATACAAAAATCAAAGGAAGATTGTGTGGAGTGTTCTACTTTCAAAAGAATAATTCTTTTGACAAAACCAGAAAGCCCAGTTCACATGTCCATGACTACAGCCTGGAAATTCAAAAGAATAGAGAACCCACTTGTTTTTTAATGTAATTATAGAAGCTTTTTAAAAGATATCATTGAGTTTTGAAGCAAAATCAAAAGCATATGAAACCCTATTCCATTCTCTTGGACACAACCTGAATGGTTAAGATTTCCTCGTGAAACAACAAAAACGTTGGGTTTTTCTCCATTTAAATACAAATGCAGAAGGAAATAAGCATTTTAATGCTTTATTTTTAAGCTGGAGACTAAAAATTGCTTTTGTTTGCTAAAAAATTAGAATGGAGTGGTCGACTGAAGGCTTACCTAGAGCTTTTTGCTCTTTTTTTTTGCAATATTCAAAGCCTTTTCTTTCTACATAAAGCTTCATTTAAGCTTCTCATGGCATCTGAAAGCAATATGAATAACCACATAAGGAAAAAGTGAAACAAAATAGTCAGAAATACTCTATAGGATGTGACATTTTCCCCTCAAATAGCTCCAAAAAAGGTGAAAAGCACATATTTTGTTGCAAAAAAGCATTTACCTATCATTTTCTATGATTTTCATCAAGAGTGGATCAAAAAACCAGTTGAAATCACCATTTTCTGAGCAAGCTTCAAACCCTAGGGCAGCAACATGTCTCTTCCAGAATGCTCGGTGGTAAAAGATGATGTTTTTTTCACATTTTTTCCATCTTTTCTTGCTTAGGGTTAAACCCCTATCTTTGGTGGTTGATGGGATTTTTTCCCTTTCATTTTAAAGTTTGAAACACATTTAATTGTATAGTTGGGGCCAAATGGGGATTTAAGGACTTAGGAAAATTATTGCCTTGTGCCTTTTGAAAACTTAATGCCTTGTCAAAAAATTGTTAAGTGTTTCAAAATGAAACATGAGGAGTGTTCCAAGTAACACATATTATGCATTTGACCTTTGGTCATATGTTGCTTTCAAGACTTTGTGAATGTTCCTTCCAAAATATGTGGAGTCCCTAATGCCCACATAGGCCAAAATTTGGGCCCTTTGTTTTTCCTTTTAAAAATCAGAAGATGTTGACCAAGTCTATGGCCTTGAAGTGCAGGAATGAAGGTAAAGTATAAATGATCAAATTCCTTGGAGTTTTATTTTGTTTAATTTTTTTAGAAGCATTTGGATATAGCATTATATGTTACATTTTATTTCAAAGTGTAAAAACATCACTTAAGTGATTTGCAAATCACTTTGATGATTATTCATATGCAAATGTAATGTAGTTTAATATTGATGGAGGGGCCTTTGTTTTTGCATTCTATTTTGTAATGTAAAGTGATTTGTTTAATTGATGGATTATAAATCACTTAAACAAATTATCTTGTTTTAATGCAAATTAGTGCCTTGTGTTTTCAAAACACACATATTGCATGGGTCAAGGCTGGGAGATAAAATGATGACTTGCACACATGAGGAGGGTGTGTGAGTGATGCATTTGACTGTTTTGGAGGAACATGTACTATTTTGGAGGCTATTTTTTCACACTTTTGGCATGACTATGATCTTGTCTTGACCTTGGACTGTTTGGAGGACTTTTTGGAGTGATTTTAGAAGGTTCTTTTTTGGCCTCATTGCTGCATCCGACTAGAACCTTCTAGATGGACATGTGTGAGGGGATTTGAGGGGTTTTACTGAAGTATCTTCATTTTGTCATTTTCGAGTTAGTTCTTTCTTTCCAACAGAGTGATAGCTTTGTCTTTTTGGAGCTATTTTTCATCATGGAGTTGTATTGTAACTCAGATGGACTTGTGATACAATAAGCACTTTGAATCAATAAAATAGAGCATTTTACCTTCTCATTTCATGTTTCATAGTATACTGTTAGCGATTGATCAATTTTTTTTGTGAAATTTATCTTTCCTTGAAAAGTTGTCTCATGTTTAGGCATCTGTTTAACATATAATGCATGGTAACAAGTTATAAGTTGTGTTAGTTAATAGTGTTGTTAGTTGTGAAACCTTTTGTTTTCCTTCTAAAAGCCATTTTTAGAGACCTCCTTGTAAATTACTTATATGAACTACATTTGAAAATGAGTTGTGTAAGCCAAGTTTTATGATATTATTTTGAATGTGATAGGTTGCTATTAGGTCCTAGTTGGCTTTTGGTGTATCACCTTAGGTACTTTAAGTTTATGTTCATGTTTTATGTATTTCTTACCCTTTACCTCAAAAATCAGTAGTTAGGTGGCATCAAAAGGGGAACCAACCCATAATCTGGAGGTCTTCTTTTGAATAGGACACTCACAACCTAAAAGCAGTCCCATGTTACATCCAAAACTGCTAAGTTTTTCATAACCTAAGGGTGTAGATTTGGATCACTAACAATACTAACCTGTCGGCTTCAAGCATTCACAACATCCTCCCAAAAGATGCTTAATATGCTACATCATGTCGATACAGCCTTAAGATAGGTCACACATATATCCACATAACAAAATTAATTCACCATACACAACCAATCCAAGAAGTCGGCCAGAAATAGAGTTCATTGCAAAAGGAAACCAACAAAGTAATGCCAATCCATCGTACAAGTATGGGGGCACATGAGATTATGATCATACCTACCTTCAACATTCATAAATATTTTTGCAAAACTGCAAGCATCAACTACCAACTGCAAAAGATTGCGGACTGGAATATTGGAAGGTGTAACTTAAAAACTGCTTCAGATACCAGACTAAAATATCGGATTAAGCACTAACTTAATCTTGCAACCACAACATGGTGACATCAATGAAAAAACAAAACTATAGAGATGGCTATTCTTCTTCATTCTTCCAATATTTTCATAAACTCTTGACTTAGCAACTTTTAGGTTCTCTTTGTTGACGGTGAGTTGCCAATTTTCAGAACTTTGTAGCCTTTGACAAGAGGTTCTAATGTTCAGGTTTTTAGCGATATATAAAATTTGAAGCTGATGGATGTGGGGACCACTTGGAGTAGTAAATCTAGTATCGAAGGGAGATGATATACATTCTCCTAGATAGGGTGATGTATTGATTCTTTCTCATGGGTGTCTTGGTGGGACCCGATCAGTGTCGAGCTGGAAAGTGGTAGTTGGTTGGTCGATTGAATTGGTAGGTACTACAGACATTAAAGTGACTTGGTGACTTCAAAGGGAGATGAATGAAGTCTCTTTGATGGTTCGATGTAGTTATGACATTTACCTATTATGTGATGGTTAGTGTACAGTTGTGTACAAGAACTGAATCGGTTGGTTTCCTAGTTGACCTAGAATGCAAAATGAATAATGGATTAATATGGAGCATCTTGGATACATTATGTGAGGAATCTATCTCTCTCTTGGTAGTTTGATTGGATGAAATCTCTTCCTTGATGTGACTCTGCGTTGTATACTATAAGAATATTGTAACAGTGTGAAGATTGTAGTCGACAGAGAGGTTGATTAGAGAAATGTAGAGAGAGAGAGGGAGACATATTTGCAAAGGGGTTATGTTGTCGAGTTCCTCTGGATAGAACAATATGTTAAGCTCTATAAAGGCTTAGAGCTTGTGAATTGTATTATAATTGTATTTTGTTGTTGAATAATATAATGGCGATCTAGGATTTTGGAGTGTGGGGTTTTTTACCCATAAGGGTTTTCTCCACGTAAATATGTGTTCATTTCTTCTATTCTATCTTTCATGGTTTTGTTTGATAAATCCATGTTACATGTTGTTGGAACTAGTTGTTATTAAAATATCTAAATTTGCATGAGATTTTCTCAAAATATTTAATGTGGGAAATGAACCATGTCTGATTCTGCTTTGTGGCATAGTAGTACATGTCTTTCAAGAAATCTAAGAAAATAAAGGCTACTAAAGGCACTATTCATCTTAGATTTTTCTTTCTGAGATGATTTAATTTTCCCAACAAGTGGTATCAGAGCTATATTTTGGAATTTTTTTGTTCTTGGTGTTTCTGGTTCTGGGTATTCCTTCTTAGAAGGTTTCTTAGCCTAACAAGCTTGAGGAGATATGAAGGAATCATCTGTTAAATTCATCCTTTGGTGAGTGGAATTTGATTGCTCATTTGTTTTAGTTTCATGTAACAACACACAGTTTGAAGGATGTTCAAGATCGAGAAAATGGAGATGGTCTATTGTGGTTTGAAGCTCCTAGTTGGTGGTGAAATAATCCTGATGCATGGGGTGGAATATTTTTCTTTATGGATGTGTTGCAACAAATTCTTCATATTGGGTGTGTGTGTGAGAGGCTCCTTGATGATATGGAGAAGCTTGGGTTGTTATTTAGTTATGGAGAAATGTCTTGTGCTAGGTGTATTCCCCAGTATTGGAAGGCATAGTTTTTCTATTACCTCGATTGCATGAACGCTATGGAATTGATCATTAGATGGTTTGGAAGCTCTTGTAATAGCCTGTCTCTCTCTTAGATGCATGTGCATGTTGATGGTTTTGGAGTTGGATTGATATGGGCCTATTGTTTCATTTAAAGAATCTATGGGTATGCATATTATTGATAATCCTTTATTTTGGTTTAACTGTTATGGTGTTTATGTTTCATACTTCTAAGTCATCCAGATATGAAGTGGATATGGGTGTGCATGGAACATAGTGGTTTTGTAGGTTTTACATAGTAAAAAAAACTTGTGGTTTTGTGGAGTTGTTGTTAAACTATTTTCTAGACCCTGGCTTGCTGGGGCATTGCTGGATGAGATAGTTGTAGTTCTGCATACATGCATGGTAAGAGAAGGTGTGATTTCTTCTCTACATGGGAGTGTTGGTTAGTGATTCAACATTCTTGTGGTGATGCTTGGTGGATTCCTTGACTATAGTGCTCATTGTGGACATGATTGGTGAATCAAATCTGAGCATGATCTGGTGCTAGAGTCATGTTGTCTACATGGTAAATTCTCTTTGAGATCTTAGTTTTGTAGTTTCTAGTGTGATGATTGGTTTTCATGTTTTAGTGTTTAGATCTATGAGTTATGAAATTGTATGGATTGATCACCCATTCAGTTGGAGTGGGATAACTTGGAAGTGGACTATCTATATCCATGAGGTTGTTTCAGTGTTGATGTAGATTTCTTAGCTGGCCTTGTCTATGGTCACTTGTGCATTGGTGTGGTTGCTTTGAAATGAGAGGATGGATGGTGTTGAGTACCTAGATAGTCATTTATGGGGACTTGTACCATTTTGTATCATGATGTCATGGATATCTTGGATACACTGCTTTGTGTAAGCTTTTGATAGTGATGGTAATCTTTGGTTGGTTTGAAGATCTTGGTGCTGCTTGGTATTGTTGTCAGATGGAAATGTTGATGCATGGACCTGAAGGATTTTTAGATTAGAATTTTTTTTGTCACAATGCTTGGAGATCTTGGTTGTCACAATTCAGTGGAAGCTTTAACAATGGCTATGGATTCATCACTTAGTGGTGAATGATCTTCTTTAGTGTTGCAATGTTACTAAGAGGAACTATTAGATCCTATTGTTGTAGATGGGTTCTTTTGCATTTGCATGGACACTATTTGAATATGTGTAGCATCTCAAATCCATGGAAGACTCTTGGAGTCTTTAGTTGAGGTGTTGGCAATGCTTGATAGGTGATGTTGGTTTAGAGTTTGTTTTCTTAATGTCATGATATACACTTGATTGTGCACTAGAGTTTTGTTATGATGCATTGCTCTTGAGACCATCGTATGTTCACTTGGAGTATGTTATCTCCTAAGGGGGATGTTTAGATCATGATGTCATGATAAGTTCCTACTTTAGATGATTGGAGTGTTGGAAATGATCTGATGATTCTCTGTGTTTTGGGTACATTGGTCATATGCTTGAGAACTTCATGATAGTGTAGTAATGCAATTTGGAGTTTGGCATGAAATGATCATTTGCAGATGCTCATGGATACATGGAGAATTAGGTGAGGCTATAATTCTCTTGAGATGAGAGAAGTGATGTTGATGGTTACTCTTGATGAATATTTCAGCAGAAAGTCTAAGGAGCCTACACCTTGGTTGGACATGAGTTCAACAAAGACCAATGAGGGGATTTCTCTTGGAGAAGTCATGAGAAATTGGTTACCCTGGAGGAGCATTCTCATTCCCCACTCTTGGCCTACTCATTAGTTTATCATTTGAAAGGTATTTCCCATTATTGATTTTAGATGTGTTATGTTCGTGCTTTTATTCTCATGGAATTAGTTGATTCTTGGTGATTTTCTTTGGATACTCATTTGAGGATTGGTTTACAATGTGTCTATATGATTTATCTTTCATAGATATGGATCTTGAGCTTTGTAGTTAGTTATAAAGGATTCATTTGAAGGATGATTAGCATGGTTATCTCCTTGTGCTTTTGTGTGTTTTAAGATATCATTTATTGATGAGGACTATTAGGATATGGTTTTATGGGCTGATTTCCTGAGATTGAAATGAAAAAGTTTGATATTCTTTGAGAAGGCTTACATCCATGTTGATTACATGTTATATATGTTGTGTTTGAATTTGGAGATTGAACAGTTGGGTGTTGTTATGTTGTTCTCTTTGGTGTGGTGAGGAGATCATACTTGAAACAGTTGGTATTCAAAGGTGTATGTAGGAGGATTTTCTACATGTATATGATGTGCATAGTTGCTCTCTTTGGTCTTGTTTATCTTCCTGGATGTTTGGTTTCACATTACATTGGTTTAAGAATTGGTCAGAGCTATAGTGATCACTAGCTTGTGGTCATGTGTTTTCGCTCATGTTTTTGGGTGATGACATAGAGGTTCTTAATCTCTTTCCTTTTTTGGGCATGGAGAACTTGGGAGAGTTGTGCAAACTTGTGGTGAGAGTTGTTCTTATAGGTTGTTTAATTACGGGTTTTTCATATCATTGTGGATGGTTCCTTGAAACTACATGTTTACAATTTATGTGTTATGCTATTGGTAGACTTGGTATGCCTTGATCTTTTCAAATTTATTACCCATGTAGTGGGAGTTCTTGAATATGTTTGTTCTTCTTTGACTAGTTTGTACATGGAGCTTGTATCTGCAGTTGATGGGTTGGTTGTGTTACTAGCATGAGTTTGCTAATGAGGATACCTTTGAGGTATGTGTGATTGAATGGATTAGCACTTGCTATGTGTGCTGTTTTTAGTCATGTGGGTTGTTCAATTGGATGGGAGTAGTCAGTTTTCTTACTGTTGTTTTAACTAATATTCTATATTATTTTTTGGAGGACTTCATGATTGTGTTCAAGTTGAAGCTTTGAAGTTGACGTTATTGATGCTTTTGTATAGCTTGTGAGCACAATGGAGTGATGGTTTTATTTTTGTAACCTTTTCTATTAGTTGGATTTGATTCTTGTGTTCTTTAGATTGGTGCATATATGCCTTGGCTCATTCCTTTTCCCATGGTGGATGGCTGGAACTATTGCCTAAGTTGGTGGACATATTGGATGTCATTGCAGGTGTCTTGATTGGAGTACAGAAGCATTGTTTAAGACTCTTGAGATTTCATGTATGGTTGTAATGAGTTGATTAGTAACTTCTAGCATTGGAAGGATCCAGTAAATTCTTTGTCAAGTGGGAGCATGTTGGAAAATGTGACCAAATTTACTGGCTTGATCTTCTCCCTGCAGATTATGTTTAAATCCTTCATCAACCTGATATTTAAGGTTTGGCAGGAAATAGTTTGTTACTTAAGTCACGAGGTTCCAAGCTTTCCTAACCTAAGTTATAGGGTTCTAAAGTTTCATAACCTCCCAAATTAGTAACTTTGAGGTTCTCTTTGTTGACGACGTGTCACGAGTTTTGAGAACTTCGTAACCTCTGACAAGAGGTTCTAAAGTTTAGGTTTTCAGTGAAATAGAGAGTTTGAAGTCGATGGATGTGGGGACCGCTTGGAGCAGTAATGCTAATATTGAAGGGACATCTTGATATCAAAGGGATACAATATCCAGTCTCCTTAATAGTGTGATGTATTGATTCTTGCTAGTGGACCGTGTCTTGGTGGGACCCGATCAGTGTCAAGCTAGAAAGCTATAATCGGTTGGTTGATTGACTTGGAAAGTGTTGCAAACATTGAAGTGACTTGGTGATTTCAAAGGGAGATGAAAGAAGTCTCTTTGATGGCTTGATGGAGTTATGACAGTTACTTGTTATGTGATAGTTAGTGTATAGTTGTGTATAAGAATTGGATCAATTAGTTTGCTGGTTGGCCTAGAATGTAGAACGAATGACAGATTAATACATAGCATTCTAGATACATTCTATGAGGAATCTCTCTCATTAATTTGATTGGACAAAATCTCTTCCTCGATGTGAATCTATGTTGTATACTGTAAGAGTATTGTAACAATGTGACAATTGTAGTCGATGGAGAGGTTGATTAGAGAAATGTAAAGTGAGAGAGGGTGGCGTATTTGTAGAGGGGTTATATTGTCGAGTTCCTCTAGATAGAACAAGATGTTAAAATCTATAAAGGCTTAGAGCTTGTGCATTGTATTGTAATTGTATTTTGTTGCTGAATAATACAATGATGATTTGGGATTTTGGAGTGTGGGGTTTTTTACCTGTAAGGGTTTTCCCCATGTAAATCTATGTGTTCATATCTTCTATTCTATCTTTCATGGTTTTGTTTGATAAATTTGTACTACATGTTATTAGAATTGGTTGTTATTAAAAGATCTAAATTTGCATGAGATTTTCTCAAAAGGTTAATGTGGAAATGAACTATGTTTGATTCCACTTTGTGGCATAATAGTACATTTGTTTGAGGCAATCTAAGAAAATAAAGGCTACCAAAGGCACTACTGATCTTGGATGTTTCTTTTTGAGATAATTTAAATTTCCCAACACCAGAGATAAGTTCTCTTGGGTGATTTCTAACATCTATGATCCTAATTCGAAATGTGCTTAGAAGCATTTTTGGGGGAGCCTACAAATTTTTAAATCCCAATTCTCTTTTCAAAATTGGATGGTAATGGGGGACTTCAACAATCTACTAAATGATTCTGATAAGTTTGGGGGTGCCCAAGTTGTGGAAAATAGCCATTTTGATCTCATGAATTTCATCAATGATAATGTGTTGTTGGATTTGGATTTGTGTGGTGCATCCTATACTTGGTCCAATAGGTGTATGGGGGATGCTCTCATTCAGGTTAAGCTAGATTGGGCCTTGATTTCACTTGATTGATTGCAATCTTATGCTTTTTCCCTATCGTCCCTTACTAGACTTGACTTGGATAATTTCCCTATATCCTTGAATGTTGAGCTATTGGGTCGTAAAAATTCATTCATGTTCAAATTTGAAAAGATGGACTAGTCACCCAGAGTTACATTCTAAGATTTCTGAGTGGGGGAATATTAATGTTGATGGATCTGCTATGTATAAATTTTCTAAGAAGCTTGCTTCTATTAAGCATAATCTAATCCAGTGGAATAAATCCTCTTTTGGAAATATATTTAAGGAGGAATTTGAATTAAAGGCCAAATTGGACATCTTGCAACAAAGAATATAAACCAGTGGGAATGATTTGTCGCTTCTCTAGGAGGAAAGTATCCTTTTAGCTAGTTTGCACAATATTGTGGCTAAGGTAGAGGAGTTTTGGAAGTAGAGGTCTAGAGCTATTTGGCTTCAGAGTGGGGATAAACACACCCGCTTCTTCCATCTCACGACTTTGAATCATAGATCCTCTAATAGGATTTCCAAAATTCTTGTGGACAATCTCTCTTTGGAAGAGGATGATGATATTAGATGTACTGCTCGATCATTCTTTAAGGATTTTCTTTTTGAGAGCCACCCTTTTGATCCTATTTTCCAACAGGGGTTTCTTAATGTGATTCCTAACTTGGTGTAGGAGGAGGAGAATAGGGGTTTGAATGTATTCCTTTTGATGAGGAAATTAAAAAGGCTATTTTCTCCTTTGAAGGAAACAAATCTCCTAGACTAGATGGGTTTCCAATGTTGTTCTTCCAATCTTATTTGGGTATTATTGTGAAAGATGTTATTAATACCATATTTTTTTTGGTAGTAGGAAACTTCTTAAGGAATTGAATTCTATGTTTATTGTACTAATTCCTAAGAAGCTTGGTGTTGCACATTTTGGCAATTTCAGGCCCATCAGCCTATGTAACTCTATTTATAAGATTTTCTCCAAAGTCCTGGCACCTAGACTACAAAGGGTCCTTCATAAGATAATCTCCTAGACTGGATGGGTTTCCAATGTTGTTCTTCCAATCTTATTGGGATATTATTGCGAAAGATGTTATTAATGCCACAAAGACTTTTTTGGTAGTAGGAAGCTTCTTAAGGAATTGAATTCTACGTTTATTGTAATAATTCCTAATAAGTTTGGGGTTGTGCATTTTGGTGAATTTAGGCCCATTAGTCTATGTAACTCTATATATAATAATTTCTCCAAAGTCCTGGCATCTAGACTACAAAGGGTCCTTCCTAAGATAATCTCTCTTCAAAAAAATGGTTTTGTTCCAAGTAGGAAAATTTTGGATTTGGTGCTCACAGTGTGTGAGCATATTCTCTCTTTAAAGGTTAAAAGAACCCTGGTCTTAGTTTGAAGTTGGATTTCATGAAATCCTATGATCGGGTGAACCGGTAGTTTTTATGCAACATCATGAATGCTTTTGGCTTCTCAGATCAGGTTATGCAATTGGTTGGTTAATTAATTTCTTCATCATCTTTTTTGGTGCTGGTGAATGGGTTTCCTTCTGCCTTCTTTAGAAGCTCCCAATGACTACAACAAGGAGATCCTATTTCTCCTTTTCTCTTTATCATTATGGTGGAGTCTTTGGGCATATATATTCTTCAAGCAGTGTTTAATGGTGCTTTCAAAGGCTGTTATCCTTCTTCACATCAGCTTTGTTGTTCACATCAAAAATTTGTTGATGATATTGTTATTCTTGTTGAAGTGTCAGTTGTTGCAGCCAAATCTATCCATCTTATTCTCCAACAGTATGAGGCAGCTTTTGGTCAAAAGGTGAGTTTACCTAAAAGCACTGTTTTCTTTCTTGATACTTTGGAACATCTTCAGGAAAGAATTTCTAGTATTTTGGAATGTGTCATATGGGAGCTTCCCTTAACCTATTTAGGGATTCCTCTTTGCTCTAATGGGGTTCCAGGCTCCTTTTGGAATAGCATTATTGATAAGTTTAATTCAAAACTTGTTGGGTGGAAGGGTGCCCTTCTAAGCCAAACTGGAAAAATATAGCTAATCAAGTCTACTTTGCAAAATCTTTTGGTTTATGCTTTAAGTTTGTTCTAGATCCCTAGGAGGTATTGGGAGAAGATTGAGAGTATCCAAAAAATATTTATGTGGTCTGGTGTGGAGGAGAAGAAACAATTACATTTGTTGTCCTGGGATGAGGTTTGTAGGTCTAAAGTTCAAAGTGGTTTAGGTTTGCATAAGCTAAAAGACTTTAATTCTACCCTTATTGCTAAATAGTTGTGGAATTTGCTTTTGAATGGTAAGGAATGGACTAATATTTACTCCTCAAAGTATTTGAGATAGGTGGATAAGTTTAGAGATCTATTGAGGGAGGATTTTTCCCCTCCTCTAGGGTTGGCCCTTTGGAATTTCATGTTGAAAGCTTGTTCCATTGTTATTGTTGGTCTGTGTTGGGTGTTTGGGAATGGGGGAGAATCTTGTTTTGGGATGATTGGTGGATTGGGCATGGTCCTTTGAAGGATGAACCTTGGGTAGCCCCTTTCAAAGATTTTTGTATTAGGGAATGGGGCCTTTATGTGTTTGATTACATATTTAAGGGTAAGTGGATTAGACTTGATCTAGTTAACATGGATTTGGAACCCCTTTTTCTGTTCCTATCCCCAATTCATATTCCCACCTCTTCTCTTGATAATTTTAAGGTGTGGAGGTTTTCTCCTAATGGTAAATTCTCAGTGTCTTTAGGCTTCAATTTTTAGAATTGGATCGTTGGTCCCCCTCCCTTTTAGGTTTGTCTATGGAATACAATTTTTTTTCCTAAAATTAGTATATTATTTTGGCTTCTTTGTCAAGACAAGATCTTGACTCCTAGTAATCTTGCAAGAAAGGGAATGGCTATGCCGAATAGGTGTTTTTTGTTAAAGAATCTATTGAGGATAGCTATCATCTTCTGGTTGGTTGTAGTGTCACTTGGGATGTGTGGGCTCATATTTTTCAAAGGTGGGATATTTCTTGGGTGTTTCCTGGTTCAATTTCATAAATCTGATTTTAGTGGGTGGCACCTTCACAAAATTTGGTTCTCTCAATGCTTTGGTCTTTAATCTTGTTGCATATGGCTTGGAGAGTGTGGAAGGAATGAAATAAACGTGTCTACCATCAACTGGAACTTCCTCCTTCAAGGTTGGATTTAAAAATTTGTGAGGCTATAAAGGAAAATTTTGTTTCTGAATGGTTGGTGCTTCCTACCTCGAGTCCCAAGGTTGTTGTTTCCAGGCATGATTTGTTGGTGGGAAATCGATGGAACCTCTCTTGTGACCTTTCTATTTTAGTGAATAATATTAAGGCTTCTACAAGGGGGTTCGATGGAAAGCTCCCTCTCGGGGTTGGTTCAAAGTTAACTTTGACAATATTGTTGAAGGGAATCTAGGACTTGCTATTTGTGGGGGAGTATTACATGATAAAAATGGTAGGTTTGTCTTTGTGGTGGTGCTTCCTTTGGGAATCTAGACAAACCACTATGCAGAGGTAGCAAAAGCCTACCACGACCTTTTACTGGCTAGAGAAGCATGGGTTACTATACTATGGATAGAAGGAGATTTCCTTATTATCATAAAATGTCTCCTAAAGATTAGTCTGCCATCTTGGTCCATAGCTCATTTGATTAATGATGCTATTTATATTATTAATTCTTTTGATGAGGTGAGAATTACTCAACTTTTCGAGAGGCCAACACGCTTGCTGATGGATTTACTAATTTAGGAGTGATGGCTTGTAATTATTGGAATACTTATGATTCCATGCCATTTAATCTAGAGATTATCTCTAATTATGACCAGATGTCATGTCAAGGAAGCAGTTATGGGGGGAGATAAGTTATTTTATTTCTTCCTCGATTAGTTTTTGCACTTCGAGTTTAGTGCTTGCTCATCTAATAATTGCTTTTTAGATGATTTTGAGATCATGGGTTAGGATTTGAGGTATGGAAGTACTTGTATTATCAAGATCACATGATTTGGTAAGGTGAGAAGTTTTGTAGCACTTTTTTTTTTTTGGATTTTGTTTGCACTTAACCCTTTTGTATTGCCCAAAAAGGGGGAACTTAAAAGGAGGATGGTGTTGGGATTAAAGTGGATGCCAAGTGAAATTGAGAGGAGAACATTTGATAGCATTTCACTCCCAGACCTTAAAGGAATATGAGATGAACTACAACTTCGTTGAGAGGAAAATGTTCACAATTGTTAAGGGAATTAAGAAGTTCTGACACCTCATATCTTGCAACAAGGTGATTGTTTATGTCACACATTCCAATGTGTGCAAGTATATCATGTAAGGAGATATCGCCAAAAAGAGGGCAAATTGGATCACTAATATCCTTGAATATGACATTGAGATCAAGCCTACAAAGACCATTTGAGGAAGGGGACTATGTGAATATTTGGCATGTGATGAGGAAATGGCAACTGAAGAGGAGCAACCGGAGCTTGTTCTGACAAATGAGTCCGAGTCTGAAGGTTGTTGGTTAGCAGACAAAGTGAGATTCATGCACACTAGAAAGTATCTGCTGGGCTTTCGTTCTCTAAAGAGAATATTTTATAGACTACAAAATATCAGATACACACTTATTCAAGGGGTCCTCTTCAAAAGGAACTTCAATGGTTTTCTATTGCAGTGTGTCACCACGAAGCAAGCAAAGAGAATCCTTGAAACTTTCCACAATAGTCCCATGGGTGAACACTTCTCTACGAAGACCATCGCCTTTAAAATCATGTGCACCAGATACTTTTGGCCTACGTTATTCCATGAATCACACTCCTTGGTAAAAGTCTCCAAAGAATGCCACTCCTTCCAATGCCTCTCAATCCAATAGTGGTTGATGATTCATTTACACAATGGGGCCTTGAGTTTATCAGAATGATGAATCCCACCTCCAACACTAGACACAAATGGATCCTCACGACCATGAACTACTTAACCAGATGGACCGAGGCCATGCCCCTAAAGAATGTGATGGAGGTGGAGATTGTGGACTTCCTTGAGGAACTAGTGATGAGATTTGGCCCACCAAAGACCATCATCTCTAACAATGCCAAGGATTTCCTAGTATTTAAGGTATGTTAATTTTCACTTGTGCATGTCATATTCTTGAAAGCGTCATCAAATTACTACCCATAGGGGAATGGCCTGGCTGAGTCGCCTAACAAAAATTTAGTCTGACTAATAAAAAGAATCATGTTGGAACATCAAAGAGAATGGCATAAGAACCTTTGAGCAACACTTTGGGCAAACCGCATAACTCCCAAGTAAGTAGTCAAGATTTCGTTGTACAAGTTAGAATATGGAAAAGAAGCATTGTTGCCCATCTCAATGGGGATTCCTATGTTACAACTACTCAAATCCTTGGAAATTGAAGAAAATGGAGCCATGGAGGTTCAGTTGGCCGAGTTGTTGGAAGTACAGGAAAAAAGGGAAAGGGCCCTAATAGCCATGTCTAACCGCCAATAGGTGGTTAAAATATGGTTCAATAAGAAAGCCTTCGACCAAGGTCTAAAATGTGGGGACCTAGTATTAAAGTTCAATGAGAGGGCTATGAAGCCTAGCCAACACAAAAAATTGACAGTCTGTGGGAAGGCTCTTTTAAAATAATTCAATGCAAGCAACACAATGTATTTGAATTAGAAAAAATGGAAAATGAAGCATTGGAAGTTCTGGATAATAAAATGCACCTTAAATTGATTAATTACGCTTCATTTTTCCAGTGTAAATATGTGAGTATTGTAATTATTTTTCCTTCATGTTTTTGTTGGCTAATCTTTCAAAAAATTCCACAATGCAAGGAAGCAGGAAATTAAATGAAACCCATTATTGCAAGAAGCATAGAGAAGTAACTTATAAAGCATGAACCAAAAATGAACCCATATGTGCAAAAAATTAAAGAGAACCCATATTACAGAATTGAAAGAAGCAAAAGAGACAGGGATTTAATATAAGTTGTATATTCATTATATATATATATACTTTGATAAATAAATTTTTAAAATGGCTCTAAGGCCATACTTTTAAAGTATATCTATATAGTATGCAGTTTCTTCATATATATATATATATATGGTAAAAGGCCTTTTTTAGGCATATATACAAAAAATTGATTAAGAGTGATTTTATTTAAAATGGAGAAAGAGGAAGTGCATCTCAAGCAAGAGCATCATTATCATCAACAACATCTACAATAGCTTCATCGACAACATCAGTAGGAGCAGCAAGACCATGAACAACAACAACAACATCAACAAGAGCAATGGCTAGTGGCAGATGGAACACCAGGTTCCTAAAGTCAGTATACCAGTCAACACCATAAAAGAGCACCACATTATAGCAAAAAAAGTAGAAAGTGGCAAGCTCGAGTCACCCTTTGACGATGCTATTCATGTGACAAGAGGTAGAACACATTCAAGAATGGTACCTATGGAACTACTGCATCTTCTTCAATATGCTTACAAAGGTCACTTGTTGTTGGAAGGGAAAAACCATACACAACATTCACCACCACCTCTCCAAGGTCACCTAAGTAGTGCTTTAGAAATATTTCAAGTGTAAGGCATAGGATCATTGGCTTGGGAACCTGGATATCAAACAGAGATGTGACAAAATGAGAACAAACGTCAGTATTGACTTTGTACTTATCTTCATATTGCATGCAATCTCGGCCTAACACCCACTTCATGGCTATGATAGCCAATGAATGTTTTTTTTTGGTCATTCTTTTCAAACGCCTATTGGAGATTTCACCTAGAAAAGTTGTTTGAGACTTGTTGCAAACTAGCCTAATGGGAGTATTCATGATGCTAAGCTCTGTACTCAACTGCCTAATGCTAAGCTCTACTCAACTACCTAATGTGACCCAACTGCCTAATACCAATTCTTCTCAAATGCTATGTGTGATTTTTCTACTATCTAAGGGCCTATTTATAGAAATAGCTAGGATATCTGAGGTATTTGTGTGCCATAAGCATGATGCTAATCAAGTACCAACTTGAAAATACCACCAAAGGTGAGCTCAAATTTCCCACCCAATTGCATCTATCATGTAAAAATTTTTGCATGCAAAATTAATAAGAGGTAATTAATTAGTGCAAATTGATGGCATTACCAAGTGATCATCTATATGGTCAAGTGTTGATGTGTCATACTGCAGGTGCTTCTCAAACTCCAAGAAAGAACTCATATCTTTTCAAGTATTCATTGCATCTTGGCTTAATTATTCTTTTTTAGATATTAATTTCCAGAGCATGCAAAAGCTTAAACTGCCTTCAATCACCAACTCAATTTCCAAGGAAATCATGCTATAGGACATGATTATCAATTGTCATTATGAATTCTTGTCTTTTCAAAATAGAAAGAAATTCATTTCACATGAGCAAAGGAATTGGTGATACATGTTGAATTAAATGCTAAAAGGAAACTATTTCCTACCACTCCAAGAAAGAAATAGCTAAGTATTGCATGCGAAAGGGTAACATTGTAAAATCTTCATGAGTATGCTATCTCGAGCAAAGAGTTTTCAGCATAGACAAAGCCAGAGTGAATTGGAAAAAAATTTGAACATCGCAGAAATTTATAGTACCCTGAAATGGCTAAAATTTCTCAAATGGAAGCACAGGTCAAGGCAATCCAAAGCTTGTTTGACACCATGCACACAACACCCATGGCCAATATTTTCCATGTTACCTCTTTCACTTTGCCTAGAATACTAGAGAAGTTGGAGTGGATTCACACACAAGTTGCTAAAAAGAAAAAAACTTATAGGGACCAAAGCCAAATAAAGGAAGAATGGGATAATATTTGTGATCCTATCCTTAGAAAGAACCCTAAGACTCTTAGGGAGGAAGCCTCCAAGAGAATGATGAAGAATACTGACCCATATTCCTTTGTGCAAAATCAATGGTTCATCAGGCTTCCACAATAGATGGTCCCCTTTGTGAATTACTACCCAGAACTAGTTGATGAGAGAATTAAGCATTTTAACCCAAGTACCAACACCATCAAGGGTCAGGAGCTAAGAGTCAATATCTACATAGAAGCTATTTGTATCATGCTATGTATCCCTCAAAAAATCTCCAAAGTAGACAAGGTGGAGTCATTCACTCCAGCAAATAGGGAGAAAATATGGAGAACCAAAGATTTTGCTCTAAATTTTTATAAGAAACCAGAAGGTCTAGGGATGACCATTGAAACCCACCACAAATTCTAGTAATGCACAATGCTTTCCCTGTGGACCTACATGATGATTCTCAATGATGGCCTTTGTTTGTGGCCTAGATACCTACAGGTATGTTCAACAATTTCAATTAGGTCTGGAGTTTCAGTTGCATAGGAAACATTCCTTTTTCTAGTATGAATTTTCAAAATTCATCGTTGGGGAGATGCTAAGCTAGATAAGGGAATACAGAACATAGCAGAAGTTTGGATTTCCTTCTCTCCTTACCCATATGTTTTTGCATTAGAACCCCAACTTCTTCAAAAAACATTTGAGGCTGGGTATGTTTGATGAAAAGGGAATAAGAAGGCTAGTTTCTGTATGGACTCCTCTCCTCTTCACATCTTATGATTATTATGCATTCTTGGATTATTTCTTGACTCTGATTTTGCAAGACCTGAGCGAGGATGGTGGACTTTATTAGCTTTCGATCGACTAGACTAGGTATATGCAGAGTTTCACTCTGAAATGCGACTTGTTTTTCCGAGAAGATTTGGCATTGATTCGGGTGCACGACTTTACTAGGGAACTGTTCTAGGTTCTGACATGTCACAAACAGGGTGTTGGCACTTGAAATTTTTTGACAAGTTTCGATTATTGACTATACCTTATGTGAAGGGCTAAGAAGAAAGGATTTTTCTTTTTCCCACTAAACTTCAAAATAGTTGGAATGACCAAGAAGTAGACACATAAGTTGCTAAGGGGTGAAGCTGGCTCATTTGGGGCTAGTATGGATTTGTGACAAATGGTGATATAACCTTGATAATGAGTTGGGAGGCACAAACATCAAGGTAATTTACAACCCCTGGCCTTACTGGGAAAAGTGGTGAAATCCATTAATGGATGAGGATGATCTATTGATTGACCTGACTCACATTACCACAGAGGATAATAGGCCACCATGGCTTAAGTTCTACTTTCCTTTGGAAAAGTATGATGAGAAGTTCCAAATAGGGGCTTCCCTTTGCATTGATTTGGTAAGGAATTTTAACTGTCTAGTGAGGAAATGATTAAGGATTTCTAGATATATCGCCAAGAGATCAAATTCCCTAATACCCCTTATCAAGACATAAAGACAAATGATAGATTTGATAAGTTGTGGAATGACGAGCATGAGGATATCAACACAAGCGGTGATGAAGATATTGACTTGGATGAAGCTAGAACATATATAGGGAAGGGAAAGGAGAAGGAAAAAGAAGTACAGATGACCCCAACACAATAGAAAGAAAAGGCGACAAAGCAACCTAGCAAGGCTTCTTCAAATGTGTGGTTGAATATATCACAGTCAGGAGCCTCACTTACATGCCCCTAGACCGCAAAAAGGTCCAAAACAACCCAACTGCAACTGTCAGAGGCTATAGAGGTGGAAGATTCCCCACCAACCAAAAAGTAGTGCACAAATACAACTCCAGGAGAGGGTTTGTAGGAGCCTACAGCAAGGAAAGAGCCTGAAATAAGCATGGAGCTAGCAACGAGCTAGGGATAGCAATCATCTACACCACAGGTAACTATTCTAGTCATCATCAAACCATAGGGAGAGATACAATTCAATGATTACAACCTCTATGCTATGTGGCTCGATTTGAGCATAGACCAACCGTAAGACAAGGTTGAGCTCATGGAGAAGACACAACAAGTGGTGACCATCGACTTCATCAAGTCCGATCACTAGCTAAAGAAGAGACAAGAAGAGTTGAAAATTGTCAAGGAGAGAGTTGATGACTTGTTGGCAAATAATAAGGCGAAGGATGCAGAAATTGTGTGCTTGTCACAACAAGTGCAAACAAAACAGATAAACTCCAGGAGGAACTTGCAAATTTCTAATCCTATAATCCCAACCTAGTTGTCGAGCTATAGCAAAAAAACCAAGAATATCAGGAGTAGTTGGCTCGAGCGGAGTAGGAGATGCAACGAAAAAATGAGGAGTTTGAGCATCAACACACTCAATTAGAGAAAAAACTGTAACAGATGGATGTAGGTTTTAAGGATCGATAGGCTCAATTGGAGAATGAATTCTAAGAGATGAAATCTTCCCTCAAAAGGGAATTAGCAAACAAAAACCAAGCCAAAGAAAACTGGCTTGCTGAATTGAGAAACTTGCAGGGACAACTTTCCATCACAAACAAAAGGATTGTAGAACTGACATAGGATGTTAGTTCAAGGGATGTAAAGATAATCTTTTTGAAGAATCTTCCCTAACCCCTTGCTACCCAGTCAAACCTCCTCCAAGTTTCCCAGTGGCTATATGTCTCATATTGGGAAAAGGTAAAGGCCTTCTGCCTGACTCTTCAGCTAATGCTTCAGTTTATGGTGGAGGCAACCAAATTAGGCAAGGAAGTTCATGGAACTATTGAGCGGTTCCCATAATTCATTGCAAAGAAGGTGCCTGAGGTAGAATTTTTTTTGGATAAGCTATACGCAGTGTTGGATGAGGACTTAGTGAGTGCAAGAATTAGGGACCACAAATTGGCTACCAAAACAATAAAGGAGTTCATCAATTTCCGTACATCCATCAATTTCCACACAACCATCCTCCACACTAGTGAGTGTACTGCTACATTGAGCTGAACTATGAATAACATGTGGGAAAAGTTCTCCTCGCTAACTCAAATTGGCTTACCCTCCCCATTTCTTTCCAATGACTTGATGGCCACAATAGAATAGATTACGGTGAAGATTGAAGAGGAGCAACAAGACTCATCAACTTTCCAAAGCTTTAGTCAACCCCCAACTCTATTCTATTCTATTGTGGCCATCAAGTCATTCATGGCCATACCATAAGAGAATTTGTGTGAAATATCAAAGCCATCTGAGGCTGAGACTTACAAACCATAAGAGAATTTGTGTGAAATATCAAAGCCATCTGAGGCTGATTGGCTGCCTTTGTAGACTGCTTTCTCCAAACTCTGATTGCATCACCCGATGGACAAGGCTTTAAGCTATTTGGCAAAAACATAGATTATTGTATGAGACTTACAAACCATACCATTGTTTAGCCTTTCTATTTTCTTAAGCTATTTGGCAAAACATTATATTGTGCCCTTATTGTACCGAGTTATTTATTTGCAGAAATTATATGATTTCAATATAAGTTGTTGATTTAGATCATTTCATTAACTCTTCTTTTCAGTAAATGTGTATAGAAATTATTTTATGCTATTGGATAAATTATTCAGGTTTCCATCTCTTATTTCTGTCATATTGGGACCTAGCAAATTGTTGAATGAACCCTTAAATGGCATCCAAAAGATAGATTTACCATGCCTACATCTACATCTTGGTGCATTGCCTTAGATCTTTATTTTTTATATTTGCTTCCTTTTCCCATTCCAAAACCCAAATTACAAAAGAAGCCAACTTCTTTAAAAATCTAGAGGTCACTCAATTTAGCACAATTGGTGGCCCCCATTAAATGAGTTTCCCATAAGACTATTACCTTGTCATTTTTTGGCATCAACAACATGTAAGAGGATATTCCTTAAGGGTCCTTTAAGAGTATGTCTTAATGTAATGCAAGAGGGTGGATTAAGGGGAGTTGATAGAATGAATTAAAGGGATGTAAGAGGGTGGATTAAGGGGAGTTGATAGAATGACTTAAGGGATGTAAGAGGGTGGATTAAGGGGAGTTGAGAGAATGAATTAAAACCCTTAACCATAGGACCTAAATCCTAGGAGATGAACCCTAATCCCTTAAAAACCATATAGATTTGTTATTCTAAGCATCTCATGATCACTAGAAACCCTAAACCCTAAACCATATGACCTAAAGCATAGGAGATGAACCCTAAACCATTAACCCATATAATTTTTTTATTCTAAGCATATCATGAACCCTAGAAACCCTAAACCCCAAACCATATGACCTAAAGCCTAGGAGATGAACCCTAAACTATTAACCCATATAGAATTGTTATTCTAAGCATCTCATGAACCCTAGAGAGACTTAAGGGGATGCAAGAGAATGGATTAAGGGTAGATATATGAGGATATGGCTTAATGGGTCCTAAGAGGATGGCTTAAGGGGTGTTGAGAGAGTGACTTAAGGGGATGCAAGTGGATGGATTAAGGGTAGATATATGAGGATATGGATTAAGGGGTCCTAAGAGGATGGATTAAGGGGTGTTGAGAGAGTGACTTAAGGGGATGCAATTGAATGGATTAAGGATAGATATATGAGAATATGGATTAAGGGGTCATAAGAGAATGGCTTAAGGGGTGTTGGGAGAGTGACTTAATGGGATGCAAGTGGATGGATTAAGGGTAGATATATGAGGATATGGATTAAGGGGTCCTAAGAGGATGGCTTAAGGGGTGTTGAGAGAGTGACTTAAGGGGATGAAAGTGGATGGATTAAGGGTAGATATATGAGAATATGTATTAAGGGGTCCTAAGAGGATGGCTTAAGGGGTGTTGAGAGAGTGACTTACAAGGATGAAAGAGGATGGATTAAGGGTAGATATATGAGGATATGGATTAAGGGGTCCTAATAGGATGGCTTAAGGGGAATTAATGGAGAGACTTAAGTGGATGCAAGATGATGGATTAATAGTACATAAGAGGATGGCTTAAGGGGTCCTAAGAGAATGGCTTAAGGGGAAATGAAATCAATTATAATTTTTTTATAAAATGACAATGAATTAAATTTAGTTTTATATTTATACTATCAATTAAATGTATCTAGAACTTTATATAGTTACCTATCTCTAGATTCAAATTCCATTCTAATATATATGCATCTCCTCTCTTTTATGTAAAGCATCTACTTTTGGGAGACTTGAAACAAAAAATGATATAAAAATTTAATTAGGAAATGACTAAAGACAAATCTATATATATATGTGTGTGTGTGTGTGTGATAAATTTTTAACTACATAATGACTATCAATTATATATATATACAACTATATATTTACCAATATTTATTTACTTTGTTGTACCATCTGCATCCTCTCCTTTTTGTAATGCATCTATGATTGTCTCATGACCATCCATTGAAAGTGTCCATAAAACTTTATTGGCAAGCCTCCCTTGATATCTAACTAGTTTTATATTGGTTGTCAAAATCAAATGTGAATAATGTATAATATTCTTATGTCTTTCATAATCTTCAAATGCAGGCAAGCCATCTTTCTTATCAAATATTTTTGAATCCAGGTGCCAACAACCACTAAACCGGTTGGATACTCAAAGTTATCATCATCCACTCTAGGATGTACCAACTTATGTTTTATCTCAACACATCTAGCCAACCAATACTTCATCTCCTCTTCATTCCCCTCAGGTACAACAACAACAAGAAGCACATGTCCTACAAAAATTTAAAAAAAATCAATAAAGAGTGACTTATATTTAATTCACATATAAACATGCATACATGTAAAATTCAACTCAATAAATAATGTACCTTCTTGTACAAGATCTAAAACATGATCATAATCATTTGATGCGAACACTTGATTATCTTCAATTGTCATTCCATGTTGAACATGTGTCGATGTAGGTGTTAAGACTCTTTGTTGCCATTGTTCAACCCATTCCATATTTTCACATGCCTCTCAATCACATGCAATACAAAATTGACAAAAGCATGCTAGCTCCCTAGTCCATATTGTCCAGGTTTTTTCATTTGAACTCTTAAATGAATTTCATTTTATAGATCTATTAATTGTTTCACAATCTTGTCGAGAAAAAATATCATTTTCTTCAACTAACCAAAAGAAGCGTCAAATTATTGAGCTCTCACTTGTTCTGCACCAATCTACAATTGGACATGCATCTCTAAATTTCGCAGCATCCTCAAATTTAAGTTGCTCTCTAGCAAGAGCTCTTTTCACACATGCACCTGCTCCATTGTGTTCTCCCTTAGGTACATGTGCTGGATATTATTTTGCTTATGAACTCTACATAACCAATAAAACATTCTAGCATTTTTGAATTGACCCATACAATTATCCAACCATATGATATGTTCTCTCATTTGAATTCCTCTCTTTTAAATTTTGATAAAATATATCAAAATAATATTGAACAAACTTAGATGAATGTAATCGATTATCACTTACATAAAAATGGTGTGCTTTCTTGAAGTTTTTCTATTATCTTCTCTACTATCATCTACATGTCTATAAACAATATGAATAAATATAGCTACTTGCATTGAATTATAATATTGTGATTGAATTTCTTCTTATGGAGCAAGAGTATAATTTTCAGCAAAATCAACAACTGACAATATAGTTCCAATTGGGAATATGTTCTTACATAAACAAAATTGATTATCAGGCCAATGAGCATAGTGAAAGTGTTTAACATATTTAGGTACAATATTATCTTTAAATTCTTTAATAAATGTATGCACACTTAATTTTTCTACAATTAGCTCACAACGTTTTCCAATTTTTCCATCTTTTAAAGAATACTCAACATTTTAAATTTTTTTTACATCCACTAATTGTTGTCCAAATTCATGTAAACTAATTTCATGCATACATACTCCTAATAATGAAAAGTTACCACATCTATTGCATTCTCTAAAAATACATGCTTTTAAATAAAATAAGTTTCCACTAGGGGGTTCACAAAACAAACCTGCTATAAAATATTTGATTCTTTCAGGTGGCATATTAATACCACAAATGTCTTGCATAATTTGGTTAGCATGCAAAGTGAATCGTATATATTAAAAATTATCATAATAATAACAAAATTGTACATGAGTCTTACAACAACAAGAGATTCATTGCTTATTAATTCCAACATACCAAGGTTTAAACTTGTTGAATGATCTTTGACTTATGCTAATATTAAATGGTAAGATTGAAGCATCTAATTTTTTTATATATAATTCAGTTTGAGTCATATCTAAGAGATGCTTTGGATGAGGTTTACGAATTTTGGAGCCCACCCTTAATTTTAAAATATCTCTAATGTTAGGTGATACTATTGTATTATCATGCCAAAAAAATTTGATTAAAGATTTAATTTCATTAGCTAATTTCATTAGTTAATTTCATGTCTAATTTTGGGAGTCTACCACTAAAACTCCAACATTGATTAATTGGATCCTTTTCAATAATTTCTCTTCTTTTAGCAGCTCTTATCAAATTTTTAGGATTTTCTTTTATACATTTACTAATCTTAACATTCTTTTATTTGAAGTTGTTTTATTAACTAGAGCAGTTGTTATTGCACAACGAGCTGCATTCTTATCTTTAGATTGACTTTTCTTACCTGTAAAATCAATAGCATTGGCAACACTAGATATGACTTGTTCTACTGAATCATCTTTCTTTTTTGGTTTTACAAAAATACCTAATTTTTTCATCACATTTCTCATTTTCAACATTCTCATCAATTACACCATGACTTGACAATGGAATCCTAATTTTTTTCTATAAGAAAATATTTTATATCTTATATTTCCATAAGTTCTAATTTGTCTCCAAGAAAATTTACTACGAAGGTTATCTAGCACATCTTTTTCAATTGTAAAAAAAATGTTTTCATCTTCATCCATACAAGGGGTTTCAATTTCATTCATGCAAGGGGTTTCATTTTCATTTTCAAATGTAAAAGGGATTTCATTCTCATTTGCATTCTTATAAGACATTTCATCATTTTTTTGTTTTTGCAATTTTTCAACCCTAGAATTATTGATACCATCAATGGTGTATCTAGCTTTATCTAAATAACTAAGATCAATATTATCAAGAATTGGGTTTGAAGACATACCTAGATGGATTGTTTGAATAGGTGCATTTTCCATATCATTAGAATGTGGATTTGAGGACATGCTTGAAGTTGTTTGCATTGCTATTTCCATATCATTCAAAGTTGAAGTTGAAGCAATAGTTGGGTTTGTCTCCATAATTATATTTTCTTCCATATTCACCATGTCCACATTTTCATCATCTACATTCATTTCATAATTCATGGTTTCCTCTTCAACATTCATGGAACTAGATGCTTCCAAAATTTTCATCTGACGAATCCTTTCTCTTCTATCCCTTTGTCTTTTTGCCTCCATTTCTTTATTTGCTTGAATTTCTTTGGGTGTCCTTAAATTTCTACATTTTTTTCTTTTTCTTTTTCTTTGATCCCATGGCTACCAAACCTTCTTTGATAACAAAACAAATGATTCAAGTAACCTATTTTCAAATTTCCATCTCCTTCAAATATTCAAATAAAACTACATGTAGTATGAAGATCCTTTCTTCTATAAACTTTGAAGTACAAAAACATCATGAATACATCCAAAAATTCTCTTTTTCCAAATCTTCTTGTACTTGATTCCACTTCAGAAAATTCAACTTGCACTTGTCTCTTCCAACAATTTGAATAGAATATGCCTTGCACAAGACAAATTTACAATAAAAAATGTAGAAAATGGCGCTTTCGGACTATACTGCAGAAAAAAAATGTTGCAGAAAAAACATGTTTTATCAATATTTTCAAAATTGGGAAAAACTGACTATATAAGAAATGCGTACACATTCTATTTTAGGAACACATATATGTTATATAATGCATACATGTTACTTTTCCCAATGGGTAAATAGATAATGCATATGCGTTATGTAACACGTACATGTTTCATTTAAATAATGCACACACATTTTAATAACGCGTACGCGTTATTAAAAATTTGAATTTCCAACCCACATGTAGCCTTGGTTTTAGGCTCGGGAAAGGCTTGGCAACTAACCTTAGCCTTTGACCCTAACTAAACAACTAAGGCAGATTGAAGAAGAATGTCCAACTTTGGCAATATGGCTAATGGACTTTTTTTCTGAATTAATCTATAAAATTAAAACCCATTAGAGAACATGATGTCTAGTTTTTGAATATATAATTTTTATTAAGATTGGATTATTTTTGTTATTTTTTAATTAATTTCTAAGCAGACTAGTCCTTAAACTTGAAATATTAGGGTTTGTTTTATTTTTTTTAATAACTTTTTGGTTAAGTTTCTTGTAAAAAATTATATGAAATCAATATTCGTGACAATTTCTACATAAATGTCCACTATGCTATCTCAGACACTCCATTTTAAAAACAACACTAAGGCCAATAAAAATTCAATAAAAAAAAAATAAATAAAAAAAATTACAAAAAATCCATATCAATCTTCATGATGTTAGCTCTCTTTTTCCAAAAGGAATTAGAAAAATACTTGTATTTGGGTCAAAAAGTTTTGTATGTACACGTGCTTGGTATGGTAAAAAGATGACTTTTAAAAAGTGGTTTTATAGATCCCTATCAAAATTAAATTTCTATAATCTAAGCATTTGAATAATTTACATATTTGGAAACTAGATTCAAAATGATAAATTCCATATTATTGAATTTTTTAAAAAATTCATTGTGTAAGTGTGTCACTTTCACCCAAGTGTGACAAATTATGAAAACAACAAAAGAACTTCCACTTTTTGGCGCTTTTGTGAACCCAACTTTGCATTAGCTCCCAAAGTAGGATTTGGTTTATGAGTCAAGATGGAGAATAAAAGAATAGTAGCTTATTTATTTAGCTCCACCAAGCCCTACTTGTAATTTATAGGAATTGATCACAATCTAATTTGGTAAATATATTTATCTATAGAATTGGGTCTCTTTAGAATGTTATCACAATATGATTGTATCTCTCAAATTACTACATATAACATCTAAAGTAGCACTTTAACCATCAATATTGAAGGGTGAGGAACTATCTATTATTGTCT
Organism: Sequoia sempervirens; assembly: GCA_007258455.2. Classification (NCBI taxonomy): domain Eukaryota; kingdom Viridiplantae; phylum Streptophyta; class Pinopsida; order Cupressales; family Cupressaceae; genus Sequoia; species Sequoia sempervirens. The sequence goes on along the minus strand of VDFB02105785.1, from coordinate 181,438,108 downwards.
TCATGTAAACAATGTGAACTTTCTTGAAGAATTACTTAACTCCAATACATAGTTCATTATCAAAATCTAAAATATTAACTATAGTACAAGATAATATATAAATATTTTATAAAATAATTAGTAATATTGTGTACATGCACCAAGAATATAATTAGAAATATTATACTAGATGGTGTATGTATGCACTTTGAGCTCTATGGGATGCACTGTGGACAATCTCTATGAAATTTACTCTAACCTCTCTGGATTAAATACACACTTTTCGTGTGTTTAGTTTTCATAACTTTATTGAGTTATATTTTGATATTTCCTTGAAAATAATCTTATATGTTTCCATATAATAAAGTGTTATTAATATAAGTTTTAATTGGAAATGAATCAAAATAGGGGACAAGAAAATGAATTTGGTCATATATTTGGGTCCACTTGTAAAACTATATTATAACATTAGTTAGATATTTAATGTGTGGGTTTCAAATTGGAAAAATATTTAATAATGAGAAAATTAATACCAAAAAGAAAATATTATGATCAATGATTTTATGATATCATGGTTTTAAGGCACATAGTTTTTCCAATACCATAATTGTATTTATGCTACTCAAGATAGAACAAATAATTTGATTACAACCTTACATGTCCTCTTTAGTAGCTTCATATGTGATATCAACTTTAAACACATGCATCATAGTGCTTGCACATCTATACACATCACTATCATCACACCTTTACATATAGTTCTTATACATAACCACACAACACTACTCACGTGCATCTTGTGGCCCTACACATGGCTACAAATATTGGTGTATAGTTAGACCATAAGTGTATGACACATGAAATATTTATGACCACATGCTATGCTTCCATAGATGTGTACCACCTGACAACCTTTGTGAGATAGAACGTGATCATATAATTGACACCATACATACTTGATACATGGTGACATCCTTGGGCCACATTTGCACAAATCCAACTAACACCATATGAGTTTGAAATCTATTATGGTGACATGAATGAACATAAAGTAATATTAACATTGTAATTAAAATACCAATAGCAAAAATAAATGCCACAACACATTCTATTAGTGAATTCTAGCAATTGACACTTCTCCATTCTCTAGGTCTATTCTGAAACATTTATCCCAAAAAATGAGTGTCATATTTTCCTCCTAGAATATGCCTTAAGCCATTCATCTTTATTCATTTGATGATGCAAAATTTACTAAACAATAATTCATATTTTCCTCCTAGAATACATCTTAAGCCATTCATCATTGTTCATTTGGTGATGCAAAATTTACTAAAAAAATTAATTTATACCCTATTTTTTATATTTAAGGAAAAGACATGCAATTTGACCACCTACTACATCATGTAATATTTCAACCACAAATTGTTACAACCCTTGATTTGAATAAATCATATAGTTGATTGTTATGTTTGGGACTCATTTCCACAACAATGAATTTGATATAATTTATGTCTCAGAATAGAACAACAACCTTTGAATCCTTGGTAATTAGACAATATAAATTTGTTCCTAATTCAAGTTGTCAATTCACCAAATAGATTGATCTTTGTCAATTTGTGTCATTTTATATTTTGTCACTTAAATTATGTGATATTTTATAGTCATTCAATAGTTCACCCATTCAACTATTTTATTTCTTTAAATCATTTGATAATTTTCCAAATAAATTATTTTATTTTTATGTATTGATCTTTATTTTACCATTAAAATTAATATTGTTGGACAAAGTGCATAGATTCACTACAAAAATTGTTTTTATCCCCCCAAATAAGTGTAGATTACCAAAACAATTAATATATTAGACTAGGATTTCTCATGATTATATAAGTTTTTAGGGAGGATTTCTTGAATTTATCATTGAATTTCTTTATACATTCTATTAGTAGAAGAAGCATATTAAATTCTCATCTTACATCTTGTTGGAGCTGTAAAATCTGATGTTTTTACATGTTAGTTTACCTCATAAATTTCCTGATTTGGTCCTATAGTATGCATATTTCATCTATATTTTGCCCTCTTGCCCCTCTAAGTTCATCCATGTTTGCATTTTCCACCTTTTGGTCCATATTGGCATGAGTTTGTTCGGGTCTCCCCGACCCATTACATTTTTCTGCTAAAATCTTATGTTTCAGGTGTATTGGCAGGACATGCTCTTTGTTACAGTGACTGGCATTTCTCTGTGGTTGGCTATCGGCGCATTGTCCAAGAATCCATGGGGTATATTGGTAGAAGCTTCAGTTTGTTCGGGCAAGGTCTTATTGAACTCAACTGCTCTAATTTGTGCATATGGTAAAGCCCTTCGAGCTGTGTTATCGGTAGAAGGTCTCGCTGGCGATTTCATTTTGTCACGCCGACCGAAAGTTTGGGATGCATTTCTAAGATATGTTAGCGACATCGTAAGGTTCTAAGAAGTGACCTCGTCTCACGATGGAAAGTTTGGAAGATTCTTTCGCATAGGAGGTGCTTTGTCTTGGCTAATTCTATATGGGTAGAGAAGCCTGGTGAAAAAATTGTATAGTCTACATAGGTTTCCACGTAGCTACAAATTATAGCCATAAACATGAGATCTAATGGCTTCGCCGTGGCAACATTTTGTGTCTTGGTGATATACTATGGCTCGAGGCTTTTGGCAGAACAAGGTTAACTTGCTATAGAGTCTCACCAATGTTGTGTGGTCATGGCGAGACTTAAAGAATCAAAAGAATATCCTTTGACCTCGGTGTAACAAGCATGGTGTCATGGCGACCTACGGGGGTAAAGTGCATTTTGATAAAACATTTTGTTATCTGTATGACTTCTCACCGACAGCAGAAGGCTATAGCGAAACGCAAAGGAACAAAAGATTTTGTCTTTACGTAGCAATCGTGGTCATAGCCGGCTACTTCAAAAGAATAAAGTGAACATAGCGAGTGATCGCTATTATTGTCTCGACATACACCGCTAGAGTTGTTTGGACGACAATTCTCAGATGATTAATTAAGATTTATACATTGAGGGGTCAACATATGAAGATTTCTAAATGTTGTTGGGGCCTAATATTTTGAGCCTAAATTCTATGGAGGGTCGATGATTTTTCGACATGATTTCTAATGCTGGTGTATTTATATGCACCCTGGATTGTAATTGGACATCATCAGATTTTAGATCACAAATAGATAGATTAGGCATGGCTATAGTAGGATAATTTTCTCTTATTAGAGACTATGTACATGTTTTCAAATGGTGGTTTCAATGAAATTCAGCTGTGTGGCAGTTTTGTTTTGGTATCAATTGTGTGTCAAGTTTATTGAAAAGCATTGCTAAAGCTGTCTCCATGTTGATTCTTTTTGGTTGTTTAAATTGATGTAACAAGTTTACTTTTAGTTTATCTATGCACATTTGCTGCATTTGTGTGGTTAATCAATTGGTTCTCTCAAGTAGAGATTAAATCCTTTTCATTGATCACAGTAATCAGGAAGATTCATCTGGATTCTTAAAGTAGAGCTCAGTAGTCATAATCTTGCATTATTCATACAAGTTATGAACAAATCATATGCCTGCAATTCGATCTTCTACCAAAATAAGTTGCCCATTTCTGTTTCATTCGACTCCACATACCCAACAAGGAACTAGTCTATGCAATTCCATTATTTGAGTTCATTCAATTTCCTTACATCTGCTTATTGATCATTTTTAGATTAGAAAACTGCTTTTACTATTGCTATCAATTTTTCTTTTGTTTTGTTCATTGTTATTTGCCATTGTGAACAAATTGTTTTAAGAAGATAATCACAAGTTAAGTCTGCATTATTCAGAGAGGTACACCCGCCTTGGTTTCTGCAACACCTAAAGAGTAGAAGGTTTAATTGTTTCAAACCTTGTTATGTTACCCTAAAATGTTGTGAAAGCTTGACAACCTTTTGTGGTTAAAACCTGCGTTTTTGAGAGCTAACAAATTGGCGACTCTACTGGGGATTACATCAGAAAATTCAGTTGAAGACCATCATATAGAGTGATTGAAAAAGATATATTTTGAGAAGTTTCAAAAAGAGTGATTCCACTGGGGAATAGATCAAGAATAATCATTTTCCTACTTTTGGAAAAGTAGGTGGCGACTCTGAAAGAATTTTTGCAGCTGTTAATCATGAATGGAAGATCTTAGTTTAGGGGAGGTCATACTGGAGCTCCTCCTGGCAGCAGTAGGTTGACATACAATGATCTGAAAATGGAGGGTAATCAGGGTGGACCTATTGATCATGACACTCCTTAGGTTGATGAATCTTTAACTTATGAAGAGGTTAAAGCACTGTATGAGTCTTAGAGAAAGGAAATAGAAGAATGGCAAAAGAAAAAGAGCACTTATCCTCCATAGCCATCAAAGCAAGTGAGTGTTTATCCAGTCCCTCCTGGACAAGGATTGGCAAGTTGTCAAGAATGCCAATGTGATAAGTGTCAAGTACAATGCCAATGTGATCAATGTCATATGCAGTATAATTCTAGCCCTCTTGAGGATGTCAGTCAGAATCTGCAACAAGGTATGTATCAGAACCAACAATCTAATGTTGATGAATATGTTGGAATTTACCCCTTTGATGCATTTCTTGGCATAAGGAAGTGTGAAGGAGAAGATTTGACTTCTTTGTACAATAGGATGATGAGTGTCTAGTTGCAATTGCCTCCTCACTGTAAGCCTACAAGACCCTTTTTTGTTGCATAGTTCATAAAAGTATGGAAGCCTAAATCAGCTTATTAGTCATGGTCATCAATACAGCGTGCATGTGGTCACTTGAATAAATTAATTGATGCCATGGAGGAGATAGGGTATAAGAACACTGTCAATGTTGATTCCAATGATTGTATTTCTGATGAATATAGAGAAATTGATCAATCAATGCATCCAACAAATGATGAGATATGTGCAAGTCAGTATGATCCCTGTGATAGCTTGCATAGTGAAGATGAAGGTACAAGATATCTCTCTTGCATAACAGATTGTGATAGGGAGAGTAGTGTGTGTTATGAGGGATCCAATGAACATTCAGATTTTGAAGATACACCTGTAGATTTTGATCTACAACAAGGGGATTCTTCTTCCTCTTATGTAGATCAGGATGAAGAAGCAATGGGAAATGTTGATTCTTTTGGTAGTGAGTATACAATACCTCCAGCTGTAGTTGAAAGCTACAAAGATACATTCAATGAGGAGGAGGGTTGTGAATTGGAGAATGGTTTCCAAAATTTCTCAGGCCCATTGCATGAGGAAGATTTAAAAGAGGATCAGGTAATGTTTTGCAAAGGTTTGCCCCAGAATGAATTTCAGGTATTTTTAGATCCACTTGATGTTGAGCAAGAGGTATTTTTAGATAAACAAAGGGATGTGTCAAGTTATGGAACAAATGACTGTGCTGGTAATGTTTCCTATTTTTTATTCTCTGATGATCCTGGGCCTCTTTTTGATGATGACAAAAATGATGAGTATGACTGTAATAATGAAAATATGGAAACTTGTTTGCTTAGCTGTGAAAAGATTTTAGATTTGTTAACTCTTGATTATCAGAAATATATACATAAGGGTGATCTTGAAACTCTGTGTCCAGTTGATGGTGAGACTTTTGGAGTTGACCAAATGCATGTGTCTGTTCAAGAAAATGTATGTGATTTTGAAATTTCTAATTCATGTGGAGATGACATTTGTTTGCATACCAAGGATGATAGTGTTCTAGTTTTGATTGGCTCATGTATGCTTAATATTGAAGATTTGAGTCATGGGGGTATCAAAGAGGTGCAAAAGGTTTCAGATTTGTATGTTTCAAACAATGTTGATATGACATAATTTTTTGATTCTCAAGAGAGGTACTCTAATGATAAATTTTCAATGTAGCTAAATGAGTGTTTTGCAATAAACAACAGAGAGAAAGATAATGAAGAATTTTGCATTGAATATATGAATATTTCATATGTTGGTAATAACAGGGGTTTGTCCCAAGATGTTGAAGAATTTGAATTACAGGATGATGTAGGGATTTTGGGGCAAACCGAGCATGATGATACTCTAAGAACTTGCAGTAATAGTAACAGGAAAGATTGCATGAGTATCTTCAAGAAGAATTTGATGAACTCGATGCAAAACCAGGTGTTTGACAGGGGAAAGCTTGGTTTGAGTTTTAGATTGTAACAGCTCAGAATAGATGAAGCAACACAGAGGATTAAGGGTTGCTAGTGCATGGACAACTCTTGCTTGTCCTCTTTAAAATTCTTTTCCATGCACAGTAGTTTAGGGCTTTGCATTCATCTCCATCTTGCATTCAGTTTGCATTCATTCCTTCATTTCCTTTTCCATTCTGCTCACTGGCTCATCATTTTGTGTCTGGTCTGCTCACCAAAGATTCTAGATCCTTGCAATGATCTCACTATCATTCATCCCCAGATGGAGCCACTGTTGGTGCTGTAAAATCTGATGTTTTTACATGTTATTTTACCTCATAAATTTCCTGATTTGATCCTATTGTATGCATATTTCATCTATATTTTTCCCTCTTGCCCCTCTGAATTTATCCATGTCTGCATTTTCCACCTTTTGGTCCATATCGGCATGAGTCTTTTCGGGTCTCCTCGAACCATTACATTTTTTTGCTAAAATCTTATGCTTTAGGTGTATCAGCATGACATGCTCTTTGTTACAGTGACTAGCGTTTCTCTGTGGTTGGCTATCGGCGTAACGTCCATGTTGTTTCGGCGACAGTGGGGGCATCTTTTTGGCAGAAGTTTTGTTGTCGGGGCAATGTCTTATCGAGCTCAATCTATCTCCCTGACTTGTGCATATGGTAGTCTTCAGCGAGAGTTGGGTTATCGGTGGAAGGTCTCGGTGATTTCATTTTTTCATGCCGACTGGCAAGTTCGGGATGCATTTTGGTATAGGTTGGGGCGATCGCCGTAAGGTCTCAGCGAGTGACCTTCGGTCTCACCGATGGAAAGTTTGGAGGATTCTTTTTGGCATAGGAGGTACTTTGTCTTGGTGGCTTGGATATGGGTGAGAAGCCTTCGGTGAAACATTGTATAGTCTACGTAGGGTTTCCCCGACAGTTACAAATTATAGCGATAAACATGAGACAGATGGCTTCTCTCCGTATGAGAACGTTTGTGTCTTGGCGATATACTATGGCTCGAGGCTTTCGGCAAAACAAGGTTAACTCGCTATAGAGTCTCACCGATGTTGTGTGGTCACGGCGAGACTTAAAGAATCAAAAGAATATCCTTTGACCTCGGTGTAACAAGCATGGTGTCATGGCGACCTATGGGGGTAAAGTGCATTTCGATAAAACATTTTGTTATCTGTATGACTTCTCGCCAACAGCAGAAGGCTATAGTGATATGCAAAGGGAACAAAAGATGCTTCTTGTCTTTGGCATAGCAATCAGGTGGTCATGGCGAAGCACGAAGAACAGTGAACATGGGCAGCAACGATCAACGTTATTATTTCCTTCAACATACCTACAGGGTTGTCTGGGTGATTGCCTCTGTAGATGATTAATTAAGATTTATACACTGAGGGCCAACATATGAAGATTTCTAAATGCTGTTGAGGCTGACATGATTTTGAGCCCGAATTCAATGGAGGGCCGACATGATTTCTCGATATGATTTCTAATGCTGGTGTATTTATATGCACCCAGATTGTAATTGAACGACATCAGATTTTAGATCACAAATAGATAAATTAGGCATGGCTACAGTAGGATAATTTTCTCTTATTAGAGACTATGTGCATGTTTTCAAATGGTGGTTTCAATGAAATTCAGCTATGTGGCAGTTTTGTTTTGGTATCAATTGTGTGTCAAGTCTATTGAAAAGCATTGCTAAAGCTGTCTCCAAGTTGATTCTTTCTGGTTGTTTAAGTTGATGTAACAAGTTTACTTTCGGTTTATCTGTGCACATTTGTTGCATTTGTGTGGTTAATCAATTGGTTCTCTCAAGTAGAGATTAAATTGTTTTCATTGATCATAGTAATCAGGAAGATTCATCTAGATTATTAAAGTAGACCTTAGTAGTCATAATCTTGCATCGTTCATATACAAGTTATGAATAAATCATATTCCCGCAATTCTGACCTTCCGGCCAAAAATAATAAGTTGCCCATTTCTCAAGCTTCATTTTGACTCTCGTGATAATTCAACAATACCGTCTCTGCAATTCCATTATTTGAATTCACTCAATTTCTTTACATCTCCTTATTGATCATTTTAAGAGTTAGATTAGAAAACTGCTTTTACTATTGCTATCAATTTTTCTTTCGTTTTGTTCACTGTTATCTGCCATTGTGAACAAATTGTTTTAAGAAGATAATCACAAGTTAAGTCTATGCTATTCAGAAAGGTACACCTGCTTGGGTTTAGTAGCACCTAAAGAGTAGAAGGTTTGATTGTTTCAAACCTTGTTTTGGCCCCAACGCTAGAAAGCTTGGCAACCTTAGGTTAAACTTCATGCTTTTGAGAGCTAACACATCTAGAGTACTAATTTTCCCTATTCAACCTAAATAGAAGTGTATATTTACTTCAAGAATTTCACATTCAAATGTATTTTGTTTCACATATCTATTTTCTTTTATGCATTCTATGATGTTATTGCATTACTAGCTAATTTGTAGGATCATCCCCCACTTCACTCTAGGAATTAAATCCTTACAAATCAAAATCTAATAGGATCTATAGGCTTGGGCCAAATCAAGTCATGATCTCAACTCATTACTTTCATCACTTATAGATAAATATTTAACACACTTTTGAGTATTTTCTTTCATTAGATTAAAGACATTTTTAAAAAAGATCTTCCTAGCATATAACAACAACATTTTTATCTTTAGAATCTTAGGAAGGTTTTCCTTACAGGGCTTCTTTTGAAGAGCCTTTACAAACATCTCAAAGGAAAACATATCTTCAGTGCATCAAAATTGTATAAGAAAATTTGATTTATTGAAGACAAGAAATGAATTTGAAATATAGTGTCTCTTGAAGGATTATATTGTTGTTTATTTATTTGTTGGCTAAATATCAACAATAAATTATAAATATAGTTTCTAGAAAAATGATTATTTTTGTCTATGTTATTTACATAAAGTCATATCTCAGTTACATTTAATTAATTGATTTTGTATAGTTGATTAATTACATTAAATTAATTAAATCTATTTAATCAATTATGTGTATTTAATTAGAGTTTCTATTTATTTTAGTCAATTAATTCAGTAAATTGTAATTCATTTATTCATAAAAGTAAAAAAGGAGATTTATTTTTATTTGTTAAGATTAAAGTTGATTTATTTTGTTTATTTCCAATACATAGATTAAGTGTGATTATATTTCATATTTAGATTAAATTCATCTTTATTATCTTTCTTAGATTGATTGATTTATTTAAAACATAAAAAGCATGTCATAAAATCATAAAAGCAAACAAAAGAATTGAAACACTTCATTATACAAACAAACTTTGACAAGACAAGCAAACATAAAAATTCTCCATCAAATTTAAAAATAACTAAAAAATGTAAAACATCATTAAAGATAAAATTTTAAAGGTTGATGTGCTAAGGGATTCACTTAGATTTAACACGAGAATTACAAGAAGAGATTTTTCCTGCTCCTCTCACCATCCTTCTTAATTAGATTAATGTTCTAGAAGAATAATTTACACATATCACAATCCCCCTATTTTTAGAACTCCACCTCAACCTAGATAACCAATGCCTCATGTTCATCTTTTGCTGCCTCATCCTCAAGATCAACTCAACACCCTTTTATCCATCTGCAAGGACCTCCACTTCACTTAATTTGTCTTAACCATAACTATAAACATCCAATCACCCATCCACACAGGTGGAACCTTGTATGACAATTTTTGTGCATATAAAAACAAAAACAATCAAACTTGAAAACCTAGGTTCTTGTGCCATAGATGTTAAGAACTAGCCATACACAAATTCTAGTTAAAACAGGGAAAACTCTAACTATTTGCAAATCAAAATAATTAATGTAAGAAATGTGAGAATAAAATTGACATTCAAATTATCTTGCAAATTAATTGTTTTGACTCATACGAATATTACTACCATTCTCATCGTAGCAATACTCTACAAAGTATGTTACAAACAAAAAACAAGAATGAACATTTTTTAAATTACTATTTTTGACATGGTTGAGAAGGCCATCTCAAATCTAAATAAGATAATTCATAGACTGATCTCGAACAAAGTTTTGCAAACTGTTCAGAGATTTTTTTGTTAGTGATCCCTGTGCTGATGTTGGATCCAATAGACTTCTTGAACCCCATGAACATTATTAAAATATAATATTTCATTTCATTGTGATATTATTGAAGTCATGAGTTGCTTTAATACTTATAATAATTTGCTTTTCAAATTTAATAAGATGATCCTTTTGTTTGCTTCCTTTCCTTTTTTTTTCTTTGCACGTATAACTCATCAAACATTGTAAAATCAAACCACATAATTTTTTTTGTCGCCATTTCTGTATACGAGATGGTTTATATTTGGCGTTATAGAAAAAACCAATACTCAAATCGACATCAAGGAAACTTCACAGGGAAGAGAAGAAAAAGTTTTAGAAAGAAAATTTAATGAATAGATTGAGTGGTAGGATTAAAAAGACTTATTGCTTTATGTTAGTGGCAGTATTTACCACGCGCAAGTGAAGTTAAGTTGGCGCCATGTCAGCTCCGATCGGTTCACAGCTCGTGGTCGACAGCAAAATGTCGTGCTGATTCAAGCCTAGCACGCGCTATTTTGTCCCACATCGCCTACACTTCTCTATCCATTTGAACTAATATTTTTAGCCTACAAATTTGTGGGAAGAGGTCTGAATGAAATCTTTGTTGTGGTAGAACAATGTGTGCTCTGCAAGACTTCCTTTGGCTGCCAATTTGCTCTGAAATTCTGCAACAATAGGAAGTTGAAGAAGATGAGGAGTTCGCATGTAGAGAAGAGGAGAGTAGAGATCTTAAGAAGCTTCGCCACAACAACAATGAGCGGCGGCGGCGTAATAAATTGAACATGCTTTTCGCAACGCTGGGATCTTTACTTCCCCTTGCAAACACAACGGTAACTTTACTTATTGATCAGGTCTCAAATCTAAGGTCACATCTTGATTTAGGTTTTAAATTTAGTCTCTGTATTTGTTTTTTTGCAGAAGAAATTGAGCATACCTGCGGTTGTATGCAGAGTGCTGGAATATATTCCCTTGTTGCGGAAGCGAATAGAGATTCTAGCGAGAAAAAGAGATGAAATGTTAGTGATCAGAAAAATTTCCCAAGCATCTTGGGTTGGGCTACCGAATCCCAAATTTGAACAGCATTTGGAGCAAAACCATGGAATTTTATTTGATGCGAGGGTAAATATCAGTGCAGTGGCAAAGACAGAGGTGGTGATCACAGTAGAATCTCCGCCATTTATCTTTTCTAATGTATTAGTGTTGTTCGAGCAAGAGAATCTGGATGTGATGAACGCTTCTACATTGGTCTCCGAGGGCATAGTCTGGTACACCATTTAGCTTAAGGTAGACCTAAATTAATGATTTATTCTCTTGCTTGTTTAATATTCAAAATAACTTTCAATTAAATTAGGTCTCCTATCGTTTCAGTAGATGAAAAGTTCAAATTTGCAGTTGGGTGCTCTTCGGTATAAGATCCTGCTTTTATGCCAGAAATGCTTGCAAGGTCGTGCTTCACACCACCACAAAGCCCATATTTTCTGTTAAATTTAGAACTAGTTTGATAAGTACAAATTTTCATAGTAATGTTGTTTTAGAAAGGGTAAATGTTTGTGATCGGAGTTATGAATTATGAGGCGATCTCATTTTCAATATAAACATTCAACAATAACATCTTTAATCATCACATCATGCCAGTGTTGACAATCATAATCATGTTATTCAAGCATTCATATTTATAATTTTTAGAGTTATTCTCTATTATTTTTAAATAGTAATTTAAAACATTTTCTATTATTTTATGGAAAAGAAATAATTTTAAAGATATTTTAATGTATTAATGTTAATTATTATTTCCAAATATATTCATAAGTGTCACATATATTAATGACTAGTGATTGGACCTATAAGTTCAATAGACATGTCGATGGTTTTGTGATCACTTCTAGACCTTTGTTAGAGATAGGTAATTTTTACCCATATCCAAATCTTCAATGACATTAAAGATGATAAAAAAATTATTGATATTGGTCAACAAGATCATGAAAGTTAGAGTTTTAGTCAATTTAATTATGAAAAGTAGTTGAAGATGAATCCAATATCACAAGAGTTATATCATACCCCTCTAAGTTATCACATCCATCACAATTAGTTGAAACTTCCCCTAAGTGAACATAATAAGTCTAAAATGAAACAAATTAGAACTTGCATTTTTTTTAGATAAATAGCAGCCATATATAATAATTGAGTAGGTTAAATACACATCTACTAAACATAATAATATGAATAAAAAAATAGTCATAATGATAAAAATATTACTCAATACAAATTGAATGCCACATCTTTCTTCTAGATGAATAGTAATTTTGTCTTGAATGCATTTTAGAGCAAAGAACGTTTTAAAGCATGTGAAATATTTGTAGTAAGGACTAGGTTTTTTCCTTCAAGGATTTTGAGGCTTATCTAGATTGTGCTTATCTCTCTCTTTTTGTAATTTTTTTTCCAATCATCTATTTTGACACAATATAATTGGTTATCCTCTTTTAAGAACTAAAACATCTTTCAACAATTAAATTGTGACCATTTCTAAAAATGCATTCAATAAATGTCCATGTTATATCTAATTATTTCCTACCAATATAATTTGGTAATAGAAGAAAAAAATTACAATCAAAATTCAACATCAATGACCATTCTGAATAAAGCAAGTTAAAAGTTTAACTAATAGGGAAAAATTACAAACCATCTATCAAATTCATTGGATTGTAGTCATATGTTTTAACATGCTAGTAGAGTCCCCATAATTTGTACAATTTGTACAATTGGAAAATACTAATACAAAACTAAAATTGGCTAAGATTCCAGAAGCCATGGCATGTGGTCATTGACTAGGATTTCCTACATTGCATTTAAAAAAGTTATTCATTTTATTTTGTACTCATAACAAATAAAACATGAGTTAAAAAGAGTCAAACAAAATATGAGATAAATAAAATCAAACATAAAAACTTAATAAATGATCCTATCCATTCAAGTAATCATGCTTTACATTATTCGCCATATAAAACCTACATATTTCTCCTAATTTGGTTCCATTTCACCATTGCTTCTTAAGAGAAGTGCTCATAAAGATAATAATTTAGCCAATAAGCTCTATTATGCACGAGCTTCCGACTGGGAAGTTGCTCACGCCAGAATTGCTCACATCGGGAAGTTTTGTCGAGCATTTCTAACTGTTGGGAAAGTGACCACGGTTGCGTTAAAAAAAACCTATGTTTGGTAACACCGGTTTTTACTACTACTGGCGTGCCTGTGCATATACACTTCATGCACCCTAACCCCGCTACACAGCTTCATCATGACCAAGGCTTCATATAAGTTTTCTTTAGACCTACTCACAGTTTACTATGAATTGACTGATGTACAAGTTGTGTCGCCATTTGTTTAAAATTTTTCTGCTTTGCTAGGGTTTCATCATCTATCGAGATTTTTTTGGTTTCGTCTTATTGACAAAAAAATCTCCTTTGCTAGGGTTTCACATGTAGCAGGAGGCGATTCCTGCATTTTCCTATTTTAGGTTCATGCCATGGTCAACTTGCACTCAATGTATCTAAATGCTTTGGTAGGGTTTCATTTGGAGCAACAAGCAACTTGTGCAGAATCTCTAGTCATTCTCCACACAAGGTATGCATTTTTTGCAAACGCCCATCTTCACAATTCAATTTTCATTGTTCATCTTGTTTTTGAAAATGTGATGAATTTCTCTTGCATAGAAGTTGTAGGTTCATCTACTATTGAACATGGCTAATACTCAAAATTTAGTGTTACTTTACTCTTACAAATTCATCAGGAAAAACTATGAAGTTTGGAGTCTTTGTTACTTTACTTTAATTGACTATCGGGATTGTGATCATAATGTTTTTCATTTTCCACAAAGATAATCAAAAGGGTAGTCCTTGTCCGAATGCTTGTTTAAGTTCATTTAAGACCTAAATGATTAGTTATTTGCTATAAGCAAACTAGTAGTGTGGATGTCAAAATATGCATTGGTCTCAAAAGAACTCCAACATACCATCATTAGTATGGTTAGTATTTAAAAAACAAAGCAAACATTTAATATCCCTATGAAATAATACATCATGCTTCAAAATGAAAACAAATGACAAAGATGATCAAAGCATATAAAAACATGAAGTATACCTATTCCATAGTGGATTGGTGTCACTTTGTTGTGAAAAGTGATCCTTTCCCAACCCTTGAAAAGCTCAAATGATGAAGATTGTTATGCTATGATAATGAAGTGGACAAAATTAGCTCTCAATGTGAAGAGAGTAACTTTGCATGAAGTTGTGGATGATTGAATGAAGGATAGCCTCTCCATTTATAGAAATTTTGATGAGAGAAGAGGCAAGAGGGATGAATGTGGGATACAAACCCAACCAATAGGAAGGAGCCACTTGTCACCATGTGAATGGGCCAAGGATGTGCAAGTTTTGATGAATGTGCCAATAAATGACATTAGGTGGCCTTTTTGAATTTGAAATTTGGCTTGTTGGAGGGAGAAGAAGGGGTCTTAAATGCCAAGTTGGGGACATGTACGAGGGGAGTTAATGCTATGTTGGAAGGGACAAGTCATTTGAGAGGGAAATTTGAAATGAGGGAATATTCCAATTTTATGCCATGTTGATGAAAAATGAAGATTTAATAAATGAATTAATTGATTTATTTGTGCAAGTGGGAAAAGCTAGAGGATGGGACTTGCATTAGATTTAACCTTAATCATGATTTAGTTAACTTAAGTAAAGATTAGGTGATTTGACTTTTTGACTTAGATTTATGGATTGAAATAAATCAAAAGGAGAGGAAAAGTGATAAAGATTTGATTAAACAAAGATTTGATTTATTTAATCAAAGAGGATGATGTTAGTACTAAAGATGAATTTATTTAATTTAAATGGAGGACTTTAGAGATTGAATTTAATGAAGTTGATTTATTTGATGAATGGATGAATATGACCTAATTGAATGCATAATGCCAATTTTGCGTGTCTAAATTTTGCCCCTCTTTGAAGCAATGTACTTGCTACGTTGGTTCAAAGAATAAACTTACTGTGATCAAAATTCAATTTTTATTTTATTTTTTCAGATGCCCCAATGGAAAGAAGTACATTGGTACATTGCCCCTCGAGAGATCGAATGAAAAGATTCAATATGAGGGTCGATCTCGCGATAAAGAGGTTCAAGATGGGCATATGGATGGTTGTGATGATGATGCAAATGAGATGGTTTTAAGATGCTTAGAATAACCAATCTGAATTATCCTCAAAAACTTACAATGATGATGCAATGCATTTGAGATGGATGATGTGACAATGCCTATATGATTATGCAATAGATGTTTTATGTAAATGTATGGTTTTATGAGATGCTTAGACTAACAGATCTATATTATGATGATGAACATGCATATGAGATGATTGGTGCAGTATGCTGATGGTTGGTGGGTGCAAGATGGATGTATTGGTGATGATGATTACCTAATCATGATGATGTTAGCACGGAAAGGAGATAGAAGAAAGAAAGAGATTCTAACAAGACATGAGTTGATGATGATGAGAGATGGACGATTCACTTATCAGGAATTGGGTCTTTAAAAGGGCCACTTACCTTATGTTTGATAACACACATAAGCACGATGCATCAAGATATAAAGAACCAGGATGGCGTTGCACTTAGCATGATGGACTTTGACTCGACAATCAGATAGGAGTACTCCTGTTCACACCTGACATACGAAACCTCATTTAAAATGCAGTTAAGATATTTCAAACATCTCAAACCAAAACATAGAAAAGAAAGCCTTCCTATGTGGTCAACAAGACACCTAAAACACCCTTGCTACAACCAAATAAAGCACGGATGACCAAGGTTATATTACAAGAACATCCAACAAGTGCAACAGATAAAAAGATAATGATCATTGCCCCATTCCTATTTCTCTAAATCCTTTTGTTTGGACATCATCGAGAGGTTATAATTGGAATGAGCACAAAGAGATAAGTCAAAGACAAAGATAAAGTAAACAAACAAGCTAATGTTCTTCAATACTGCTAACCAAAAGGAAATGTGTTTTTAAAGGATAAGAACCAAAAATATTGCCAAAAGATAATTTCCATTGTAGGAAGGATACATCCTAGGACATGTTAGTGGATGGTGACACGTCGTTTCATTTATCCAAAGTGTTCTTTCCAATAAATAATTCCCATTGTAGGAAAGATAAATCCTAGGACATGATATTATCAGATGATTGATATGGGACTGATTGGATGATAGGCTATTGACACAAAGAGTTGACTAACTTGTTTATGTACTGACCTAAACCTGAGACCTTGACATTTGAGTTTTTCACTTTTTAACTTGCTAGACTTGTTTCCAACTGTTTCACCAAAGGTTGGGGATGATGATTGGTTTATTGTGGGGGATGTTTATTATAGGTGAAAGCGAGATGAGATAGATGGATTTTTTCAAATATTTGGATGCTTTTGGAGTTTTGGAAATGTTTTGAGGCTGTTTTTGGTATTTTTTGAGATTTTACAAATGTTTTAATTTTTAAAATTTCAAATGTTTTGGGGTTTTCTGAGATTTCACCAAAAAGACTCAACCCATGGACCTATCCTAGGGGCCTCCTGGGCTGATCACCGCATTAGCCTGCCCACGCTATACATGCATCTCATGTAGTCTGACTGTCCCCCATTACGGGATGAGAGATATGAACAATGGACACTGTCGCATTTATGATGACCTCAAGGACCCACCTGGCACTAGGGATGATCAAAGACTCAACTCGCCTATGTCTCAAGGCCCTAATCCACATTCTCTACAAGACGACCTGCTGGACTTTTTGACCACTTTGACCTGTTTTTAGATTTTGATATGTTTTGGATTTTTTTGGATTTTTTGGTTTTATGAATGTTTTTGGATTTTTTGATTTTATGATGTTTTTGGTTTTTTTGATTTAAGGACCTTCAAGAATATACATGAATTTGATTCGATAAGAACATGCCCCAAGCGTGATGCAATAGAATACTCTGATAAAGGCAGGACAAATTGACCTTGAGAATGGGCTGAGTAGTACTAGGAGGAATCATGACACGAACACAGGACCAAGCTATGGTGTGGATGCAGGTGGATGATGGATGGAGATATGGAATGCAATGGAAGATGGATGTGTAATGGAAGGATGGTGCATAACGAGTTACGAAGATCTTGGTAGATGGACAGTGCTTATTTATACAAGGTGCTTGTTTGCCAAGTTTTCACCAAGGTACATGCCCAAAGCGCCACCGAAGTGGTTTTCACTAGAGGATGATTTTTTTCTTTTTACTATTTTTTGATCCTTTTTTAATTTTTTTTAATTTTTTGCTTTTTGATTTTTTTTGTTGTCACCAAGATGCCCATTTTGCCGTGTTTCATCAAGGTTCAACCATTTTTTCAAGCATTTTCTATTTTTTGGATTTTGGTTTTATACTAAGTGAAAGATTAGGTATAAAAAATTTCAGGAGATGGGAGTTGTTCATGGCTCTGCAAAGGTTTCCCCTTCAGAGTTGATAACCCATATGCCCCCTCGACTTGTAGCTTTCTGAGCTAGATAACAAATGGTCCCAAATCCAATTGTCTAAATTTTCCTTTGTTGTTTGATCTTCCGATGTTCTTTCCGATTTTCCTTTACAAAGTTCTCCTCGGACTTGGAAAGTCCTACTTCTGATTTTGTTGTTAAATACCTCCTCTTGAGTCTATTTTGATAGACTTGCAAATGATTTAAAGCATCTATATGCCACTCATCCAATAGCTCCAGCCAATTTAATCTTGATACTCAATATTCTTCATCTGTGATGAGGTTTTGCAGTGATATTCTTAGTGATGGGAGCTCTATCTCAATGGGTAATACTTACCTCTCATCCGTAGGAATAGAGAAGGCGGAAGCAGCGGTGTGCGGATGCCGGTTCCGGCAACGATCCACGCATGCCAAACAAACCCCAAGTATCACAATCGGGTCCTCGATGATCCTTTAAACGGCCTTACTGGCGGCCTCTACCGCCCCGTGACAGCAATGCAAGTAAGCCTACGCCGGATCTCGAACTCCTCCACGAAAGGTCACAAACACTTTGATTCTTGAAGGGTGTCCCATTATCGAGATAATAGCTTGGGGAACACCGTGCATTGGCATATTAAGTAGTTCGTGATGAAATTTGATATCTCATTTAGTGATATATGTCATGGGAATGGCTTCCACCCATTGGGTAAAAGTACCAAGTATGTGCTAAGGATGAACCTAGGCCATTAGATGAGGTGGGGGTTATCTTTCCAATGAGATCGAGTCCTCACTACGAAAAGGGCCATGGTGTGATGATGGGATGAAGTTCTTGAGTTGGAGCATGGATGAGGTCCCCATGCTACTAAAATTGTAGGCACCTTTTGACGTATTCGTGTGCTTCTCTTTCCATTGTAGGCCAATAATACCCCATCCTTAGAAATTTATTAGCTAGGGTCATTCCAATTTGAGTGTGAAACTACAATACCATTATGTAATTTCGCTAAGGCGGTTAATGCCTCCTGTTTAAAAAACGCAATAAGGTTCCTCCATGCCCCAAAGCGGAATTCCCAGGACGAACCGACGATTTAACAAAAGTTCTTCAAGCTTAAGGGTAAGTCAACAGTGTAAGACATCTATTTGTAGGTAGATATAAATGTCATGGTATTCAGGGATCATCGGGACCAACAATTTCACACACATTCCAATTTTGGTACCTCAAATGCAAGCATGAGAATCTGCTCTACCAAGAATTCATATTTTGGGACATTGTGAGGGATGTCCAGTAGGGATCCAATCGTTTCCATGGCATCTGCTGCTCTGTTGTTTGCTTTGGGAATCTGCTCAAATGTGATATCAATGAATGATTCTTTAAGGATCTCTACCAACTTTTTGTATGGAGTTAGTTTATCATCTTTTGTTTGATACTCATCATTCACTTGATTGATTATTAGCTGGGAGTCTCCATATACCCTGAGGGCCATGATGTGCCACTACATTGCTATTTTGAGTCCTATGGTTAAAGCCTCATACTTTGCAATGTTGTTAGTGCAAGGGAATGCCAATTTATATGATTTAGGTATGCAATCCTCTTGTAGGGTGATAAAGAAGACACTGGATCTTGATCCATGTTGCGTGTATGAGCCATCAAAGTAGAGTTTCCAGTGGTCGGCTATGCTGAGATTGAAGATGGATTTGTCTGGAAACTCTGATATGAGTGGATTCTCTGAATACATGGGTGCTTTTGCAAGCTGATCTGTGATTACTTGACCTTTGATTGCTTTTCATTCCACATACTTGATGTCGTATTCAGATAGGATCATGACCCACTTTTCCATCCTTCTAGTGAGCATTGCCTTTGATAGTAGGTATTTTAGGGGATCGATTTTGGCAAAGAGTTTGATTTTGTGTGCCAACATGTAATGTCTGAATTTCTGTGAAGCAAACACTACTGCTAGACATGATTTTTCAATGAACGAGTAGTTTAGCTCATGTCCAACCATTGTTCTACTGATATAATAAATGGCCCTTTCTGTCCCATTTTCATCGTGCTGAGCTAGAAGAGCACTGAGGGTTGTTGTTGTTGCTGACACATAGAGAATTAATGGCTTTCTGGGGATCAGTGGCATGAGGACCGGTGGTGTAAGAAAATATTCTTTGATCTTATTGAAGTCTTCCTCACACTTGTCATCCCACTTGTACGCTACTCCCTTGTGAATTTGGTGAGAATAAGAGATTTGTTTATCCACCAATTGTGCTATGAATTTTCAAATGGACTAAAGCCTACCTTGGAGGCCTCTCAATTGTTTCAATGTTTTGGGTGCCTCCATTTCAAGGATTGCTTTTACCTTGGCAGGGTCTACCTCAATACCTCTCATTGAAACTATGTATCCTAGCAAATTTCTTGATTGTATGCCAAAGATGTACTCCTTTGGATTTAATCAGACCTTGTATTCTCCAGCTTGTCAAAAAAGGCACTTAAGGTTGCTATGTGATCCTTCCTCTTTCTGGATTTGGCTAGTATGTCATCGACATAATCTTTGACAGTTTTATAGATCATGTCATGGAAGATTAACATCATGGATCTTTGGTATGTTGCTCCTGCATTCTTCAAGCCGAAAGGCATCATATTCTAGCAGTAAGTCCCCCATGGACAAGTGAAGGCCGTTTTGTGTTGGTCTTCTTTAGCAATCATTATCTGGTTGTATACCGCTGAAACCATCCATCAGTGGAAAAATTTTGTGTCCCCGGCCATCATGTCCACAATCATGTCAATGTTGGGCAATGGGAAATCGCCTTTGGACATGCTTTATTTAAGTCCCTAAATCAGTGGGGCAAATTTTGAGTTCCCTAACCGGGTTTTAAGAGAGAACCGTGCTCTGACACCCATTCCCGGATAGCTCCATTGGTCGAATGGTGAATCTTATGTCCGGGTAGCTTTTCAATCTCCCATTTTTTGACGAAGTGGTGGATTCGAGGGTGTATTTTTCTGCTTTTTGTCTAATCTGCTTTGTTTTCAGTATATCAAGTAGGTGATGTACCACAATTTCTGGATCGAGCCTAGGCATGTTTGCATAGATCCATGCAAAATTAACTTGTCTTTCTCTCAACAAGGCTGCTAGGAGCTCTTGTTCCTTTGATAGTAATGACTTCACATAGAATGTGATGAAAAGTGTGGTCTCCCTATTCCTATAGATTAACTAGATTGTATTTTTGCTAGGACTAATTTCAATTTTCCCAATGAAGAGATCCGAAGGAAGATGGAATCCCCAACCGCACCCTTAGGAGTACTTTTCACCCATTGATGCCCTTCTTTTAATTTTCAAGTCCGAGTGCCACAATGTGGCTTTCACCATGACCCAGAGATTATTCTTTGCTTCTCACATGACCGAGGGATTCAATTGTTTCCATAGCATGCATGTGTATCGAAGCTAGATGTGAATTTGGATTTAGATCCCATAAGAAATATTATTCTATAGTCAGCTTAAATCTCAAAAAGCGTCTCAATGCTTCAAACGTGTTAAGAATTGGTATCCCTCATTGGCCCTAACGCATGAGCCGTAAGACCAGGACCCAATTCCCCATGGCTCTTTGGCTTCGCACTACAAGATAGGCGCTGGACCGCGAGAAGGGTGGTGTCCTCAAAGAGCATGGGTAAGTTGGTTATGGGATCCTCGTCATCACTACTACTACAGACGTTAGTTATGTCAAATGTGAAGTTTTCTATGACTTGACCTATAGATACGGGTAAGCGAAGTTCGACTGCTAATTGTTGAGGAGGATTATTGACCTTTCTAATTGGAGGACTTCAGCCACGTATGGTTATACTCGAAGGGGTACATCCAAGGCCAAGATTTCTCATTCACGTCTTTGGAATGATGGGTATTAGAATCCCGTTGTCATTTTTCCCCAGTTTCTAGTTTCTGTCATAGTCCATTGCGAGCATCATTTACAAACCTTTGCTTCTGTCATCCATTGGTAGATTAGTTGCCGGTCTATTGTCTTGATATAGGAGATGAGATGGGTCCTCCTCTATGACTACTCAACCAAGATCTCCCCAACTTCTAAAGTTGGGACATTCTTCAGGGGATGTTTGAGATGTGGAGGCTTCATTTGATTGCATACGTCCTCGTGATCTGGGAGATTGTGGTAACTCTCCTACCACAAAAGCATTTTTTGGAATCATATAGTTTCCACAACCACTATCTTGGATGATGAATTTGATATCAGAGGTGGTGGGGATGGAAAGAGTGGCAGGTGTCTCTGTTGCAAAAGTGGAAGCGAGAGTGACTGGATCAATGTACAGTGTTGAAGGTCCTTCATCATTTTTAGGCACTTGAGGGATTTTGTAGTATTTTTCCTTTAGGTTCTTACAGTAGGAGAATGGTTCAATATCTCCATGGATGGTGACCTCTTGTCCTTCATATGTGAATTTGACACATTGGTGGAAGGTTGATGCTACTGCTTGCATTGCATGGATCCACAAATGTCTTAGGAGAATGTTATAAGGCAAGTTGAGGTCCAGGACCTGACAGGTAGTTTCCATGATAGCTGGCCCCACTTGAATAGGGATTTGGATTGTGCCTTGGGACACTCTTTCTTGATCATCATATGCTTTGATTGTAATACCTTTTCCTTTGTCGATGGAATCCTCTAAGATTTTTAGGTTCTTAATGAGCTTGAGGGAACAAATATTCAAGCCTTCACCTCCATTCACCAAGACTCGCTTGACTTTAATTTTGTGTAGGAGGACCTCTAAATGGAGTGCACAGTTGTGAGATGGTTGAGTGGGGAAGTCCTGGTCAAAGAATGTAAGGAGATTCGGGGTGATGATGTTTCCAACCATAGCTTGGAATTGTTCTGCATCAAGATCTGCAAGGACAGTGGATGAAGCCAATGATTTCTCAAGGATTTTCTTGTGTGTGGATGAAATTTTTAGTAACTCCATGATGGAGATTTGTGCTAGGGTTCTTTTTAGCTGATCAAGGACATTGTAACCATTGGGAACAGACCTTGGGTTGGATGCAGGTGCTTTGTTTGGTTGAGATGACCCTGCAATGGTAATTTCGTTGCCTCTTATGGTGACTCAACAATTGACATGGGATATTTTGATGGTGATGGTAGCACAATAATCATCTAGGGATTTGACGACATGGTTGTACACATGATTCATGTTCTTGAAGGTACCTTTCCCCTTATCTGTGTTATTGTTCGCTTTGTTGTTGTGATTTGGCATTGGATTCGTGTATATTTTGAGGTTTTTATTTCTTGCTGGTTGTTCCACATTTATGATTTTTTGATCAATGAGGTCTTGGATTAGGTTTTTCAACCTCGTGCAACTATTAGTGGTGTTCCCTTTGATTTTGTGGAAGTCACAGAGCTGATTTTCATTGTACTAGGGTGGTTTGACATCTGGTTCCTGGTAATTCTCATATGTGGGAGCCTTGATGAGATTTTCATTTATTAGTTTCTTCATGATGACCTCGAGTGGTTCCCAAAGGGCAGTGTACTTCTGCTTGGGGGAGTTCTTGTTTCGCTGGGGTGGTCCCCTTTGATTGTTGACATTATTAATCGCTTTATTGTTTGGTTGTTGTGTTGTTGTGTCCAATTGATTGTTTTGATGGTGATTTTTGGGTTGTTGTTGTGGTGCAGGTGTGTTTTGCTGAGGGGCACTAATGACAACTTTGGCATCGATGACACCATCGTTGGTAACATTTTTGTTTCTTTCCCATGTGTGAGGTTTTTCATTGTAACTAGTGGATGGGTGATTGCTCTGTTGTTTAGGATATGTAGATGATCCTCGAGGTTGTGTCATAAGGGCTCGTTCGATGTTGAGCACCTTGGAGATCAACTGGTCGTATGTTGTGATGCCTTGCACTTTGAGATGAAATTTCAAGGCTTCGTCAAGGTTGGTTATGATAGCGCATACTTGTTGTTCCTCAGGCATGACCCATTTTCTCCGATTGGCCTTGGATCGCCATCGTTGTAGGAATGAAGCGAATGATTCATTCTTCCCTTGTTTAAGAGCTGATAGTTCCTCTAGACTAACATTCATACCAATGTTGAATGTGTAGATTTTGATGAATACGTCTATGATTTATTGGAATGTCTTGATTCCTGTAGGTAGGTGAGAGAACCATTCCATGGCATGGCCAACCAAACTCCTACGAAATAGCCACATCAGATAGGTATCGTAATACGTGACTTCCATGCAATGAACCTAGAATTCCCTTATGTGATCTTTAGGGTTTCCTGTCCCACGGTATTTGTCAAATTTGGGGATCACAAATCCCTTCGAGAATGGTTTCATTACAAGGCTTTTGTCAAACGGATAAGGACACAAGTTGCTGGGTGTTTTCATGGTTCACCCTGATTGAAGGTCGAGCACTTGTTGTGAGAGAAATTTGATTTGTGTTGAGACATCGTTTTGTGGATCAGGGGGTTGGATGAAAGTGTTCTGAGGAGGTTCAACTGTTGGTGGGATGGGAAGATTGGTTGGTATGTTGATGGATTGTGTTTGCATATTCTGTTGAGCCAAGTATGCTTGCAATTGCTGCTAGACCAATAATGCTTGTTATTGTTCTTGTTGTTGTTGTGCTATTAATGCCTATTGTTGGGCTTGTTGTTGTGCTTGTTGTTGGGTGGCTAATCAGGCTACTTCTTACTTCTTTTGGTATTGTTTTAGCAATTGCTAATATGCTTGTTGTTGGGCTGCTTGTTGTGCAAGGTTTTGTGCCTGTGCTTGTGCTTATGCCTGTGCTTGTACTTGAGCTTGTGCTTGTGCTTGTTGGGCTTGATATTGAGCTTGGGCTTGAGCTTGGGCTTGAGCTTGAGCTTGAGCTTGAGCTTGAGCCTATGCTTGGGCCTGAGCGACAACTTGTGCAATATGTGCAGCTTGAGCGGCTTGTGTAGCCTATGCAGCCTGAGCAACTTGTTGTTGTTGTTATTCTAATAAGGCTTGGGCTTGTGCAACCTGTTGTGCTTGTTGTGCTTGTGCGGCTTGAGTGGTTTGTTGAGCAACTAGTTGAGCGGCTTGTTGTTTTTGCACTTGCTGGAGTGCCTTTTGATAAGCAGCCCACTGAGCGGCTTGCAACGCAATACTGTATTGGCTTGATGTGTTCGATTTTGGTGGTGGTGGTGATGGAGGTGGATTTGGAATGGTGCTTCTTGTGGTGATGAGAGGAACTATCATGTTGATGATTGGGGTTTGAGTGGTAGATGGTGTGATCGATGTGGTTGGTCCTTGAGAGAACATGTTTTGAGATGTTAGGGGGTGATTGATGATGTGATGGTGGTGGTTTACGTTATCGGGATGGTTTCCATCTGTTGCAATATTGATGGCAAGGTGGAAGTATTTTGTGTGATGTTTTGATTGATGCTTGGTGGGTTGATCTGATTTTGTTGATTGATACTTTGTAAAGGGGGAAGTCCTAAACCAAGAGGTGATGTGGATATTGATGGGAATGGTGGGAGTGGTGGAAATGTGAGCAGCATACTCCCTTGTGGAAGTGATGAAGATGTAGTGTCAAAGATGCCCCCTGGTCCAAATAAACCACCTTCTCCTTGTGAGGTTATGGGGAGAGAGGTTTGGGGTGTTGCACGAAATGATGATGATGATGGGTCATTTGGATCATGTAAGGTGAGATGGACATATGGATGTGATGGATTTTGGGGTATGGACTTTCCCAAGATGGTGTTCGCATCCATATCTTGAATGTTTACGAGGGGGTGTGTTTGCAATTTATTGATAAATGCACTTCCCTTGTTAACAATGGGTTGAGTTGGAGCAATGGATGATGTGATTTGTAGGATGTTTTGAGTGATGTTTTGAAATGGGGGTGTAGATGAAATGGGGATGGTAGATGACATTGGAGGCATGGTCCCAAAAGATGGTTCCACAATAGTGCTCACATCAAAATCGGAGGGGAGTTTAGCCCCTTGCTTTGCTAATTCGAGCGTGTATAGTGAGGGATTGATTCTCATCATGATGTTGATAATCTTATGATTCTCTAGATTTTGAACTATTTCAGTGATTTCCTCATGTGACATTCCAAAGGGATTATTGGTAAGATCCTCCACTTGGACACCTTCCTCTTGATGGTCTTGCGAAAATGGAGGAAGGTTAATTGTGAGACTGCCAGACCCAATGGGATTCATTTTGGGGGCGGTCTGACTCAAGTCACTCAAAGTAGATGTTTCTTTGTTGGCTTCCATGTTCCTCTTGTGTTGAGATCTAGTTTGCACCATAAAATAGGGATCAATTTTCAAGAACGTAGGATATGAATATCTAATTCTTTGGATTGATCTATCTTTAAGTACAAAAGAGAAAATTTAGGATGTTTCAAGGATCAAAGGTGAAATGATGGAGATGTACAAAAGATGGATGATATGGATGATTAGCACTCTCGAGAAATATTGAAGGCTATGCTAAACTTAAGGACTTGGATTTGGGATTAGATTTGATTTGATTTGGATTGTGAACTCATAAACTCTAAGAGGTTGGATGTTTTCCTAGAGTGGATTTGTCCTCAAGATGCTAATTTGACTAAGTGTGAGAAGAAGGATTCATCTAAACACACTTAACCAAGATGACCTTTAATTGGATTTTGATTTTTGGATTATGAACTCTTAAACCCCAAGATGTTGGATGTTATCAAGGGATAAATTTGTCCACAAGGTTTGATAATTTGACTAAATATGTGGAGAAGGGTGAATCTACACACATCTAATCAAACAAGATGATTTGGATTTGTTTCAAATGATTTTCCCAAAGTTTAACATGAAGGATTTTTCCAAGATTTTCAAGAGTTTGATGATGAAATGATTTTGGTTCGATGTTCAAAGATGGATGAAGGTTTGATTTTGACCCTATGTTTACCTAAAAAGACACTTGCTTACTAGACCTTGGTTTTGAAGAACGTTCTTTTCTCTAAACAAGATGCTCAAACTCCCTAAAAAGATTTGGGTTTTGACAATAATAGAATGAGTATAAACCAGGATTGTTTCTTGAATTTTTTCTGTAAAAGTTAAAAAGAAATCTTCATCTGAATTCGTATAGCGTTGAGAGACGCTTTTGGTGATCTTTTGGACTAAGAGCTTTTACCTTTGGTTTCTTGATCTTGATCTTTCATGAAATTATTGGAGACACATGTGTGGGATTCAATTATTTTTAGCTTTGCTTAATGACTTTGTTTTACTACAAACACTTCTTGATTAGTTTTTCAAACTAGGTGTCCAATGTCTCAACTTCTTCTCATTCCACAAGGTATATCATGTGAAACTTTGATGAAATCAAGGCAAGGGTTACCTATTGTTAACTTTAGTAAGAAAATTGAGATATAATCCAAGTGTTTAGAAACCTCTAAGGATGAGAATCCCAAGGGCAAGCAATAGTATGTGAATTTGTTCAAGGATATTTGCTTCTCCTAAAGGGTTTGAGATTTGATGCTCATGTTGAATGTTTGTTTTCCAATGTTTACGAACAAGCAATGTGTTTTGATTTCAAGAACAATCACAACCCTATGGATATTTGAGACAATATTTGTTGAGGCCCCACTTGGACAAGTCCAACTACGCTTATTTTTAGCGAATGGTTAGATGCTTGACCCCATTGGCTCCCCTCCAGAACACTCACTTCTTGAGGTAGCCAAGCATCAATACCCATGAAACTCCCATGGCATACTTTTCATTTCTACTAAAAACTGTGAAAGTGTGGGGCAACTTCAGAACGACCATTCTTGCACCAACAAATAGATAGGGATTTTGGACTTTCTAAAATAAGGGTTTTAATTCAGACTTTCCATTCGTAGGAGTTGACCCATCGAGGAAAGATACCATTGTTGCCCTTCTCGTTGGAGCCAACCGTGTGATACTGGCCTTTGTTCGAGTACCCACTTTTATATCTCGATTGGAAATACTCTTGGCTTTAGAGTGTTACTAGTTGATTTGTTCCCTTGGGTGAGTACTTTTTCCCACTAGGCAGGCCCTCTAAGATAAACAAAAGCGAGCAAACATATTCGTAGTTTGATCAACCTTCATTTAGAAACAAAGGGAGAACACACACAACATGTTCCACTCACACTCGCAAGATGTTTTGTTCAATTTTTAGTTCAAAAATGAAGTGTGGAGGCAATCACTTTATCCTAACCTAAGACCACCAAAAAGCCTTTTGATTCTCAAGATCACCGTGAGGCACGAGAGAAGTGCATACATATTTTCAATGGTGTTAGTTTGAGTAAGCAATCACAAAACAAAGTAGCACATGTTCTTTTTAATCCCACAAAGCAATAATGACTTCTTTTTAAGCACCAAAGGAAATGTGAAGATTGTTGTGTTCAATTGTTAAATTCGAAAACCAACTCTAGTAAGTTTGTGTTCTAAAGTTCATTTAAGCCCTTTTGTAACAAGAAATTGAAGTGTTCTTTTTAAGAGCCCAAAAAAGATGAGAGTTGGTTTAAAACAGAAAAATAAAGCATAAAACAGAAGTCTTAAGCATTTAAAAATGATTTGTCAACTCCAAACTTAATGCTTCAATCCTCTTTAACTCTAAGATTTTCCCAAGATTATTTCCAATGCTCCAACGTTTCAAGTCTTTTATGTGAACAAAATCCCTCCTCCTTCGTTTTCCTTCCTTATTTTACACAAGATATGGAAGCCTTCAACATTTAAGACAATATCTACCATCTTCCATATACATTTTGATCTTCTTTGTTGTTTGACAACATTACTACTTGATATGAAAACATTTTCTTTTATTTCGAACTTATGGAAAAAGACTGGCCGCCTCTACCATCAATTTTGCAATCAATGTTTATCCATATGCTCATTGAACTTTCACTTCTCCGATTTGGTGAGTTGCGTCCTGAAAATAAAGTGCCAATGAGAATGTTAGAAAATGTTTATTACATTGAAATTATGACCAAGATCCTAATAATGAGCACACTGTGCAACTTTAATGTTCAACTATCATAATGTTGGTCAGGCATGTTGTATGCACTTCATCAAAGTTTAGATTATTTTCTAGATCCAAGATCAAGGTACATGCCGAGAGTTGAATAAAATATATACTATAATTTCATAATTAAGGACCAAATGCTATTACAGAGAAATATCAAATATGTTGTTTTCAGGATCTTGTCTAAGTCCAGAATTGATTTCTTACGTCACTAAAGTTGATTCGGATCTCAAATATCTAAAGATCTAAGATTTAGGTAGTGTTTGGTGAGTCTGCTTAATGGGCTTAAATATGATCTACTAGATTAAGTTCAAACACAACCAACAAAAAAATAACAACTAGCGCGCAAATCTTGACAAACAAGAACAAAGACTTTGCTGGTCTGCAAAAGCTTTAAGGATCAAAAACAAAGACTTTTGATTCTTATTTAATGCTTTATTTTATTGGTTAGAAACTTTTAGAACTAATGCAAATTTTAGTTCTAAAGTTAGCGAACAAATGGCTTTTGAAAACTCTCAAGCTATTGCAATTGATAGGTGAAAAAGAACAACGAATAAATGATTTTTAAAAGCTTTTAAGCTAACGCTATTGGCAGGTGTAAAACCAAGTTCCATGGCCCCTCCCAGCCTGCAAGCTAATGCAATAAAAAACATGCTTAGAAAATGAAAAAGCAAGAATCCTTCTCTATACTATAGCGCCCCCTCTACTCATTGAGGGATGATCCAAATTTCAAAGGCATTCCCCCAAAACATGGATCGATCCAAGACTCTGTTTTCTTTATTACCTACAACAAATGGAGCTTAAACCTTTATCACCTGCAAAAATTGAAGTGGTCATTAAAGGCTAAGGCGCATTTATCAATATTTGTATCAATCTTTGCGAACAAAAACCAATAAATTTGAAATAATAATCACATTTAGCACCAATTTATAATCATGTTAGTTAGAATTTTAAATAACAATCAATTCCAATAAATTAGAAGTGAGTCACAAACAGCTCGTCACCAACTGGGAATAGCTCATCTGTGAGAACAAATACACTGGTGGACGTTGCTTGATTGATGTGTTGTAGCTGGATATCTTATCATAATAAAGATTATATTTGAAAGAGACGAAGATTTATCCATTTTTTTTATTTTTTTATTTTTTAGATTGCAGGAATCGGGTAGCACGACCCCCTATAAACTGCAGATGCGCCTGGTAAACTTTTTAACGTGACCGACAGCATTGGTGCGACATGCCCTCCGGTACCGCGAGGGTGGGGGAGACTAGAACTTGTGACCAACCTCCTGCTACAGGAAAGATTTAGCCAACCAAGCTAGGGCCCCAACCCCGACAAAGATTTATCCATTACCATCTATTACAGAAACATATAATATGATAGTAGTGCTTTCAGCCAGCGCATTGACTAGTAGTCACATCACATGCAGAGAAACAATAACCATCTCACACGTAATCGATGTTAGTTCTGGTGATAAAAACATTTAAATTGGTAGTCTAGTTAAAATTGCAATGCTCAATATTCAAGTTCAATAAGAGTACATGGTCGTATTTGTGATGTAACTATAATAAATGTCTATAATAATTGAAAGGTTGAAAAGGAAGTTGTCTGTGTGTGATGTAACTAGACTTAACATTTGTAGAAAAAAGATGGGAAGTAGCTAGTGCAAATTGAGTGCTCAAGGATAGTGATGGTAAGAAGACAATGCACGCATAGATGTAAATGGAAAGTTACAACGCGATTAGACAATCGTACAGAGTTCCATTCCTCCTTTCACCCATGTGATAGTACATTGAATGTTTTCATTAGGAAATTGAACATAGGATATTGTGGCCGAGAAGGATGCTTAGGCCAACTCAGGTGTATGCCAAATTCCAAGCATTTAATAATTGTGGTTGAATAGATTTGAAGAGGCCAACATGGGAGTTGGCCAAGACAAATGTTTGGCGTGCCAAGCACATAGCATCTAATATTCAGGGCCAAGAATTGGACTTTAGGGCTGACCCAAATGAAAGCCTAAATATTTGAACCAATGTTAGCGTAGGAGAAATAATTAAAGGCTATACCAATGAAATCTTTCAGTAATCTCGATCTACTCTACTAAGTTCTGAAATTCAAGTGTAATTAACGGCTTCAAATCTTGGCAAACCATTTAACAGTAAAAAGAAGAAGATCCAAAAGCTCTTACATATAAAACTGGCTACCAACATGATGGCACAATCATAAGAATGGTGAGCAGAGTCCAAGGCGGTGAATTTTTACTTGGCCCAAAGAATTCCAGTTGGAGCTGAAGACGAAACATACTCAGGAAAAGACAAATATTTTGCTCAAGCCTCGAGCCAAAGAAGAGCACCTGTTAAAATATTTATTTATTTATTTAGAGCTTACACACTTTCCCACATAAGTGTAAGTCATAATCATTCTTATTACTTAGAAAAATAGAAAATCGTGCCTATTTTCTAACATAGTGACTGGATACACAAAGTCTTTTGATCTTTTATAAACCCAACCAAGAGTGTTGAACAACACATGCCTTATGTTTGAAAATCAGTAATTATAAATCTACTTCTCAAACATTAAAATGGTGAACACACATCTATACGTGATCAAAGACTGAGAAATATGAGCATAAGCAAATATAAACAAGCATAGACAAAAACAAGATTTTATTTTACGGTTTAATGCATGAAATAAACGAAGGTTCCTGCCCTCCTTCTAGCACCATTATGTGGATTTCAAAATGTGCATTGGTCTCGAAAGAACTCCAACATACCATCATTAGTATGGTTAGTATTTAAAAAACAAAGCAAACATTTAACATCCCTATGAAATAATACATCATGCTTCAAAATGCAAACAAATGACAAAGATGATCAAAGCATATAAAAACATGAAGTATACCTATTCCATAGTGGATTGGTGTCACTTTGTTGTGAAAAGTGACCCTTTCCCAACCCTTGAAAATCTCAAATGATGAAGATTGTTTATGATAATGAAGTGGACAAAATTAGCTCTCAATGTGAAGAGAGTAACTTTGCATGAAGTTGTGGATGATTGAATGAAGGATAGCCTCTCCATTTATAGAGGATTTTGATGGAAGAAGATACAAGAGGGATGAATGTGGGATAAAATCCCAACCAATAGGAAGGATCCAATTGTCACCATGTGAATGGGCCAAGGATGTGCAAGTTTTGATGAATGTGCCAATAAATGACATTAGGTGGCCTTTTCAAATTTGAAATTTGGCTTGTTGGAGGGAGAAGAAGGGGTCTTAAATGCCAAGTGGGGGACATGTAAGAGAGGAGTTAATGCTATGTTGGAAGGGACAAGTCATTTGAGAAGGAAATTTGAAATGAGGGAATATTTCACTTTTATGCCATGTTGATAAAAATGAAGATTTAATAAATGAATTAATTGATTTATTTGTGCAAGTGGGAAAAGCTAGAGGATGGGACTTGAATTAAATTTAACCTTAATCATGATTTAGTTAACTTAAGTGAAGATTAGGTGATTTGAATTTTCGACTTAGATTTATGGATTAAAATAAATCAAAAGGAGATGAAAAGTGATAAAGATTTGATTTATTTAATCAAAGAGGATGATGTTAGTACTAAAGATGAATTTATTTAATTTAAATGGAGGATTTTAGAGATTGAATTTAATGAAGTTGATTTATTTGAAGAATGGATGAATATGACCTAATTAAATGCATAATGCCAATTTTACGTGTCTATAGGTACTTAGATGATGAATATATGGTTTACTTTGATGTTGAATAGTTTGTTCCTTTCCAATGAGACATTTATTTAGTCTTTCAATCTATTGGTTGAGATTCTAATTTTAAGCTTTGAGTAGGCCAGTACATATCTCTTGCATAGTTGGGGGAGTCCACTTATAGATGTACAAAAATTGCTTTTGCAACACAACACAAAGGCAATGTAAAAGAAATTTGGGGAACTATTGCTTGGCTTGATATGACAAATTTGGACTTTTACACCATTGCTTAGGTGTAGAGTTTTGACAAATCATTTGATCAGGTGACCTTTGTTTCTCAATTGATGTATGCAAAACGTCTTATACAAAAATTCAATTGATAAAGAAATTGCATTCAACTGACAACTAGTGGGGCCTTTAAATAGAATTTATGTAGTCAGGGAAGGGGCTGATAATTGATTAGTTCCTCCCAGTTCTACACATTCTAATAAAAAACTACCTTCAATAAAGCATTAACTGTGTTTTTCGTCTATAATCAATTTGGTATATACCATTCTTATTTGTACATTTGTGAATTTGTTAGTGTAACAATATAGCAATAAACACATAGTCGATTGGTTTTCCATTCAATTAGTGTATGTTGTGGGGCAATATGGTTACAAGTTGCAACTACTCTATGATTCGAATTGGATCCTATTTCATTCATTCCATGGCATTACAATAATCATAGTTCTTTGAAGTTGTTGAGGAACCTAGTTCATGCTATGACCAAACAGGTTTACATTCTTTACCAACTCAAAACACTCTGATTATCATACTACCAAAACATGGACTAACCATATTGCTTGTAACTTATACTATTGACTAATCCATTTGAACAAGTGATAAATTTATAAAATTTATAGATAAGCTTGAAGTTGTCTCCAGTCTAACTGTTAAGGGGTGGGTGTATGTAGGATATAAATGTTTATATCCAACACAAAAGGTTGTTCTTCTTTGATCAACAATCCTTCCTCCTTGTAAACTTGAACAATGTTTGTGAGATAGATGGAAATTCCAAGCCCTCTTTATGATTTTCTAATGAAGGAACAAAGGCGGGCTATTGAAAACAAAACATCATTGGTGGATCTTTCCATAGATTCTCTTCATTTATTCTCCTCTCAGCTACATTCTCTTTCTTAGCTCATTGACTCCATGAACACGTTTTTTCATTAAATTTATTTACTTTTTCAGCTCAAACCAGTCCATATTGAAAATATCCCATGATAGAATCACACCCTTTGTTCAAAACATTCAAAATATTTATTCTTAGAGATGAAAATTTCCTTTGATATTTTGTCCTACATCACCCAGTTAACTCTCATTAGGGTGATCCCACAATACTGGTTTACAATTTTTGTCCAAAATGGACACTGAACTGATTTTTTCTAACTAAATCTTCACTTTTGGGCACCTATAGAAACTAAACCATGAGGAATTTGAAAATGATGCAAACTAGTGATTTGTGGCATTTTGTCTATAGATTCTAAATATATTCTTTTCAAAAAATTTGGAATTAGATTGCACTTCTTTTTCCATCTCCTTCGAAAACTAGTTTTTTTAGTAAACACCATTTTTAAGGAGTGACGCTCACCGTATAACACAACTTATTTTCCATGAGGGATAAAATTCTAATTTTTTCGAATTTAGATTTGTAACTACAATATCTAGTGCTTCCAATTTGTTTCGTATTGTTTTATTGAATATTTTTTCCTTAATCAAGTTTCAAAGTCAAACTAATTACAATTCAGACATAGGCAGACCATATAACACAACTTTTTTTTTGATACATGTAAGATTAGTATTTTATTGATAATAAAACCAAAATACAAACGTCTACCCTACAGGTAAGAAGATGAATTGTAATCCCGCTAAACCACCAGACCACGAAAATGTACTAAAAACTACAAAAAAATTTCACCGTACCACCAAGAGCCCAACAAAAATTAACAAAGACAAACCATAAAAAATGGCATTTACATGGCCATGGCTACCAAAAACTAGATAAACTAGAACTAGCACCTATAGACCAACAAAAAATGTGCCACCACCTTGCTTACATAATTTTTTTCAACTTTGTGAAATCTTCGAATTCTGCCTTCCACTCCACACTGTCGATCGTCATTAGTTTGAAGAACCTCTTTAGAAAAACCACAATGACCACCACAATTGACCAATGCTACATCAAACTCGAACCCTACAAATCCAAAAGGAAAGAGAAAATCTTCACCATGTCCTCCAAGCTCACCCTCTCCACATCAAAATGCCTCAGACATCCCCTCCCTTCGATCACTGCACAAAGAACCTTTTCTACACCTTCAACCAAGTCCACTCTAAACAATTTAACCAAAAAAAATATTGCTTCCACCTTCGGCTCCAAATTATCTTGAAGAGATGCAAGGAAACATGAAGAGACATGCAAATTGTCTCTCTCATACTCCTTGCACTCCAAATGACCAGAGCCCAATGCCATTTTCACGACCACCAACACCAATGGATCATAATTCAACAAAATCCATTTTAACCTTTGATTTGTGACTTGTTAGGGTAAAAGGTTTATTTCACTTAATTAGTTTAATTAAGTCACCTTTTATTCCTTTCTTAAGATTCACTTAGTTATGCATTATAGGTATTTAATAATTATTTTAATTATTAAATACATTTTCCCTTTAGAGTTTCTTTAGGGTTGCACAATCTCCTTTTATAAGGATTGATCATTGTATTTTATTATATTCCCTCTCTAAATAATAAACTCTTAATTTTCAGAGCCATTCTTTCTTTTCCTCCATTCTTCTCTTGTGACAGGTATTTTTGCATGCAAGTGTTCTTGGGTTTTGTGAAGTTGGATTTATCAACTTCTACATGGTATTAGAGCGTGAACTTGTTGCTGCCTATTCTTGTTTTTGAAGATCTTTGGAGCTTCAAGGGTTTTGGGTCTGATTTTTTTATCCAGGGCATACCTTTTTTATTTGGTGCAGTTTGAGCCCAAATTGACCTCACGGTTGTGCTTAGGAGGCCATTTCCAAGTTTTTTGATATATAATTTGCCTAGTTTTGGTGCAGTTGGCTTAGAAGGAAATTTTTTTTTTCCCTAGGGTCATACAGAGCCCAGGGCATGCATTTCCATGCAATGTTTTTTTTTTTAAATTAAAAAAAAATTAAAAAAGGGAGCTTTAAAATTGCGCTCCCATTTTTAAAAAGGCCACCGCCGCTGCTTAGCCAAGTGGCCACCAGTAGAGGCAGCGACCACTAGCATTTGCTATCGAGTCACCACCTCCGCCGGTCGGCCTCCCAGCCACCGTCATCTAGCCACCGACCCACCGCCAGTGCACCACCGCAGCACCACCCGAGTGTTGCTAGGACGAGTGGAGCAACAAGGGAGCCACCAGGGTTCCTTTTTTATATTTTTTTTACCTCTTTCGGTAAATCGGGTGTAAAATGAGCATACGATCTCCGTTTTTCGAAAACGAGATATTGCCGGAAAGCTGATTCAAAGATGGATCCAATGGTGCAATTTTTTTTTCTAATTTTTCTGTATTTATTCCTTTTTCTCCTGTCAAATCTAGAACATGATTTTTGCACTTTCGAGGGCGTAACTTTTGCGTCCAAACTTTGTTTTGTGCAAACGAATAGGTGTTGGAAATGTGGTTATGTGCTCTTTCCAGATCTGTAGTTTATTTCATCAAAAAATTCACTAGGTATACAAAACATTTTCCTAATCATATTTTTCTTTTTCTAGCCTTTTAGCTTTAAAAATTGTATTGGGGTTTGGGTTCTTGTGTTGTGGGGGGTGTATTTTTCTTGCTTTTTGTAATTTACATCAGAAAACCAGAAACCTCAAACATAAAACACATTTCAAAACTCATTCATTATGGCAGACTCATCTTCTATTGAGCGCCTTACCCCACACAATTATCACACTTGGAAGGCACATATGACCAGACTTCTCATGTCAAAAGGGTTATGGTCATGTTTGGATGATGTTCAACCTTAGTTAACATATAAATTTGAGATCTTTCAACACATAAACAAAATGGATGAGGACATGGGTTTACTATCCTTGCATATTTTAGATAGTCTTCTAGTCCATCTAGAGGGTTGTGCAACTCCTCGGGCTATGTGGTTGAAGTTTGAAACTCTATTTGGCACCATTAATCAGTTTTGAGCACTTCAGATTGAGATCGAATTGACTTCCTTAGTACTTGATTCATATCCTACCATTGAGGATTTTCTGATGAAGTTTAAATCACTGAGGTCATTGCTATAGGGTTGTGGTAAAAACAAAATAGATGAGTGTATTTACCTAATTCTTTCTAAGCTTTGAGGTCCTTTTCAAATATTCTCTTCAACATTTTATTCCACCATGGATGCATTGGGAAACCACTTTACCATGCCTACTTTTGAGGTGCTCTATGATTAGTCTCACAATTGGATGCTCTCTCAGGATCTAAGAACCAAGCATTGGTAGCTCAGACATCTAAGGGGAAGTAGAAGTGGAAAACAAAGCCCAAGATAGATTCAGCTGGCAGTGAGAATTCCTCCAAGCCACCCCCTAAGTCTAGTTCAAAACCACAATCCAATCCTAAACATGGAAAATCTTCTAAGTCTAGTGAGTCTTCCTCCAAGACTAAGAAGAAATCAGGAGATCCTTGCAGTTTCTGTGGCAAGGAAGGACATCTAGTTTCCAGGCATTGGAAACAATTAGAGGCTTTAGAGGAAGCCATGCAATAGCATCTTAAGTATAAGTCTGATGTATTTGATTCATTCAGGATCTTTAAGACATTTGTGGAGAAGCAATATGAACTTTCTATCAGGAGGATACACACAAATAATGGGGGGGAGTATGTTAATCGGGCTTTCAGGGATTTTTGCATTGAGCATGGTTTGCAGCATCAGTTTACAATACCTTACACCCCTCAACAGAATGGTGTTGCTGAGAGAAAGAACAAAACCTTACCATGGGAGATGGAAAATTGCATGATACATTCTTGAGCTATGAGTTTTTCATTTTGGGCTGAGGCAATCAATTAAGTGCCAATTATATTCAGAATTGGATGCCTCATAAGGCATTATGACATATGACTCCTGAGGAAGCTTGGACCCATGTCAAGCCTGATGTTTCTACATTTTGAGTTTTTGGTAGTGAGGCTTTGGCATTTATTCCCGATGCTCAGTGGAAAGCCATGGAGAGGAAGAGTCGACCACTCATATTTGTTGGCTACTGTGAGGATGTTAAGGCATACAGGTTGTTTGATCTTGATTCCAGAGAGGTCTTGTTTCGGCGGGATGTCCAGTTTGATGAGCGTTATCCTCAGATGGATTCTCCATCACCAAATTCTCCCTCAATGCCTACTCCCTCTTCATCTCTTGAGGATGATGCAGATGATGATCCACCATCTCCACCACCACCAGCCGCTCAACATTTTCCTAGGTGGGCTTGTGTTACTGTTGAGGAAGTTGGTTCTTTGGAAGGTGATCCTTCAGATACTCTTCGTACTCATGGTTAGACATTTGGTTCTAGCCTTTTGAGTCATGCCATTTCAAATGATCCTCAGAAGTCTTCAGAGGAAACTGGTCACCTTGAGTGCGATAGGGCCATGGATGAGGAGTATTCTTCTTTGATGAAGAATGATACTTGGGATGTTTGTCCTCTTCCTAAGGGAACAAGGTTGGTTCGGTGCAAGTGGGTGTACCGTACCAAGTATGTTGTAGATGGTTTGATTGATAAGTATAAGGCACGTCTTGTTGCGAAGGGGTTTTCTCAGGTAGAGGGTATTGACTACCTTGAGACCTTTGCTCCTGTCACCAAGATGAACTCTATTCCCTTTGTACTTTCCCTTGCAGCTTCACAGGGATGGATAGTGTTTCAGATGGATGTGAAGAGTGCTTTCTTGCATGGAGACCTACGTGAGGAGATCTATATGGAGAAGCCTCAAGGATTTTTCCAGGACTCTTCCTTCATTTACAGACTTTGACATTCATTATATGGTCTCAAACAAGCCCCTCGGGCTTGGTATGAGAAAATAGACTCTTTCTTGCTTTCCTCTCACTTCACACATTGGATCATTTTGATCACACATTGTACATTCAGCTTCAGGAGGGTGATCTTTTGATTCTTGTGCTATATGTAGATGATCTCATTCTTACAGGAAGCTCATCCTCCATGATTCAGAGTGTTCAGAGAGCTTTGATGGAGCAGTTTGAGATGACATATCTTAGTCTTCCGCACTTCTTTCTAGGCCTACAGGTTATTCAATCTTTAGATGGGATTTCCATATTTTAGCAGAAGTATGCTCTTAATATGCTTCAAATATTTGGCATGTTTGATTGCAAGCCTGCCCCCATGCCATTTCAGTTAGGTTTTGTTTTTTCTTCCAATTGTACTACTCCTTCAATAGATTCTCCTTTATATAGGTAGTTGGTTGGAAGTTTGTTGTACCTGACACATTCCCATCCTGATCTTTCCTTTGCGGTTGGCCTTGTCTCTTGGTTCTCACATGATCCTCATGAGAGCCATTGGAAAGTAACCAAACGTATCTCGAGGTACATTCAGGGCACCACACATTATGGCATTCACTACACTTCAGGATCCCCTCACATTATTGGCTTCACTGACTCAGATTGGGATGGTGATGTCAATGATCGAAAGTCTACTTATGGCCTTATTTTTTTCCTTGGTTCTGGTCCTATCATATGGTCTTGCAAGAAGTAGTCTGCTATTGCATTATCATTTATAGAGGCTGAATATCGAGCAGCAGTGTTAGCTAGTCAGAAGATTTTATGGCTTTAGCAGTTGATGACAGAGTTTGGGTTTCCTCCTGATAGTCCCACTATTCTTTGGTGTGACAATCAGAGTGCCATTCACATTTCCCGCAACCCAGTGGAGCATCAGCAGACTAAGCACATTGAGATCCACATGCACTTCATCAGGTAGTTGATTCAGGATGGTTTTCTCATCTTGGAGTACATTCCTATAGAGGACCAGGTTGCAAACATCTTCACTAAACCTTTGGCAATGTTGTGCTATCTTCAGTTGCGCTCCATGCTCGGGGTGAAGGAAGTTGTCCTTGGGGGGTCTCTGTGAGGCCTTCCTTCATGTTTTTTTCAGCATGTTTCTTCATCTCTTTTTGGAGAGGAGTTTTTTCCCACTGGGTTTTCTCCTTTACTCCACTTTACAAAGATTTAGTTGTATTCGAGTACCTGATCAGGCCTAGTTGTCGAGACCCTTGTTTGCTTTCTAGCTTGTAGTTGAATTGATTTCATGCATTTAGTTTGTAGCTACTCCCTAAGTTCATCTTAAGGGGTGGTGTTAGAGTAAAAGGTTTATTTCACTTAATTAGTTTAATTAAGTCACCCTTTATTCCTTTCTTAAGATTCACTTAGTTATGCATTGTAGGTAT
Organism: Sequoia sempervirens; assembly: GCA_007258455.2. Taxonomy (NCBI): domain Eukaryota; kingdom Viridiplantae; phylum Streptophyta; class Pinopsida; order Cupressales; family Cupressaceae; genus Sequoia; species Sequoia sempervirens. Next base: position 181,398,173 of record VDFB02105785.1, on the reverse strand, counting down.
TTAATACTTATTTTAATTATTAAATACATTTTCCCTTTATGGTTTCTTTAGGGTTGTACAATCTCCTTTTATAAGGATTGATCATTATATTTTATTCTATCCCCTCTCTGAATAATAAACTCTTAATTTTCAGAGCCATTCTTGCTTTGCCTCCATTCTTCTCTTGTGATAGGTATTTATGCATGTAGGTGCTCTTGAGTTCTGTGAAGTTTGATTTATCAACTTCTACATGACCTCCCTGAAAGAGGCCTACCTTGCCGACAACTGGAGAGATATAGGAGTGTCAGCCTCAAACCGAGCAATGTCCGCCACCAAAACCTCGATAATAAATTTAGAGCTCTTCGCCATTCTCGATCCCACACCAAAAGCACCCAACAATTGAGATAGAAAAAACCACAAACACCACACTTTGCAAAAAAACTTAATGCAAAATGAGAGCCAGGATTGCAATAAATAAACCTGAACCACAAAAATGCCGACAACCTCCACAAATCTGACCCCTTTCTTGCGTGTACAATGTCTTCACAAAGAAAGGAGCACTCATTTCCATTATTAGCTTTCATTGATACGAGTTCCAACACTGTCCTCAATCGTACACTCAGCCTACCATCAAGACAAGCCACCTCCACCCTGCCAAAATTTAGGGTGACTTAGCTTGAAAGACCCCCAACCATTTGCCACTGTGGCAACTCATTCCACCTCCCTCTGCCACCATGGAGGAACACCCATCCTTCCACCCATAGACTAAGAACCTTCTCAATAAATTTCTCTTAAATCAGGACCCGAGACACCTATATTAGACAACAAATCTACCTCATAATTACCTTCCCTCAACACATTGTTAAACATTACCTAATCAAACCTTTTAATACTTTCCAAGGAAACATACAACAATTCACCTAACTTCCAATTTGGAATCTGTTTATACCTTAGTGCATTAGTCACTAGATAGGAATCCCCTTCAATTTCTACTCTATTCACCCCCAAATCCACACATAAATCTAGCCCCAAAAGAAGAGCTTGAAATTCCATTGCATTGTTGGTGCCTTCCAGTAAAGACTTCGCTAACCTGCCCATAATCACTCCTTTAGAATCTCTAATTACACATCCTACACCAGAGGGCCCAGGGTTTCCCTTGGAAGCCCCATCAAAGTTCAATTACACCCAACTTGGTTCTGGTGGAAGCCATATTACTTTCTTTCGTAACTCTGATGAGGTTGCCCCTCCTGAACCCCCAAATATTGGAGTTCTCAGACTAGACCAATTCTTCAAAATCCACGCATCCCATTCCAAGAAGTTACCTTTCTTTGGATTCAAATCTCCCAACCTAGCATTAAACAATTCTATAATGCTAGCCTCAATCTTGCACTATAACCTGGGGATTGAAAGCTCCTTTTCTTGAAAGATACGCCTGTTTCTCTCCTTCCATACCTCCCATAAAATAATCGACAGGCTCGACACCCACAAATCCCCAAACAAAGAATGCTTCCCCTAAGTCAGCCACAACTTTAACCAATCAAAAAAATTGAGTGGGAGTGTCGTTTTCCATCGAAGCTTGGAGCATAACCTTTTCCAAATCTCCTGAGAGTAATGACAATTCAAAAATAAATGATCGACTATCTCTTCAGCTGCTTCACATAAAGAACACCTAGAAGGGCCTTGAAATCCCAACTTAGCAAATCTATCTCCTATTAAGACTCTGCCCTATGCTGTCGCCTAGGAAAAGATTCTAGCTTTAGCAAGCAAGCCTTGTTCCAACACAGTTGGATTGGAAGAGTTGAAGACTCATTCCTATATGAAGCCAAAATAGAATAACCAATGTTAACTAAGTAAACTCTTGTAGGTGAAGCGTTCCACCGCAACTTATCCCTACCTTGTCTTTTCCAAATTCTTCTTTCAAAAAGTCTCCATTGTTTCCACCTCTTGATCAGATAAACCCACCTACCTGAAAGACTTTCATTTGAAGAGTCCATTCTCTAATGGTGATGAAGCATCAAAATAATCTCTAACCTTTGTACCCCATACTTGGATAGCCTTTTCTTTGATCTTAAATAAAGTTGGATTTTCTGCTAAAATTGGAAGACCTTCCCACAAGTCTTCCCAAAACAGAGCTTCCCTCCCATCTTTAACCTCCTAAGTCAAAAAGTCCAAAATAAGATATCTGGAGTTACAAATAAAATTCCAGATTCAGGAACCATTAGGGAGCGATTTGGTAGTAAGAAAAAAATTTGGATCATCATCCAAATACTTAGCCCACACAATTTTGACCCATTTGAGGTCTGGTTGAGAGTGAATCACCCACGCTAATTTCCCCCCAATGCCTTATTTTTCAAAAGAAGATTTTTCAAACCTGCCCCATCTTCATCCTTTCTCTCACAAATCTCTTGCCATTTTACTAAGGGGAAATTTTTCTGATCTGAATTTCCTTTCTAGAAGAAATCCTTCATTATCCTGTTCAAAGATTTACTAATGCCAATTGTTAGAGGCCGACAGGACGTCATAATGCCCGTATTGATTCAAGCCTAGCACGGGATATTTTGTCCCACATCGCCTACACTTCTTTATCCATTTGACCTAATATTTTTAGCCTACAAACCTGTGGGAAGATGTCAAAAATGAAATCTTTGTTGTGGTAGAACAATGTGTGCTCTATAAGAATTTTGGCTCCTAATTCGCTCTAAAATCTTGCAACAATAAATAGTCGATGAAGATGAGTTTGCATGTAGAGAAGAGGAGAGTAGAGATCTTAAGAAACTTCACCACAACATCAATGAGCGGCAGCGAGGTGAGAAATTGAACACGCTTTTCACAACGTTGGGATCTTTACTTCCCCATGCAAACACAACAACAAATTTGCTTATTGACCAGGTCTCAAATCTAAGGTCACATCTTGATTTAGGTTTTAAATTTAGTCTCTGTATTTGTTTTTTTGTAGAAGAAATTAAGTGTACCTGCTGTTGTATGTGGAGTGTTGAAATATATTCCCTTGCTGAGGAAGCGAATAGAGATTCTAGCGAGAAAAAGAGATGAACTATTAGTGATCAAACAAATTTCCCAAGCACCTAGGGTTGGGCTATCGAATCCCAAATTTGAGCAACATTTGGAGAAAAACCATGGAATTTTATTTGGTGCAAGGGTAAATATTAGTGCAGTGGAAAAGACAAAGGTGGTGATCATAGTGGAATCTCCGCCATTTCTCTTTTCTAGTGTATTAGTGTTGTTCGAACAAGAGAATCTAGATGTGTTGAACACTTCTACATTCATCTCTGAGGGCATAGTCTAGTATACCATTCAGCTTAAGGTAGACATAAATTAATGATTTATTCTCTTACTTCAATATTCTAAATAACTTTCAATTAAATTAGGTCTCCTATCGTTTTAGGAGATCAAAAGTTCAAATTTGCAATTGGCTGCTCTTCGATATAAAATCCTGCTTGTATGCTCGAAATACCTACAAGGTCGTGCTTTACAACACCACAACACCCATGTTTCGTAACATCATTTATAAAAAGTTTGATATGTACATATTTTCATAGTAATTTTTTTTAGAAGGGGTAAATTTTTTTATCAAGTTTAAGATTTTTGTAGTAATTTTTTTAGAAGGGGTAAACGATTGATCTTGTTCAAGATTTTCATAGAAATGTTTTTAAAGGAGGGGTAAATGTTTTAATCTAGAGCTATGAACCAGTGAGATAACAAAATGAGACCTCATCCCCAATATAAAAATTCACCAATAACATCTCAATAGGGTTTGAATCTTGATGACAAGAACAATACCACAACCAAACCATCACACCATGCCACTATTGGCAATCATAGTCATGTTGTTCAAGCATTCACATTTATAGTTTTTAGAGTTGTTCTCTATTATTTTGGTCACAAATATTTGTATTTATTGGTTTTTTGTAGTTATTATTTTTAAATAATAATTTAAAACATTCTTCTATGATTTTATGGAAAATAAATAATTTTGAAGATATTTTAATGTATTAACGTTAATGATTATTTTCAAAGATATTCATAAGTGTCACATATATTAATGACTAGTGATTGGACCTACAAGTTCAATAGACATATTGATGGTTTTGTGATCACTTCTAGAACTTTGTTAGAGATAGGTAATTTTTACCCATATCCAAATCTTCAATGACATTAAATATGATAAAAAAATTATGGATATCGGTCAACAAGATAATGAAAGTTAGATTTTTAGTCAATTTAATTATGAAAATTAGTTGAAGATGTATCCAATATCACAAGAGTTATAGCATACCCCTCTAAGTTATCACATCCATCACAATTAGTTGAAACTTCTCCTATGTGAACATAATAAGTCTAAAATGAAACAAATTAGAACTTGCATTTTTTTTAGATAAATAGCAGCCATATATAATAATTGAGTAGGTTAAATGCACATCTACTAAACATAATAATATGAATCCAACAATAATCATAATGACAAAAATATTACTCAATACAAATTGAATGCCACATCTTTCTTCTAGATGAATAGTAATTTTGTCTTGAATGCATTTTAGAGCAAAGAACATTTTAAAGCATGTGAAATATTTATAGTAAGGACTAGGTTTTTTCCTTCAAGGATTTTGAGGCTTATCTAGATTGTGCTTATCTCTCTTTGTAATTTTTTTCCAATCATCTATTTTGACACAATATAATTGGTTAACCTCTTTTAAGTTCACTAAAACATATTTCAACAATTAAATTGTGACCATTCAATCTTTATATCTAAAACTACATTCAAGAAATGTCAATGTTATATCTAATTATTTCCTACCAATATAATTTGGTAATAGAAGAAAAAAATTACAATCAAAATTCAACATCAATGACCATTCTAAATAAAGCAAGTTAAAAGTTTAACTAATAGGGAAAAATTACAAACCATCTATCAAATTCATTGGATTGTAGTCATATGTTCTAACATGCTAGTAGAGTCCCCATAATTTGTACAATTTGTACAGTTGGAAAATACTAATACAAAACTAAAATTGGCTAGGATTTCAGAAGCCATGGCATGTGGTCATTGACTAGGATTTTCTACATTGCATTTAAAAAGTTATTCATTTTAGTTTGTATAAAAAAAAAAAAAAAACATGAGTTAAAAAGAGTCAAACAAAATATGAGATAAATAAAATCAAACATAAAAACTTAACAAATGATCCTATTTGGTGCAGGAGCACCTAGGTAATCAGGAGCTTTTGGAAGTGAGTTTTTTGTTTTGTTGTGCCTTTATGGCATTTGGTTGATCTAGATGATGTTATTTATGTTTCCTTATAAGGTCATGTTGACCATTGTTGATGCTAAAAATAAAGTCTTGTCATTTGAGCAATTTTTGCAATTTTTGCAAAATAATGCCTAAAATGAGTTTGTGCGGCCAAGAAGTGCCTATGGTTGTTTTAACTATTTGAAGAACCTTTAAAAAGGTTGCCTCGACCTTATTGAAAGGTTGGAAGCTTGAATGTATGGACTGTCATTTGAAAATTTAAAGAAAAAATAGTGTTTATGAGCATTTTTACTGATTTTTGCTTCTAAACAGCAACAAAATGGATTGAATCTATTTCTGTGTTGAGTGTAGGATGTAGAGTGAAACCATTACAAGCTTCTTGTAGCTTTTAGATAGTTCTTCCACTTGTTTTCTTGTGTTTTTGTAAATATTTTGGTTTCTTGGTGTTTGCTGGCCTGAAACAAGCAGTGTTGAATAAATGGAGGCTTAGAGCACCTTCCCACCGTACAAATTGTACGGCCTTTTGGGAAATGTTCCCTAACTCCATGCTTGTACATATGGTAGTTTGTAGGAATTGTGTGGATGCAGGATGTGCTAGCATGATGATGCCCTAGGTGAGCCAGTGCAGGTCCGGCTAGGAAAAACTTGTTGTGCAGGTCACTTGATTTGCAGGGGTGATCAGTTATGGAGGATTTTCTTCTAGGAGGAGTTAGGGTGGTGTGTTACCATGTTACTACATGAAGGAGAAGGTTCCTTTTATTCATTTGGTGTGTAAACTCATTTGAAGTTTGAAAACTGCTAGGACAAACTTGAAAACCCTAAAGATTGGCCATTTTCAAGTTTGAGTACTGTACGGCCAGATAGGGCCCAAAACCTTGAAAATATTTGAGAAGGCTTAAAATGGATCAGAAACCTTGAAGACAGCTTGGGGATTCCTTTTGAGTTTTGAGAGTTATAACCTGTTTTGTTGGTGTAGGAGACCTAATAGGGGCTCAAAGGCTACTAGCCTTCCAAACCCTAGGAGTAGGTGTCTTGCAAGCGATGGTTAGATGAAGACTTGGTGAACCTTCAGAAACCCTTGGAGGACAATTTGAGGCCTTTTAGAACATTTCACTACCCCTGCAAGAGTTCATGGAGTGTTGAGGAAGTTTTGTCTTTAGTGAGGTGTAAAGGCCAAGGAAGAGTTGTGGGAATGAACCAAGGTGGATTTGGTGGTTGGAGTTTGTGGTAGAAGAGGGGTTGGTCAGACAAACCAGGGGCTCCTAGTCATGAGCAGGGACCTATAGGTTAGGCTGGTGAAGTAAAGCACCAAGGAGGTCTTACAAGAAAAGACCTAGAGCAGAAATCAGTGATTGATTCTTCCAATCCCTCTCCCTATCAGATTGGTATCAGAGCAAGCAAAAGATTTGGGGAGCATCTTATATGTCAGAAGTTGAGTGAAGTGAATCACCCACCATGGTGACAAATGCACAATTATCCAAGATGGTTGAAGGACAAGAGGAGGAAAACAAGACATTAAAAGAAAGAATAGAGCAACTTGAGAAAGCATTAAACAATGTGAAGTTGGAAGGAAAGGTACCAAAGGAAGAAGAGGTTGCAAAGGAAGACAAGGTCCCTGAACTTGACCCTGTTTTGGAGGAGGATCCTTTCTTGAAGGCATTGAAGGCGTTGAGTGGGAAAGGACTTGAGGGCATACCACTGTTTAGTGGAAAAATGGAACCTGATTTGGTTATGGATTGGATAGAAGGCATGGAGAATCATTTTGAGTGTGATGGAGTCACTGAAGCACATAAGGTGAAGGTTGCTAAGTCAAGATTGAGAGGATCAACTTTAACATGGTGGAGGTTTATTCAGATAGAGAGGGAAAAAGAAGGAAAACAACCCATATCAACTTGGAAAGGAATGGTTGCTAAGGTGAAGGAAGCCTATATGCCAAATGACTATGAGATTCAATTGCACAAGAAGAGGCAAAGTCTAAGGCAGAAAGACCAGGATGTAAACACTTATACTAAAGAGTTTCAAAAGCTTTGTATGAGGTCTAATGTGACAGAGGATGAAAGTCTCAAAGTGGCTAGGTATCTCAATGGTTTGAAATGGAACATACAAGAGGGGATGGCTCTCTTAAGCCCAAAAACAATGCACCAATGTTATCAGTTGGCATTAAAGATTGAAGAGAGGAGTAAAAGGAAACAAGATTAGGCCAGTAAGGGCAGAGGCAAAGGCAGAGATCAAAGAGGACAGCGTGGTGGCTACCAAGGTAGAGGCAATGACCAAAGAAGCCAAGGAGAATCTAAACTCACTGAGCATGGAGGTGAAACATCTTCAAGAGGAGGATTTAACAGAGGAAGAGGACCTCAAGGAGGTTCAAATAGAGGAAGAGGAGAAGGCAGGGGCAATTCTTATTTTGCAAATATGAAGTGTTATCATTGTAATCAAATGGGACATCCAGCTTATAGGTGCCTGGAGAAAGCAACCTCATCTAGCAATGAAAAGAGAGTGGCCTATGCACAAGAGGACACTATGAGTCCTAAGGCATCTGAGATCAGTCATATAGAATCTGAGGTAGGAGAGAATCTAATGTTTAACAGAGTCTTGATCAGACAACTGGTTAGGGAAGAACCTAAACAAAGGAGAGCTCTATTTAGAGCAAGGTGCAAAATACTTGGTAAAGTATGCAAGGTCATTGTAGATTCAGGTTCTACAGATAATATCATCTTAGAGGAGGCAGTAAAGAAGTTGAGATTGGAAACAAAACCCCACACTAACCCCTACAAGGTGACATGGTTGAACAAAGGGCAAAGTGTTTTAGTCAATGAGCAAGTAACGGTGGAGTTTTGTATTGGAGGGTACAAGGAAAAGTTAATTTGTGATGTGTTTCCCATGGATGCATGCCATCTTCTGCTTGGCAGTCCATGGCAATATGACATATGTGCTATATATGATGGGAAAGAGAACACCATTGCATTTAAGAAGGATGGGAGGACTTTCAAGTTGCAGTCACTGTCAGAAGAAGACGAAGGATAGTCAAGGGTACCTAACATCATGTTGAGCAGTGGCAAGGAGTTTTTCAACACTCTACATCAAGGAGGTGAAGGGTATGTGGTTTTAATGCAGTCAAAAGATGAAGAAGAGACTAAAAAGACAATCATACTAGAATCAATCCAAAGGCTGCTAGAAAAATACAAGGATATTGTCAGTGATGGTACACCTGCAACTTTACCTCCAAAGAGAGCTATAAGTCATCAAATAGACTTCATACCTGGAGCTTCATTACCTAACAAAGCAGCATACAAGCTTACTCTAGATCAGAATCTTGAGGTAGCTAGGCAAGTGAAGGAGTTGTTGGATCAAGGTTTGATTCAAAAGAGTATCAGCCCATGTGCAGTACCAGTGGTATTAGCAACAAAAAAAGGTGGTAAGTGGAGACTTTGCACTGACTCTAGAGCAATAAATAGGATCACAATTAGGTATAGGTTCCCTATTCCTAGGATTGAAGACTTAATGGATTGTCTTGGGGGTGCACAATACTTCACCAAGTTGGATCTCAAGAGTGGGTATCATCAAATCAGAATCAAGGAGGGTGATGAATGGAAAACAACATTTAAGACAAATGATGGGTTGTATGAGTGGAAAGTGATGCCATTTGGCCTTTCTAATTCCCCTAGCACGTTCATGAGACTCATGAATAAAGTACTCAAGGAATTTATAGGGATATTTGTGGTAGTATATCTTGATGACATACTTATTTTTAGTAAGACAACAGAAGAGCATTTGAAACATGTGGAGCAAATACTTAGAAGGTTGCAAGAAGAGAAGTTGGCAATCAATCTAGAGAAGTGTGAATTCTTTAAGCAAGAGCTAGTCTATTTGGGTTTTGTAGTATCCAAAGGAATGTTGAAGATGGATCTAAGCAAAGTAGAAGCCATCCTAAACTAGCCTACACCAACCACAGCAACAGAGGTAAGGATTTTTCATGGTTTGGCCCAATTTTATAGGAAATTCATAAGGAATTTTAGTGGTATATGTGCACCAGTCCTAGACACAATCAAGGGTGGTATGAAAACAAAGTTTAAGTGGACTCAAGAAGCTGATAAAGGGTTTGAGAAACTGAAACAAGAAGTGGCAACTCAACCTATTCTCTTATTACCTAGTTTTGATAAATTATTCACTGTTGAGTGTGATGCAAGTGGAGTGGCAGTAGGAGGAGTGCTAAGTCAAGAGGGCAGGCCTATAGCCTTCTTTAGTGAGAAGCTAAATGAAGCAAAGAAGAAATATTCAACCTATGACTTGGAACTTTATGCTTTGGTTCAGTCACTTAGGAAATGGAGGCATTATCTTCTACCCAAGGAGTTTGTAGTCTTTACTGACAATCAGGCACTCAATTTTATCAACACCCAAGAGAAGTTGAGTAATAGGCATTTGAAATGGATGGAGTACATCCAAGCTCTTACCTTCACCATCAAGCACAAGAAGGGACAGCTAAACAAAGTGGCAGATGCATTGAGCAGGAGATTGTTAACAGTCCAAGAGATACAGATCAAGAGCATTGGCATAGAGAGTTTCAAGGATCTATATGGAGATGATGAAGACTTTTCAGAGGTCTATAAGGCATGTTCTAACTTTGAGAACCATTTCCATAGCCACTACTCTGAATATACTTTACAAAATGGGTTATTGTTTAAGGGAAATTAGTTGTGTCCCAAGAGGTTCAATGAGGGAAAATCTGATTCAAGAGAAGCATAATGGCAGTCTTAGTGGGCATTTTGGCATAAATAAGACCTTAGAGCTGGTACAAAGATTCTATTATTGGCCTAAGTTGGCAAGAGATGTTAGAAGGTATGTGGAATAGTGTGTTGTGTGCATGAAAGCTAAAGGAGGAGCTAGCAATGCTGGTTTATATCAACCCCTACCTATTCCTAATAGACCATGGGAGTGTGTGAGCATGGATTTTGTGGTAGGCCTTCCCAAGACCAAGACTAGTTTTGATAGTGTTTATGTGGTGGTAGACAGATTTAGTAAGATGAGTCATTTCATTCCTTGCAAAACTACTCATGATGCAAGTTACATAGCTCATCTTTTCTTCAAGGAGGTTGTAAGGATCCATGGCTTGCCTCTAAGCATTGTTTCTAATAGAGATGTGAAGTTCATGAGTCATTTTTGGAAGACTCTATGGAGCAGATTGGGTACAAATCTGTCATTTGGATCAGCTTACCATCCTCAGACCAATGGTCAAACAAAGGTGGTTAACAGGGTGCTTAGTAATCTTGTAAGGTGCTTAACTAAAGAATATGGATAGACATGGGATATGGTTATTTCACAAGCTGAGTATGCTTATAATGAAAGTGTCAATAGAACTACAGGGAAAAGTCCTTTTGAAGTTGTGTATGGAATGCACCCTAGAGGCATTTGTGAGCTCAAAGATCTTGGAACTATGGAACATAGGAGTGGCCATGCAGAAGACTTCAATCAGACCATGAAGGAGATTCAGGAGTAGGTCAAGAAGACAATCACAACAGCTACACAAAAGTTGAAAGATAAGGCAGATTTGTCAAGGAAATATCTCCAATTTGCAGTAGGAAACTATGTTATGGTCCATCTCAACAAATCCAGATTACAGAAGGGAATGCCAACCAAAATGCAGATGAAAAGAGTGGGACCATGCAAGGTGTTAGCCAAGTATGGACATAATGCTTATAAGGTGGAATTACCAGCAGACCTAGGCATTTCTCTAGTATTTAATGTGGCTGATCTGATCAAATACAAGGGGACAGTCATTGACAGGGATCAGAATAGCAGGGAGGTGTTCAAGGATGTTAGCAACATTGCCCTACCTAATCCAAAGAAGATTCAGGCAAAGAAGATCTTGGAGTCTAGAGTACAAAAGTCTACAAGGCACAAGGTATACATGGAACACCTTGTCAAGTGGAAGAACAAGCATGAATCTAAGGATACCTGGGTTGAAGAAGCTGATTTTAAGAAGCATGGCATTGACATGTCTCTGATCTCTCCTAATATTCCTTAGTTTCTTTGTGCAGAGAGGGGGAGAATGGTGCAGGAGCACCTAGGTAATCAGGAGCTTTTGGAAGTGAGTTTTTTGTTTTTTGGTGCCTTTATGGCATTTGGTTGATCTGGATGATTTTATTTATGTTTCCTTATAAGGTCATGTTGACCATTGTTGATGCTAAAAATAAAGTCTTGTCATTTGAGCAATTTTTGCAATTTTTGCAAAATAATGCCTAAAATGAGTTTGTGCGGCCAAGAAGTGTCTATGGTTGTTTTAACTATTTGAAGAACCTTTAAAAAGGTTGCCTTGACCTTATTGAAAGGTTGGAAGCTTGAATATATGGACTGTCATTTGAAAATTTAAAGAAAAAATAGTGTTTCTGAGCATTTTTACTGATTTTTGCTTCTAAACAGCACCAAAATGGATTGAATCTATTTCTGTGTTGAGTGTAGGATGTAGAGTGAAACCATTACAAGCTTCTTGTAGCTTTTAGATAGTTCTTCCACTTGTTTTCTTGTGTTTTTGTAAATATTTTGGTTTCTTGGTGTTTGCTGGCTTAAAACAGGCAATGTTGAATAAATGGAGGCTTAGAGCACCTTCCCACCATACAAATTGTACAGCCTTTTGGGAAATGTGCCCTAACTCCATGCTTTTACATATGGTAGTTTGTAGGAGTTGTGTGGATGCAGGATGTACTAGCATGATGATGCCCTAGACGAGCCAGTGCAGGTCTGGCTAGGAAAAACTTGTTGTGCAGGTCACTTGATTTGCAGGGGTGATCAGTTATGGAGGATTTTCTTCTAGGAGGAGTTAGGGTGGTGTGTTACCATGTTACTACATGAAGGAGAAGGTTCCTTTTATTCATTTGCTGTGTAAACACATTTGAATTTTGAAAACTGCCAGGACAGACTTGAAAACCCTAAAGATTGGCCATTTTCAAGTTTGAGTACTGTATGGCCAGATAGGGCCCAAAACCTTGAAAATCTTTGAGAAGGCTTAAAATGGATCAGAAACCTTGAAGACAGCTTGGGGATTCCTTTTGAGTTTTGAGAGTTATAACCTATTTTGTTGGTGTAGGAGACCTAATAGGGGCTCAAAGGCTACTAGCCTTCCAAACCCTAGGAGTAGGTGTCTTGCAAGTGATGGTTAGATGAAGAATTGGTGAACCTTCAGAAACCCTTGGAGGACAGTTTGAGGCCTTTTAGAAAATTTCACTACTCCTGCAAGAGTTAATGGAGTGTTGAAGAAGTTTGGTCTTTAGTGAGGTGTAAAGGCCAAGGAAGAGTTGTGGGAATGAACCAAGGTGGATTTGGTGGTTGGAGTTTGTGGTAGAAGAGGGGTTGGTCAGACAAACTAGGGGTTCCTAGTCATGAGCAGGGACCTATATGTTAGGCTAGTGAAGAAAAGCACCAAGGAGGTCTTACAAGAAAAGACCTAGGGCAGGAATCAGTGATTGATTCTTCTAATCCCTCTCCCTATCACTATCCATTCAAGTTATCATGCTTTACATTATTTTCCATATAAAACCTACATATTTCTCCTAATTTGGATGCATTTCACCATTGCTTCTTAAGAGAAGTGCTCATATAGATAATAATTTAGCCAATAGGCTATATTATGCTTGAGCTTCCAACTAGGAAGTTGTCTCACGCCTGAATTTCTCATGTTGGGAAGTTTTATCGAGCATTTCTAACTACTGGGAAAATGACCATGGACGCGTTAAAAAAAACCTATGCTTGGTAACACTAGTTTTTACTGCTGTTGGCATGCTTGTACATACACACTTCATGCACCCTAACCCCGCTACATAGCTACTTGGCCACCACCTACGAGTTGCTTCATCATGACCTAGGCTTCGTATAAGTATGCTTCAGACCTGCTCACCGTTTACTGTGAATTAACTGATGTATGAGTTGTGCCGCCATTCATTTATAATTTTTCTTCTTGACTAGGGTTTCATCATCTACTGAGATTGTTTTGGATTCGTCTCATTGAAAAAAAATTATCCTTTGCTAGGGTTTTGCAAGCAGCAGGAGGCGATTCCTACATTTTCCTATTTCAAGTTCATGCCATGGTCTTCATTTTTCATTTTTGCTTAATTTATACGAAGGTCTCAACCTACACTCAATGTATCTAAATTCTTTGGTAGAGTTTCATTTAGAGCAATAGGCAACTTGTGTGGAATCTCTAGTAATTCTCCACACAAGGTACGCATTTTTCGCAAACGCCCATCTTCACAATTCAGTTTTCATTGTTCACCTTGTTTTTGAAAACGTGATAAATTTCTCTTGCATAGAAGTTGTAGGTTCATCTGATATTGAACATGGCTAATACTCAAAATTTAGTGTTACTTTACTCTTACAAATTCATCAAGAAAAATTACGAAGTTTGGAGTCTTTTGTTACTTTACTTTATGTGACTATCGAGATTGTGATCATAATGTTTTTCATTTTCCACAAAGATGATCAAAAGGGAAGTCCTTGTCTAAATGCTTGTTTAAGTTGATTTAAGACCTAAATGATTAGTTATTTTCTATAAGAAAATTGGTAGATGATGAATATATGGTTTACTTTGATGTTGAATAGTTTGTTCCTTTCGAATGAGACATTTATTTAGTATTTCAATCTATTGGTTGAGATTCCAATATTAAGCTTTGAGTAGGCTAGTACATATCTCTTGCATAGTTGTGGGAGTCCACTTATAGATGTACAAAAATTGATTTTGCAACACAACACAAAGGCAATGTAAAAGACATTTGGGGAACTAGTGCTTGGCTTGATATGATAAATTTGGCCTTTTATACCATTTCTTAGGTGTAGAGTTTTGGCAATTTGATATTTGATCAGGTGACCTTTGTTTCTCAATTGACGTATGCAAAAAGTCTTATACATAAATTCAATTGATAAAGAAATTGCATTCAACTGACAACTGGTGGGGCCTTTAAATAGAATTTATGTAGTCAGGGAAGGGGCTAATAATTGATTAGTTCCTCCCAATTCTACACTCATTCTAACAAAAAACTACCTTCAATAAAGTAGTAATTGTGTTTTTCGTCTATAATCAATTTGGTATATACCATTCTTATTTGTACATTTGTGAACTTGGCAGTGTAACAATATAGCAATAAACACATAGTCGATTGGTTTTTTATTCAATTAGTGTATGTTGTGGGGAAATATGGTTGCAAGTGGTTGCAAGTTGTAACAATTACTCTATGATATGAATTGGATCCTATTTCATTCATTCCATGGCATTACAATAATCATAGTTCTTTGAAGTTGTTGAGGAACCTAGTTCATGCTATGACCAAACACTTTTGCATTATTTACCAACACAAAACACTCTGATTATCATAGTACACAAAACATGGACTAACCATATTGCTTGCAACTTACACTATTGACTAAACCATTTGAACCTAATAAATTTATAAATTTTCTAGATAAGCTTGAAGTTGTCTCCAGTCTAATTGTTAAGGGGCGGGTGTACGTAGGATATAAATGTTTATATCCAACATAGAAGGTTGTTCTTCTTTGATCAACAATCCTTCCTCCTTGTAAACTTGAACAATGTTTGTGAGATAGATGGAAATTCCAAGCCCTCTTTATGATTTTCTAATGAAGGAACAAAGGCGGGCTATTGAAAATAGAACATCATTGGTGGATCTTTCCATAGATGCTCTTCATTTACTCTCCTCTTAGCTACATTATCTTTCTTAGCTCATTGACTCCATGAACATGTGTTTTCATTAAATTTATTTACTTTTCAGCTCAAACCAGTCCATATTGAAAATATCCCTTTATAGAATCACACCCTTTTTTCAAAACATTCAAATTATTTATGCTTAGAGATGAAAATTTTCTTTGATATTTTGTCCTACATCACCCAGTTAACTCTCATTAGGGTGATCCCACAATACTGGTTTACAATTTTTGGCCAAAATAGACACTGAATTGATTTTTTCTAACTAAATCTTCACTTTTGGGCACCTATAGTAGCTAAACCGTGAGGAATTTGAAGATGATGCAAACTAGTGATTTGTGGCATTTTGTCTGTAGATTCTAAATATATTTTTTTCAAAATTTTTGGAATCAGATTGCACTTCTTTTTCCATCTCCTTCGATAACTAGTTTTTTCAGTAAACACCATTTTTAAGGAGTGACGCTCGCCGTATAACACATAAATTTTTTCCATGAAGGATAAAATTATAATTTTTTCGAATTTAGATTTGTAACTACAATATCTAGTGCTTCTAATTGGTTTCATAGCTTTTTATTGAATATTTTTTCCTTAATCAAGTTTTAAAGTCAAACCAATTACAATTCAGACATAGACGGACTATATAACACATAACTTTTTTTTTGATACATGTAAGATTAGTATTTTATTGATAATAAAACCAAAATACAAATGTCTACCATGTAGGTATTAAGATGAACTGTAAACCTGCTAAACCACTAGACCACAAAAAACTACCAAAATTCTTCATCGTACCACCAAGAGCCCAACCAAAATTAACAAATCCAAACCATTAAAATGGCATTTACGCGGCCATGGCTACCAAAAACCAAATAAACCAAAACTAGCACCTATAGGCTAACAAAAAATGAGCCACCACCCTACTTACATAAATTTTTTCAACTTTGCAAAATCTTCAAATTCTGCCTTCCACTCCACACTATCGATTGCCATTATCTTGAAGAACCTCTTTAGAAAAACCATAGCAACCACCAAAATCGACTGATGCCGCATCAAACTCAAACCCTGCAAATCCAAAAGAAAAGGGAAAATCTTCACCGTTTGCTCCAAGCTCACCCTCTCCACATCACAAGGCCTCAGATATCCCCTGCCTTCAATCACCACACAAAGAACCTCATCTACACCTTCAACCAAGTCTGCTCTGAAATATTTAACCAACAAACTTTTTGCTTCCACCTTCGGCTCCAAATTATCTAGAAGAGAGGCAAGAAAATGGGAAGAGACATGCAAATTTTCTCTCATTTACTCCTTGCACTCCAAATGAGTGAAGCCCAACACATTTTTCATGGCCACCAGCACCAATGGATTATAATTCAACAAAATCTGTTTTAATCTTTGATATGTGACCTCCCTGAAAGAAGCTTGCCTCACCGATGACCGCAGAGATATAGGAGTGTCAGCCCCAAAGCGAGCAATGCCCACCATAGAAACCTCGATAATAAATTTAGAGCTCTGTGCCATTCTCGACCCAACAACGAAAGCACCCAACAATGGAGATAGAAAAAACCATAGACGCCACACTTTGCAGAAAAAACTTAATGCAAAATGAGAGCCAAGATTGCAATAAATAAGCCCGGACCACAAAACCACCACCAACCTCCACAAATCATACCCCTTTCCTATGTGCAAGATGTCTTCACAAAGAAAGGAGCACTCATTTCCATTATTAGCTTTCATTGATACGAGTGCCAATGCTTTCTTCAATCGTACACTTAGCTTGTCGTCGAGACAAGCCACCTCCACCCTGTCAACATTTAGGCCGACTTAGCTCGAAAGATCCCCAACCATTTTCCACAGTGGAAACTCATGCCACCTCGCTCCGCCACCATGGAGGAACACCTGCCCTTCCTCCCACAAACTAAGGACATTCTCAATTAATTTCTCTTAAATTGGGACTTGAGACACCTATATTAGACAAGAAATCTGCCTCAAAATTACCTTCCCTCAACACATGGTTAAACGTTACTTGATCAAACCTTTCAATCCTTTCCAAGGAAACATCCAACAATTCACCTAACTTCCAATTTGGAATTTGTTTAGACCTTAGTGCATTAATCACTAGATAGGAATCCCCTTCAATTTCTACTCTATTCACCCCCAAGTCCACACATAAATCTAGCCCCAAAAGAAGAGCTTGAAATTCCACTACATTGTTTGTGACTTCTGGTAAATACTTCACTAACCTCCCCATAATCAATCCTTTAGAATATCTAATTACACATCCTACACCAGCCCAGGGTTTCCCTTGGAAGCCCCATCAAAGTTCAGTTTTACCCAACTTGGTTCTAGTGGAAGCCATAGTACTTTCTTTTGTAACTCTGAGGAGGCTACCCCTCCTGAACCCCCAAATATTGGAGTTCTCATACCAGACCAGTTCTTCAAAATCCATACATCCCATTCTAAGAAGTTACCTTTCTTTGGATTCAAATTTCCCAGCCCAATGTTAAACAATTCTATAATGTTGGCCTCAATCTTGCACTATAACCTGGGGATTGAAAGCTCCTTTTCAAGATACGCTTGTTTCTCTCCTTCCATACCTCCCATAAACCAATTGATAGGCTCGACACCCAAAATCCCCCAAACAGAGAATGCTTCCCCTAAGTTGGCCACGACTTTAACCAATCGAAAAGATTGAGTGAGAGTGTCATTTTCCACCGAAGCTTGGAGCATAACCATTGCCAAATCACTTGAGAGTAATGACAATTCAAAAATAAATGATCGACTGTCTCTTTAGTTGCTTGACATAAAGAACACCTGGATGGGCCTTGAAATCCCAACTTAGCAAATCTATCTCCTGTTAAGACTCTACCCTATGCTGCTTCCCAGGTAAAGATTCCAACTTTAGGCAAGCAAGCCTTATTCCAACATAGTTGGATTGGAAGAGTTGAAAACTCATTCCCAGATGAAGCCAAAATAGAATAACCAATCTTAATCGAGTAAACTCTTGTAGGTGAAGCGTTCCACCACAACTTATCCCTACCTTGCCTTTGCCAAATTCTTCTTTTAGAAATAATTTTCTCCATTGTTTCCACCTCTTGATCAAATAAACCCAACTGCCTGAAAGACTTTCATTTGAAGAGTCCATTCTCTAATGGAGACGAAGCATCAAAATAATCTCTAACCTCTGTACCCCATACTTGGATAACCTTTTCTTTTATCCTAACTAAAGCTATATTTTTTGCTAAAATTGGAAGACCTTCCCATGAGTCTTCCCGAAACAGAGCTTCCCTCCCATCTTTAACCTCCCAGGTTAAAATGTCCAAAATAAGATCTCTGGACTTACAAAATTTGAGAACCATTAGGGAGCGATTTGGCAGTAAGAAAACAATTTGGATCATCATCCAAATACTTAGCCCGCATAATTTTGACCCATTTCAGGTCTGGTTGAGAGTGAATCACCCATGCTAATTTTTCCCCCAATGCCTTATTTTGCAAAAGAAGTTTTTTCAAACCTTCCCCATCTTCCTCCTTTCTCTCACAAATCTTTTTCCATTTCACTAAGGGGAACTTGTTCTGATCTGAGTTGCCTTTCTAGAAGAAATCCTTCATTATCCTGTTCAAAGATTTACTAATGCCAACCATTATAGGAAGACATGACATCATGAAAATTGGGAGGGCAGAAATCATTGATTTTAACATTGTTAACCTTCTGGCCCAAGATAACCACTTATTCTTCCAAGAGGAAATGCGCTCCTTAAATCTATCAATCAAAGAATTCCAAATACCCCCACTTCGAACACCCTTCTCAAGTGGAAGACCAAGATATTTGCAAGGTAATTGACCTTTTTTGACACCAAGAATTTTTAAAATCTGCATTTCTTTCACACAAGTAGAATTGAAAAAGAAAACCTCTAACTTTACCACACTGACCTCATGCCTCGAAGCCCGAAAATAATTGTCTAAAATACCTCTCAACCTCCTAGCTTCCTTTTTCATAGCAAAACCAAACAACATCGTATCGTCAGAAAATTGTTGATGCATGACCAAATGAATGCTACTTGTCACTTGAATTCCATCTACCAAACCAGTCCTCCTGGCATTCTCTAACGACCAACCCAAAGCTTCTGCCATGATGATAAATAGAAAAGGGGAAAGGGGATCACCCTACCTTAAACCTTGAGGCTGCAAAAAAAACCTTTAGGAGACCCGTTCACAAGAACTGAATAGCGAGCTGTCACAACCCAACCAAAAAACCAATCCAACCAAGTTTTCTGAAAACCTAAAGCTTCCATAACCTTAAACAAAATCCGCCAATTTACTGTATCATATGCTTTCTTGATGTCCAATTTCAAAAGCATAGTAGGTTTTTTTGTCTTCTGAACTGAATGAATTATAACCTCCTGTGCTATTATCAATCCATCAAAAATTGATTTGCTCGAAATAAATCCAGTCTGCTCTTCTGAAATGATAAACGGTAAAATATTTTTCAAACGATTAGCCACTGCTTTAGCTAGAATTTTGTAGATTGTATTACAGAGGGAGATAGGTCAAAATTCATCCCACAACTCAGGCTTCTCCTTCTTAGGAATTAGAGCAATTAAAGTTTTATTCATCTCTTTGAGTACTCTACCCGAGCTCGTTGAATCTTCAATTGCCTCAAACACCTCTTTACCCACAAAAGCCCAACACTTCTAAAAGAAAGCTGTCGAGAAGCCATCCAGCCTAGGAGCCTTCTCCGGATGAAGATAGAAAACTGCCACTTTTATTTCTTCCTCCATAAATTTTTCATTTAGAAAATCTATCTTATCAAGGGAAACCAAAGATGGACTAACTTTCAGACTTTCTTCCTAAGCACCCAAGTGCGAACCTTCCCAATCATTGAACAAATTTTGGAAGAAATTGACTGTAGAGGCTTTAATTTCCATAGGATCTTCAAGAAGATGACCATCAACCACCTTAATACAAGAGACCCTATTCACTCCTCTTCGAGCTTTAGTTGAGTTATGAAAGAATTTAGTATTTCTGTCATCGACATTTAACCAAAGTTCTCTAGATTTTTTCCTCCAAAAAACTTCTTCCTTTCCCAATAAATCATTTGAATTCCTTGTCAACTCCTTTCTTTCTCAAAACAAGCATCATCCATGCCTTCCTAAAAAATGACGTCAGACAAAGCTTCCAATTCCTCTTCCACTCTAAGCTTTTCCTCAAAAGTATTTTTAAAACTTAGCTTATTCCACTGCTTAACTTGTTGCTTTATGTATTTCAACTTTGTGACAATATTGAACATTTTGGAGCCACCCAGAGAGCACTCTTTCCACTAGGATTCAATCAACTCTAAAAAGTTAGGATCCTTGAACCACATCATCTCAAACTTAAAAGGACAACGAATCGGTCCCTTATCTCCATCAACACATAAAAGTACTAGATAATGATCAGATCCACTCCCAAAAATAATCTTGCTATCTAAACTGAAGGGGAAAAGACTCATATTACCCTTAAAGAAAAATCTATCCAGCTTCTCCACAATACTGCAAAAAAATTTTCTATGGTTGGTCCAAGTGAAACAACCATTACCTGTGAAAATTTCAACTAAAGAGTTTCTCTCCACAAAATGGTGAAAATCTAATTGAGATTGCAAAGCCCTATCCACACCACCTTTCTTATCCTCAGGCCTCAAAATCACATTAAAATCCACTCCCATAATGTAGAAGTCCTTATCTAAACTACTGAGGATCCCATCCAACTCTTTCCAATCTCCTCTTTTAAGCAAGCACAAGGATGGACCATAAACATTAATGATAAAAAACTGAAGATTAGAGGACAAACTTCTTACCCGACAAGCTTGCCAATTCCTTCTAGAAATCAATTCTTCTACCACTACCGACTGAGGTTTCCAAATGGTTAACAAACCACCCGAGGCACCTTCTGCCCCCACCCCCAACCACTTCCAATGCTTTAATTTCCTGTTAAATTTGATAAGATCCTGGTCACCCAATTTTGTTTCTTGCAAAAGATAAATTTTCTCCTGATTGAATTCCATCGCATGCCTTACCAGGTGCCATTTGTTAGGGGCGTTGAGGCCCGTAACATTCCAAGTTAAGAGCTTCATTGTTGTTCAGGAAGAGCATCATTCTTCCCTACTTTCATCATTGAATCAATTTTTTGTTGACCATTCACCTCCCCATCCCATTTCCATTTTTCTTGGTTTGAGATTTTGCCTCCCTTTTTATTCTCACCATAGTCAGGTGAGGATTTTGACATTTCTTTATGATGAATCCCCAACTTAATCCTCACATCAGCCAAACCCTGGGAAAATTTCCTCTTTTGGCTAACTATGGGCTACCAACTTCAAACCCTACTGACAACCCTTCTGGAAAATCTTCCTCTCCCCCATTCTCCACCTCCATTTCCTCCACTAACTCCCATGCATTAGCTTTTTCCTCCTCCGCCAAACCAACTAACTCTTTACCAACATCTATTAACGAGTCCAAATCCACATTGGTACATTCTTCCCCTAAGATCTCCAACACTCCCAAAATTTTCTCATCCAAGGACAATTTTTTATTCTCCAACGACTCTTCCTCCTCAAAAAACTTGTCCCCTAAAGCAAACTATGCATCCTTCTTATCCACTTGAAGAGAGGGGGTGGAAACCGACTCTTTCACCTTGTTTTGAACATGGGTTTCAACAATAGCTTCACCTGGAGCTATTGAAATATTTCCCTTTTTTGCATACACTCCTTTTTCTTGAAGCGTCTCAACAACCGCCACAACTTTTGAGATCCCCTCCTTGCTTAAATATTTCCTACAACCCAAAGGCCACACTAAACTATCCCTAGTGAAGGAGTCTCCTTTCAAATTTTGAATCCAACTTCCATAATTTGAGATTAACTCAATCTCTTCATAAAGATGTCGCACTAGGTTATTTTCCACACAAATCCGCACATGAGATTGTGCCTCTCCCAATTTTCTTCTTTCTTCTGCACAAAAAAAAAATTCCCAAATGATTGCCAATCTCCTCTAGAATGCTCAGCTCCCAAAATTCTGTTGGGAGATTTGGAAAGCAATACCAATCTTGCACTGTCTCCATAACATGAGATGCAGGGTTAAAACCTACCTTCCACTGTCTCAAATAAAAATCCACTCCCATCAAGGACCCATATACCATTCACTATTTCTTCCCGTAGAGCCCTATTCGGACATACCACCAAAAAAAAACCATTATGAAGGGTTTTGAACTATAGTTCATCACCCTAGCATGATTTCCACTATTTAATCAAGTAATCCCAATTGAGATCCATCCATACCACTTCCCAATCAAACCCATATTTTCCAACCTTAAAACTTCAGCTTGGAGCTTCACTGCACTAACCACCAAGGTAGCTCAACCACTCGGTATCCCATTCCCAATTTTCACAGCTGGTTTCTTAGCTTCTCCACCTTGCACCTCTTCCCTATCCTCCTCCTATTCCGAATCAGGATTTTTCTTTTGTCAAAATTCCTTATTGAAGCTTTTTCTCCTACTAGGGTTTCTATTCTGGCCCTCTTCTTCCATCCTTGACAAACCTTCCCTCTATTGTCACCCTCATTCTGGCGTGACCTGCCAAAAGCATCATTTCTATAACCACCTCTTCTTTGATGACCCCTAAAAACTTGTCTATCATTTTCAAATCTTCTGCCATCATGACCCCACCCCTCAGCACAATAATCATTTTGAAATTCATGCTCCAGTCGGGTCCATTTGTCTTGCTACCAAATCCCATCAAGATCCACTTGTCTATTACCTCTGAAACCATCCTATTTTTTTGTGAAATGTCTACCTGCAAATGACCATTGCAGACCCTGAGCACGCGCCATTCTTCTTATAACACAATTTTTTTTGTATGTATCAAAATTCAATTTTTTTTTGTTGAATCAAGGACTTTAATATCTAGTGCACTCATATTTTTCAATTTGTTTTTGATAATATTCTATTTTTCCACATCTGCAGAATAAAGAGCTTGATTTTTGGTGAAAAACCTACATTCACAAGAAATTAAAAAAAATATAATAATAAAATTAAATTTATTTAAAATTATACTTTTTGGGAAGCTTATAATAAGGACTACATACTTACAAAAAATAAATTTTAAATGAATTCATTTGATTCCCCAAAAGGTAAATCAAAAGTGGTTTTTTATAAGCATTTTGATAGGTGTAAAGGAGACTCCATTATAGGTATGGTTTAAAACTAGCGGGGTTCTATCCAAGGGGGTTTGATCTAAGGTAGTTTGATCAAACCCTCTTCAATTGGAGTGCTTTAAATGGAACTTTTAAAGGATTAAATCATTATATTTTCTAAAAATATGTGATTTCAGCAAAAATAAGAATCTCCTAGAAATTGTAAACCAACTTTGTGGGATCACCCATTAACATCCATTTTTGTTAAATCTTTATTTTCAAGTCCCTTCACATCTTGAACATTGGGAGATTCTACACTCTTTGAGATCAGTAAGGAACTATGAAACTTTCCCTTTGATGAATAACTTGAACCCAAAATCATACTAAAATAGATAAAAAGATATGTCTAAACAAATATCTTGTCTAAGTTTGTTGCCTATAAGTTAAGAGTTCATAGAAAGCCATTATACAGGGCTAAAAGTCACAACTAGCAAATATTCATCTATCCTAGCATATACCCAGGTAAGGACCCACCTATCCCTCAACTTTTTTGCTTGCATAGAAGTCCACCCATTCTTGCATTATAGAAAAATAATTATGAAGAAGATTAGGAGCAATGAGAAAATTCATAAGAAACTAAAGCAGGCATTCTAGACATTTAGCTTGTATCAAACAAAGGATTCAACTAAATCAGGCATTCTAGACATTTAGTTTGTATCAAACAAAGGTTATGTTTAAGAGGATAAAGGTTATGTTTAAGAGCTTGTGCTTGTGTACTATTTTTGGAATAGAACTCAGGTAGTCATTATTATACAAACTTAATGGAGAATGAACATGAAAAATTGTTGAACTCCTTGATTGTTAAGTTCACATGAAGTTTGTCTTGTTATTATTAAGTGATTATTCACTATGAACATTAGTGTATGTGGTGTTTCGATGTGA
The DNA here is from genome assembly GCA_007258455.2 of Sequoia sempervirens. Lineage (NCBI taxonomy): Eukaryota > Viridiplantae > Streptophyta > Pinopsida > Cupressales > Cupressaceae > Sequoia > Sequoia sempervirens. Next base: position 181,374,124 of record VDFB02105785.1, on the reverse strand, counting down.
ACTCCACTGTGTTCTTGCTATTGCTAAATTCAGATAGATGACACCACCTAATATTTTCCTTTTCATATGGCAAGCCCCACACACAAATGTTCCAACTGAATTTGTTCAAGGGGAAAATCAAATGTTCCAACTCACCGCCAATGCAGCCACAAAGATCAACGATGGAAATTGTAAATTACAACCATATCTCCAAGTAATAGATATAGCCAGCTTTGGCCATGGCATTGCATCAACAACCCGATACACAATAGATCTATCTGATGGAGTTCATAAGCAAAAGGCTACTCTTCCAAAGAAATAGAATGCCTCCATTGCTTTGGAAGAAATCCAAAAGAGAACTATAGTTCTACTCGTAGCATATAGTTGCCCTCTTATTTCCATGTCAAGGTGAGAGATTGTGATTAGTTGATTTCTTATTGACTTCTAATATACTAGATTTATCCTACTTACTCCTTTTAACTATATAGGTGGATTATCGTCTCAGAGCTAGAAATCACTTGTTCACACCATCATATCATTGGTCAGCTAATGTATTTGTTAAATGAGCCACACTAGTATCTACATGCCACACACTCACTTGAACCAACCACAAATATGCCTAAGATTGACACCATACCAAACAAAAATCCCCAAAAAACCCTCTTTGGAATAAGCTCATCCCACCAGACAAAAGAAAATGTGCCCACCATTACTCCCATCAAAAATTTGAACTCGTTTCAAGCAAGATGGCTTATCAAGGGTCATGTGACAATGAAAAGAGAAATGCACTAGTTCAACACTCAAAAGCGGTAAGGGAATGTATTCTCCTTTGAAATTATTGACTGTGATGGTACTAAGATACGGGTCACTTCCTTCATGTGTCACTTCCTTCAATGAGGTTGTAGATCTTCATTACAAGAAAGTTGAAGTTGGAGCTATCTATACAATATCTGGGGGGACTATCAAATCAGCTAATAAATTATACAAAAAAATCAATAGCCAACTTGAGATTTTTGTACAGGATGATTCAAAGGTTTCATCCTCTAAAAATGACCTTGCAATTCCAAAGCATCCATTTTCGTTCATGGCCCTTGCCGACATTCTCCACACCACCAACAATTCCCTTGTTGATGTTATTGGAATTGTTGTTTGTGTTGAACCCAACTCTACAATAAGAAGAAGAGATGGCTCAGAAGTTCTTAGAAGTTACATTAAGCTAATTGATATGACTTCCTCTACTGTTAATGTGACTCTATGGGGTCCAACTACTCAAAAACAAGGTGTGCAACTCCAAGAGATGTACCACTCACATAGTGTTGTTGTTCTTGCAATTAAAAATGGACGCGTCATATAATATAATGGAAAAGTGGTAAGCACTTTTGAAAGCACACAATTGTTCATTGATCCAATCATAGATGAAACATAACAACTAAAAACATGGTTATTAGAGAATGGAATTGCTCTTTTGTCATTGTACCGACATGCTAACACGAATATGTAAACATCAACCACCAGCCAACCATGCTCTAACAACCTACATAAAATTCATAACAAAGATTGTTGTAGAATATGACATAGGTTCCCAAGAAACTTACCACATGCTACAAAAATTTCCTCTAGTTGCTTGCAACCACTCATTTTTCACATTAAATGTTGGTCGAAAAGTCCTTCATCGAATCAGAAGAAATACTGATGGAGATACATTACCATTACACTATTTGCATTGCTATATGCAAGGACCTCTCGAAATGGGAACAATAACACTAGTTGACTCTACCCAATCTTTCTCTTTTTCATCCTTTCACAAAGGGTGCAAGTGGAGACATAGAAACCAAAAAGAAATTGTAAACATCTTTCCTCTATTTCACAGTGTTCTAAATGAGGATTCAAAACAGTTTGAGACATTTTTTTGGAGTGAACTACTTTTATACAATCATTTTTGTGACACACCCACAAACATTGGCCTCAATAAAAATGAGATTGTTGCACATTGGAAGGAGATGAATCTCAACCAATACTTTGTTTGGCATGTTGACCGCATCGTAAACACTAAACCAAACTAAGAAGAATATGATGAAATTGACACTCCAACAGATGCACAAACAACATTGCCACTACATGAATGGGAATTTTTCTCACAAATGGGTCTTCCTAATCACGTAAATGTAGACAACCTAGAAATGCTTGGAAAATGTGATTTTGACAACAACAACAAATGGGATACACATACAATTCCTCCACATCTACATAAAGTTTCATAACACTTCATACACACAAACAAATAGTCACAACAAAATGACCAATCCACATCTCAATTCATTGACCCACAATACCCACTATCATCAAAATAGGAAATTGCACTCACCATTATTAAACAACACTATAACAAAATCTCCTCAAATGAAACATTACACATGATAATACAAGGAATGGTAGGAACATGAAAATCATATTTGATTCATTGTATAAAACACACACTGTGGAAATTATCACTATGAATCACAACCCCCTCCTTTTGGTTGCTCCTACAGGCATCGTTGCATTCAACATAAATGCCTCCACAATACATTCAGCCCTAAAAATTCCAATAAAAGAAATGCAACCATTAAAAGGGAAATCACTAACATTATTTCAAGAAGAGATGAAACACATCAAATACCTACTAGTTGATGAAATGAGCTTCATTGGACCAAAACTACTTTTGAAAATAGATAGCAAATTGCGTGAAGCTTTCCCCCACAACCAACATATGTTTTTTGGAGGTACATCTATAATACTTGTAGGTGACCTAGCACAACTCCCTCCTATTATGGACAAACCAATCTATGCATCACACTCCAATGCTATACTCCTATGCGAATAATTCATCACAGTCGTTACTTTGCAAACAAGCTTTCGCCAACAAGGTGACTCGCAAACCCAAATTGCCTTTCGCCACACATTACAAAATATGTGTAATGCAGAACTACTCGAGGAAGACTGGAAATTACTAATGAATCATGCAAACAAACATCTATCAAACTATGAGCACACAAATTTCAACCAATCAATGCACCTATTCTCCACAAATGATTTAGTGGCACTATATAACAAAAAAATGATCAAACTATTAAATTTTCCTATAGCACTATGTGTTGCAATACAAACACATAGAAAATAAAATACTGATAACGATTCTGAACAACTTCCAAAAGAGGTCCTCCTATGTAGAGGCCAAAGAGTCATGTTAATAACAAACTTATGGATTCAAACAGGCCTTGTTAATGGATCTCTTAGATAATTACAAGAAATTGTTTACCCAACTGGCTCTAACCCACCAAATCTACCTTCATACATGGTGGTCTACTTTGATGAGTATAGTGGCCCACCATGGAACCCAAATGAACCAAAAAGCGTACCTCTCACATCCATATCTATTGGTAACTATAGGAAAATACCACTATCCATGGAATGGGAAATAACCATACATAAATATTAAGGGCTAACACTAAAAAAGGTAACAATTGATATTGGTAAACTCAAAAGACAATGGATCACTTTTACAACTATATATAGGGTCAAATCACTAAACGATCTTTGAATAGAACCACCATTCTCGTTCAACTGCTACTCTTGTATGAAAAATAACCCTTATACCATTATCAGGAAGAAAGAGGAAGCTCAGCTACAAGCTCTCTTATTATAATAAAAAAGGGTACACAACTACAAATGCAACCTTCTATTCTACTGATTCCATATCGTTTACCCAACAAAATAAATACTGACATAACACAATCACTATTTTCCATGATGTATAGGGATCAGAAAGCTATTGTCTCCATTGCCTGATGTATGAACCAAAAAAAAATTGCTAGCTCCAATCATTATGTACACAAAAACAACTTGAAATAATCTATGTATAGAGAATCATTGTGTACAATAATTTATAATTTGTTTCATATATTTGTAATTTGTACAGACATTTGTAATTTGTAAGATATTTTCGGTCTGTTTCAATTCAAAGCAAGGTTATTTATACAAACATTTGTGATTTGTAAGATATTTGCAATCTATTTCAATTCAAAGCAAGGTTATGTATACAACTCACAGGAAATATTCCATTGTCTGATGCATAAACCAAAAAATAAACTAAATTGTATACAATCATTTTCAAGTAGTCGCAATATCAGATTTAATAACTCTTTTTTGGCAGTTCATATACTTCAAAAAACTACTTTGACTATGGAAGATATGCACCAACAAAACTTCATATATGAAAATCTGCAAACAAAAATGTGTTTCCACTTGGATTTGATAATATTTAGCTAGATCAGATACTTCAACATTTAACAACAAACACAACCTCAACAATATTCAACAAATTATGCAAAACTATCGGTGCATTCCTTACAGCTCCCCCAGCTGCAAGTGCTAGTAAAGTAACATGAGTGAATATGTGTTTTCGATTTTGAGAGGAGGTGACAATGGTATTTGGGGAGTTTATGCTTGGAAAACCTAACTAGTGAGTTACCCCTAGGTAATTTTGATAACCTTTTGAGTGTCAAAAAGTGGTAATGCATATATTATTATGAAGATCATCCATAGATGCCACTATGTTTATCCTTAAACATAGGAGGACCTCTTAATTTGAGTAGAGATCTAGGTCATTGAAGTGAAGGATAGAAAATACATTAGAGTCTCGTTCCATGGAATATACCAAGGGAATTAGAACAATTGTTGACAAAAAAATTTGCTAAGATCTTTCGAGAGCTAGGAATGGTGTTGACTCATTTAAAAAAATAAATTGGATAGATATAGTTTTCTACTCTAATGAAAACAAACCTAGTGAGTTGACTAAAAATTATTATGAAATTTGTTGAACTTGATCTAGGTAGTGCCTTTGATGGACAAACTTATGTCGAAGAGTTGAGAGCTTGGAAATTTTTCTTAAATAAAATTCAATAGACACGTTTAATAGAAAAATACAATGATTAAGCTATGGTGTAGTACATTTTAATCATTTAATACAAATTTAAGTGAGTTTATATATAGAATTCAAGCCAACTTCTTTCTTTTTTGTACTTGCATGATATCTTCATTGAATGTTCCTATATAAAATTAGGTAGGATTCTAAAGTAAATGTGAACATGTGTAATGAGTTTCCTCCACTTCCTTTACTTAATAATTTAATTGATCACCCACCAAATTGACATAAGTGGTTTATCACCTATACAAGTACTACGCTCCATCAAGAGAGTCAAAATAAAACCCACCACAAGACCCACAATATTATTAAGTCTAATAAGACGACCTCATTTTTATGAAACATAATTATAATAGGAAATAGAAAATAACCACATAATGAACTTGTCTATGCCAACAAAATATTACTTCCCAATCCCAAAGAAAAGAAAATTAATAAATTATCTTGTAGTTTCTTGTTTTGTTTCACTTGAAAATTTTAATTGATGTGCTAAATAAAATTATTCCCATGCCATGTGCAATATGAATTAGAAGTAGTGGTGAAAAAAATTGAATAATAATTGAAGTGTCCTTGGATTCTTAAAAGAACGCAATAATTTGAATAATTTTTAATTAATAATTGTTTGATTTCTTCTTTTCATATGCTCTTAGGAAGCCATTAAAAAATCATAACCATAGCTCTCATTTAAAAAGTAGTAACTCTATCTTTGTGGTTTAGTATTTATTAATGCTCCTTCCCTTTCAAACAAGTGAGAAAAAGGAGAACAAGCCCCCCTTGAGAATATATATATATATATATATAGAGAGAGAGAGAGATCTTTACTTAAGTAATAGAGAAACTCTGCCCATGCTTAGTAATAAACACAAGAGTAGTATTTTGATCAAATGGTTTGGGCATTAATACTTTATAGAAAACCTAATTATATTAGCTTATGGAGGATGATATTGCATATTTTATCTCTTGGATATATAAATTATGTATAAAGCTTTGTATTCTCATTTAAATTCTAGTACTTGTCTTTAATTCCATTTACTTTATCTCCATGATAGAAGCATCACAAGGAAGGATTACAAATTTAAATATTAATATAGATGAAATTATAAGAAAAGGGAAAAAATAAGATTAAAATTTTGTAATAGTGAGTCCTTAGTTCATTGTCTTTCTCTTAATGCATCCATGTGTAAGATCAAATAAATGACATGCATAAAAAGTCAACATAATGACTATTATTTATAATTATCAAAATTATTAGGTGGAAAAGTACACTTAAACCACCAACATAGATCTCAATAGGGAATGGCCATAGCCATAAATCAATATAGAAAACTCAAGGAGAGCATGGGCTTGACCTTCTTCAACATGTTTGAGATAAAATAAGCTACATGGAATTTGTTAGAATTGAAGGCAAACACAAAAATAGAAGGTAAGTAGAAGTGATTATATTTAAGGACTTTTGACAAAGAGGGGAGGAGTTCAACCACAAGGTTGATCAACAAAACCAAGCATCATAATTTGTTTCCTTTGAAAGGCTACAACATGGGGATCATCGACCTAGTTCTAAAGTAGGATATATGGTCTATGAGTCAAGGTGGAAAATAAAATATTAGTAGCTTATTTATTTAGCTTCACCAATCCCTACTTGTAATTTATAGGAATCGATCACAATCTAATTTGGTAAATATATTTAGCTATAGAATTGGGTCTCTTTAGAATATTATCACAATGTGATTGTATCTTTCAAATTACTAAATATGTCATCTAAAGTAGCACTTCAACTATCAATATTGAAGGGTGAGGAACTATCTATTATTGAATTGAATGTAAACATTGTGTTGTCTTGAAGAATTACTTAACTCCAAAACTATTTCAATATCAAAATATAAAATATTAACTATAGTACAAGATAATATAAAAATATTATATGGAATTATTAATAATATTGCGTACATACACCAAGAATATAATTAGAAATATTGTACTAGATGGTATACGTATGCACTTTGAGCTCTATGTGATGCACTCCAATCTCTATGGAAGTTAATCTAACCTCTTTGGATTGAATACAAACTTTTCATGCTTAGTTTGCATAACTTTATGTAGTTATATTTTGATATTTCCTTGGGCAACAATCTGACATGTTTCAATATAATAAAGAGTTATTAATATAAGATTTAATTGAAAATAAATCAAAATTTGGGACAAGAAAATTAATTATTCATATATTCGGGTCCACTTGTAAAGATATATTATAACGTTAGTTAGATATTTAATGTGTGGGTTTCATATTGGAAAAATATTTAATATTGAGAAAAATTAATACCAAAAAGTAAATATTACGATCAATGATTTTATGATCTCATGGTTTTCAGACACATAGTTTTTCTAGTATCATAGTTGTATTTGTGGGAGATTGGTTCTATAATTTAGTAAGAAGATGTTTAGTGGTTGAGATGGTTGTAATTTGTGTAATTGAGCTCTCTTGAAGAGTGCATATGTGAATCATGACATGGGATGTGTGATTGCATGGTTGTCCACTGTGCTTGGACACATGGATACATTAGAGGAGTTGATATTTTAGAAATAAGTATTCATAGAGACTTTTTAAATGTATTGTAATAACTGTCATCATGAAATAATGCATTAAATGTGGATGCTTTTGGAGGTTAGGTTTTTTCCTCATGAGGGTTTTTCTAGGGTATATCTTGTGTAATATTGTGGTACATATTTTCTCTTTGCATTATGATTATTCTATAAGCTTGTATGCATGTTTCTTTCTCATATGGTTATGTAGTGAATGGTTTTCTCAACCTAATAATTTCCTAACACATACATGAATCCATCATACGACAAACTCCATGAATCACATAAAAAATTATATATCATATTATATCACTATCAAATATATGTACATCATCTCATGACACACGACCTTTTAAAAATATTTCATTCACTAAGATGAGTCATATATGATTGTCTTTATCCCCTTCTCCCTGTTGTGGCCTAGTTCATGATCCTACTAACAGTGGTGGTAAAAATAGCTTATTAACTGACTATGATCTGCTTGAGGCCCCTAAGTAAGCACTCAAGTACTTTAAAAATGAGGGATCCCTCTGCTTTGTTGTTACATCATGCTCATATTATGATCTATAGTATTCAAAATATCATGGTGCATGTTGTGTATCTCTCAAGGCCCTCATCATATCTACTAATGCTTGGGACATGACCTATTATCCCAAACAAACCTCTAGCTTGGTCTCTCTCCTACTTTCTTCACTAACTCTCTACCTATGTAGCATCTAGTAAGGCCTATAAATTATATCTCTACCCCTTGTGATCCCTACATTACCACCTCATGCTCTACCCAAGTGGCATATAAATTGGCCTCAATACTATCCCACTCTATCTCTAGATCATCTCTCTATTTTCACTCCCACACAATCTCTACATATAGGATCTCTATGGTCTCCCCTTTGGTGAACCTAGTGGCTCAACCTTTTCTACATCTTTTGTATAGGGTTATCCTTTCCATCCCTCCATCATCTCCCTCATAGTCTCTCTTGGTGGTGCTATGGGAAATACCATTTCTAGAACCATCTATGCTACCACTCTCCTCCCCCTTGTTTCTATTTTCAATTCCTTCATCATCTTAAAACTACCTAAGTAGTGGTCTCAAAATCCCTAGCCATTGTTGATGCACTGTCATCAATAACTTAGACTTGACACCTACACACCAAGCCTCATATCTAGCCATTATCCCTATGTTTATCACATCTCCTCTCTCATCTCATTGAATTGATACTAGCATAAAACAACTATAAGTCACCCCCTACCTATCTATTTGTGGCCCTTAATACCTAGTTTCTCTCACCACCCAAGCCCAAACATGTGGTAGAGCAAATATATCTTGCTACAACCTAGACTAAATCATAACCCTATCACACATGTACCATTCCATAATATAGCCATATTTCCCAATGATATAGTATGACATTTATGTCAAACTCAAATAAAAACCTATCATTTTCTCCCTTATAATACCTAACCTTATATGGCCTTCATACATTATAATTTACTATCATAAGATCATCAACCACCTACATATAATAACTAATATCTCTTAGGTGTCTCTACCAACCATCCTACACAATCCTCTATCCATTTACTACTAGATCATCTACTACCCATGTTTCTTGCACACATTCAAGATAATAAATCACAATATGCTCCCAAGCCCATATCTATAATAATATTGAGGCCTTAATGCTCTACCCATATGGATAAACTATTAAGGGAAATCCTTACATAAATGCACCAACATGCATGGTTCCCATGTAAATAATATACCCATCGACATCATGTACCCCACTGTAAAGAACCTATAAATTTTATCATCTAGAAACATGCTATTGAAAAATTTCATCAATATCAAAGATACTTGATGTACCTACACATGTATCATTGTCTAGAGCCATTCCATGAATGAGCAACAACCCTCTCCCTACCAACTACTACATTGATCCTTGGATATCCATCACTTACAAATAAAATTGCTCCTTATGAATTAGGATCTACATAATCCTCTATACATGTCATCCAAATTCACCATCATCATTTGTATTGAGAGGTAAAAAAATTATGTCTTTGAATTACATTACTTGACTAGCACTATCAATAGAACCCTTTCTACCTTGATCTCTAACATATGATTCATGCAAGTCAACCTGGTTGCCTCTATCAAACCCCAATCATCCTTGTTAAAAATCCATGTCAACCCTAACACCATATAATGCCTCTCCCAAGCCACCTCATGGAAAATATTTGCACACACATGCACACTCCCCAGTTAACCTATTTTCAAAATCTAACTTAACCCACTAAAAACATATTTTTCTACTTAAACCTCAACCCAACCCCTTTTTCTACCAATACCTTAACCGAACCCCTTTTTTTGCTAAACACTAACTAATCCAAACATTCATATGTACTTGTGCACAAATTAATGTTCTTGCACCACTTTATGTGCTTGCACCATCCTTTAGTGTGTTAGGGAAACCAATGTACATGCATAATCTAGACCTTCCCCCTCAAAAAATACCGTAAATACTATCCAAAACACACAAATGATGAACTCACTTGAGGTTGTCTTACCACTCATCACCTATAATCTTAAACCAACTTGTTTTGATGTTGATCAAATGACAAATATTCTATTTTTCATAGGTTCCCTCTCCAAAATCCATATCTCATTTTCTCTTTTGTACCAAGGTAATAATAAAAATTTTACCCCAACATTCTATTTATAGGATTTCCCTCCAAAAAAGTTACTTTTCACTCTAATGTTTCCCACCAAGTACTATTTTTTACCTCATAAGCCTCGTTTCTCCTATCGAGAGCCCATCCGTGACCCATAAACCTACCTACCCTCTCAAGGGTTCATCCTTACCTCATACCCTCTTCATCAATCCTCTTCCCAATAGTTGGGGACACCCCTTTTAGAAATTGATTTTTTTTTTTTTGAAATGACAGTTACATAATGCCATCTCAAAGAGGGGAAAAATCTAGACACCTATAATACATTCTCACATCTCTATTGTCATCACACCAAATCCATCCCACATATCCACTTCCAATATTGATAAGTAAATATTCATTTATATAATGAGTTTGATCATTTATCTAATTTTAATTAAATAAATCTTAATTATTTAATTAATATCTAACCTTTCTTTTGAATTTAATTTAATAATTAATTAATTTAATTAAAATAATTTAAGCCTTCTTCTAAAGTTCCAGCTTTAATTGAATAATCATAGTTATTTAATTAAATCAACCATCCCCTCAATATTCTCTCATAAATTAAATAATTACATAATATTTATAAATAATTAATCCAAAATCCCCCTCATCACTAGTCAAATAAATAAATTAATTTTAATCAACTAACTAGTCATTTGCACATTCCTCCTCTACCTTTTTTAAAATAAACAAACTTAATCTTGCACATCTCTAGAAAAATGCTTCTTCAATCCTCATCCTCCATAAAAGGTGAGAAAATCTCCACCAACCAATCAAAAGATGCCACTTGTAAGCTTCTCTTTCTCTCTTGCAAATGCATCAACCCCCTCCCTCCATTACATATGATCAAATCCTATCCACCCATCATCCCCATCCTAAATTTATAAATCAACCATTTGTCAAGCCATTTCTAATTTTTTTCCATTAGAGTAGTACCTAAACTTTCTCCCATTAGTGCCAAGTAGTGTAAGAGGATAGTGCTCTAGTAAGAATGTGTTTTTTATGGTGAGACCTAAATGTAAAGCTTCATTGTAGAAATTAAAGATGCTGAAATTTAATTAGTAACATTGACAAAGACCTTAGGATTGAATCATAAGCTAGAGAAAAGTTGAAGTATATCTTTTAGCCACAAAAAGGAGTGCCTACACACAATGTGATAAGAAATACTATTAATTTGATTCATGGATTGTCTTTACCTAATGCTTCTCTATATCACAAATTATTTCTAGAGAATGGTGCTTGATCAAGTGATAGATCTATGACTCATGTATAAAGGACATATTAGGCTTGAATCATCACATTGGAACTTAGCCAGGGAAAACTTTAGTGGTGAATCTTCGCCAATTGGTGAATTCTAGGAATTGGTCAACTCGAAATTGGTGAATTTCTCGCACCCATAGGGTATCCAAATCACCTAGAATTTACGAAACATAGGTCCAATGCATGTCGATTCACCAATAATTTTTTTTATGAGGCATATTTAAGAAAAAAATTCGCCATTGTCAAACTACACGTTTCAAATGGACCGACTAATATTTTCGCCTGAATCCCAGAACATTTAATAAAAAAACACCTACATATTCACCAATACTATTAAAACGACATTGTATCAGGACCCATTTCGCCAATTAAAATTTACAAATAGTTGCTTGTGAAGACTCATTTCACCAATTAAAATTTATAAATAGTTGCTTATGAGGACCTATTTCACCAATAACATTAAAAAATAATTAAATTTGAGGACACATTTTGCCTTGAAAATTACAACGTATTCGCCAAATTTTTAATATACCATTTAAAAATCCCGCAGAATTCGCCAAATATGGAATCATGGATTGATATAAATACTATCGAAAGTGTCATTTATTCTTACACATTTTGTTCGGTTCTGAGGTTCTACTTATCAATTCAGAAGTTAGTGAAAGCCGAAAATGTAGACTTAAAGGTGAGTGATCACTGATCATTTCTTCATAGTGTTATTAGTTATAATAATAAGTTTTCTTTATCTCTTTTCCATTCTTGCTTCAGTCTTAAAGATGATATTGAGTAGGGAATGGGATCTATATTATTATTCTTTGTCCTTCTTAAATAAGAAGACATTTTTTTCTAGTTTTTTATTCAAAGTGAGATGAATATGTCGATTGAATCAAAGATTAATATGTCGAGCGACTCGAGTAGCAACGGTAAGGCTCCTGCCACTCCTCAGGGTGGTGAAACTACTCCTACCGCTCCTCAAGGTGTTGAAAATACTCCTGCCGCTCCTCAGGGTCAGGGTGGTGAAAATACTCCTGCTGCTCCTCAGGGTGTTGAAAATACTCCTGCCACTCCTTAGGGTGGTGAAACTACTCCTGCCGCTCCTCAAAGTCAGGGTGGTGAAAATACTCTTGCCGCTCCTTAGGGTGTTGAAAATACTCCTACCACCCCTCAGTGTGGTGAAGATCCAGAGACTCAGAGGCCATCAAAATGCCCAAAACTTAGACATACCATACAATCTTACTTTGGAATTGCCAAAGCTTCCGATCAATCAGGTCAAAATGGAGCTACATCATCAACTATTCCACCAAATATTGGTAGCATTCACAATACCTCAAGCCAATGGAAGGTCAAGTTGAGATTGTCATTGATTTAAATCAAAATGTATCAAATTAAAATGGGGATGGAAATACCATAGAAGATGCTCCAAGGGATACCCTGGTTAGCCAGAATGAGATAATTGAATTGGATGAGGATGATTTTGGTAGCAAGAAAAGAAAAAACAAACCAAAAAGGGGGCATGAGTGGGAAATGACAAGGAATTTTCAACTTGGTTGGTTTTCAAAGTACCCATTCATTGTAGCAGTGGGGGAATCAGACGATATTGAAAAAGCAACACATGCCAAATGTACGATTTGTACTTGGAAATTGGGAAAACCCAAGACGTTGCAGCTAAAGATTGACACTATAGAAAAGCATATTGGTAAAGTTTATGAAAAAAAAATCATAGACGGAAAGGAACAATTAGTCTTACGATGGAAATAAAAGGAAGAATGTCTTCATGTTAGGTATGTCACAGATTATGAAGAGTATCATCAAAGCATGTCGAAGCTTGTTGCATGTAAAGGTACACTTGAGGCTCAATTTGGAAAAGCAATGGAAGGAGAAAATATGTCAAAAACTGTTCAAATGAGTGTTGTTTTTCATATTTTGTCTAGAGGGCATCCTATGACAGACTACCTAGAATATTCTAGTTCATTATCTTTTTTGAATGTTCCTCACTATCCCTACACACATTGGTCAGTAAACGTTGGATGGGAATGGGTAAAGTGTCTTGCTGTAGTGGAAAAGGAAGATTTAAAGGAGAAAGTAAAAGAGTCAAACCTCATTGCATTATCTTTAGATGAAGTTACTACGGTAGACAATACTTCTTGGGTCTGTATGCATTTGTATACTGTACAACATGTTCACCAAGATCATCTTCTTTGTGTTCATAAAATGAAGGACAGTTCAACATCGCATAATATATTTGAACTAGTCAAGAAATATTTGAATGAAATTTCAAGTATGGATGAGTTGACAATTACAAAAGAGTTGGTGTGTGTAGGAGCTAATGGAGCTGAAGTGATGCAAGGTCAAAGGACCAGTGTTTGCATAAAGTTACAAACTACTTGTGCACCATACATGCTTGGCATTCACTACATGGCCTACATAATAAATTTGGCATTCAAAATTGTAAGCAAGTTTCCTACAGTATCAAAAGTTGAAAATCTAGTCCACGAGATCCACACATACTTTTGCCGAAGTCCCAAACGTTTCATAGAATTTCAGAATTTTGCTGAGGGAATAACACTAGGAAACAAGCTTCTCAAGGATGTCGATACTAGATGGATCTCCCTGCATGGACTAGCGCAACGAGTTCTTTCAGAATATCAATCCTTAATTGGAGTGATGTATGAAAACCACAACACGATAGACAAAGCTCCTGACCTCTTACATAGGTTAAGCGATATAGAGACACTCTTGAATTTAGCTAGTCTTCTCCCCATGTTGGATGCAATGAACAATCTTGTGAAGAAAGCCCAAGACAGAGCTATGTAAATTAATGAATATGCCAATCTGCGTAAACATACATGCTTGGCCCTCGATCATCTATATCTAGATTTAACACAAGATGGCGTAGATTATAACTTGTGGCAAAAAATTATCCATTTGAATGATCTTGATAATTATTTACAGTTTAATGGAAGCGAGAACTTATGTATCTGTGTATGTCGATATGAGATACAAATGTACTAATTTAAGACTACCGGGCACTCTAGCAGAGAAGTACCTGTTAACGAGGAAGATTTTAAAGACATTGTTAAATCTGTTGGTGATAATTTGAAGGAAATTGAAAAATATCTTTCTTCAGAGATTTGTGAAAGATTTCCTCGAGATGAAATACTTGAAGCCATGAGTATTGTGTATCCTCAATTTTGGGAAAACTAAGATAACCCAAGATTTTTTCACGCTCAAGTAAAAATATTGATCGAACGATTTTCGAAAACTGTAACAATCAATGAGCAAAAAATAGAAGGAATTTTAAATGAAGATAAGCTAAGAAAGAAATGTAAGGATTTTTCAGTAGCTATTAAGGACCAGTATAAATCCATGGGCAAGGACAATGCCTTTAAATTGGGATCAATAAAAAGGGTTTGGACAAACTTAGGTCAGAGTGAAATATTGCATGATAAGATATCAGAATATTTCAAACTTGCTGATTTATGTCAAACAATGATATTGGGGTCAGTGGAGGATGAGAGAGTTTTTAGTACATTAGGATTTATGAAATCAAAGTTAAGAAACAAACTAGACAAGAATTTGGAAAATTGCTTGAGGATGAAAGGAACTGCATATAATATAAAAAAAAATTATTTTGATGGGGCACTCGCAATTTGGACGTCCACATGTGAAAGAAGAGGGACCGGCCTGTGCAACACTCCAATTCCAAAGGCTGGTACTGGTGGCACTACCATGGGCAGTGAGACTGGGACATATGACATTGACGAAAATGACATAGTGAATGTTGAATTTGAGACACAAGCCAAAGAAGGTGAAGAGTAGACTTAGAATCAAGAGCTTCAAGATGACTCTTTTACTCTATTTGATGTTGAACGTCAGATTTGAGACCCTGACTCCATTTGGGAAATGGAAGAGAATTAGCAGCTTTAAGGTATTTATACTGCACTACAAGATTCATGAATCAGTTTCCATTGTTCCAAATTGTAGTTGATGATATTTTATATTGTATTGAATGAAAATTGAAATTGTGAATCCTTGCACTTCATGATATTTTATTTTATATTGCACTTCATGAATCATATTCCAAAATTTAGTTGATGATATTTTATATTGTATTCCATGAAATTGTGATATTTTATATTTTATATTGTATTCCATGGTATTGAATTTGATATGTGTTTCTGCATAATTTTTAAAGAACAACACTTATCACTCAAATCATAAATTCCTATTGCATTTCCATTCATAAAATATTTGATAAATAACTCAAAGAATATTAATCCATTCCTTGAACAGAAGTTAACAGTTCAACATCCACAACTTATAAGCTAACATAAGCTAACAGTTCAACATAAATAACTTATAAAGACATGCACACAACTTAAACAATAAAAGCTTAAACTACCAAATCACCTAAATTATTCAGAGAACTCCTTACACATCCATCGCCATAAAATCTTTATTCACAAATAAAAATTCCACAACAATGAAATTAATCAAAAATTTATCATTCCACTAATAGACAATCCATTGGAAAACTACTTAGCAAAAGCACAATAAATCCACACAGTACACACCATAACTCAAAGATTGCGCATGCATGAACTTCACCATTGTCTTTCTATATTGAAATAATAGAAAAACAATAAAAATAGCAAAGTTTTTTTTGTCTTGATAACGGTTCCTTGAAGACAACCATTTTAGAAATTAAAATAAAAAGTCTTTGAAGTATCAAGAGAGCCAAATTAAAGAAAATAACATAAAAACTAAAAACTAAACAGCACCAACTCCTCTGCTTTCAATATTTTCCACCTCCTTCTCCTTCAGTAACACCTCCTATTCCTTTAATCTTTTCCTATATCCCCAGTACTTGGTGACAATTGCGGTGATGTTTTTGCTCCCTGGCGTTGTAGTAATCTATAACCTTGTTCTCCATTTTCCCAAAGCCTTTTCAGAATCACACAACATCTGAGATCTTCTCTCTTCTCTAGAATTATAAGCCTTCAGGTGGAGCTCCATTGCACTGAGTTTCAAGAAGGACTCCCATGTCACTGTAGCAGGATCAAATATTTCTTTATTGAATTTCTCTCTAAACTTCAGAGAGATCTCTCTTATATATAGAATCCTTTCGTTAAACTCATCAATAATTTCTGCTCCCAGAATATGAAAAAATATTTTTTAATTTCCTCCAACATTTCATAATATTTTTCAAGTGTGTTCTTAATTTCATTCACCAGATTATCATATATATATTCAATTTCCATTCTAATGAATCAGACTAGGAAGGGTCTAGCTCCTTAGGACTATTCAAAATTTTCTCACCAATTAATATCTTTGGATTTATAGAGTTCAATTCTTTCATTTCTTGAGAGAGCACATAGAGACTAGTTTGATCTTTTCTGAAATCTTGAAGTTCTCCTACTAACTCCTTCCTCTTGTCAAGAACTCGAGTGTAAAAATGCAAAGATTTATTCAGAAAGAAGATAGCCTCTTGAGATATTGTTTCGATCCCCTCACAAGTAGCTCTGGAATAGCTCAAATTCTTTTAAATTTTCTCTATGGTGAGCACATCAATGCCCTCTACTTGAGGCTGAGAACTTGAGGCTTCATCAGATATAGGAGGAGTGGCCATGAAAGAAATAAAGTTACTCAATGTGAGGACTTGAGATTTCAATTTTATATTTTCTTTCCTCTATTCTTTCACTCTTTTAATCAAGGTAATGACTGAATAATTGGCATGGTACATATCACCTTCCAATGTTGGAGGCCCCATATCAACATGTGTGAATTTGTAGTCCACCGTTGTTATTTCATCTTCATTTAAATCCTTGACAGGGTCATAAATTTCTAACATTTGATTTCCAGAAGTATCATTAGTCACCATCCTTGACATCCTCTTGGCTTTCTTAGGTTTTGAAGAGCTTTGAAGTAAATTTGCAACTATATCCACTCCAACTGTCATTGTAGGAGTATACTTTCTCTTCTTCTCCACTGCATTTTTTAGCCATCCTGGGGAGGCTACTACCAGACCAGAATCTTCTTTTCCAATAATAGTTTCTTTAGGAGCGATAGGAGTGAAAGGTGGATTATCAGGTGGAGAAGAGGGAATTTCAGATTCTTCAGATGTAGGAGGAAAGATATTATCTTCAGGGATCTATTTAAAGATAACTTCAAAATCTGCAGCCACGAGTTGAAGTTTTTCTTGATTGGTATTATTCTTAGGGCTAGGAGAAAGCACACTGTCTTGTTCACAGATGCTCTTCAACTTGACTATTTCTTGTGGCCTATCACCATCACCTCCTGACTAATAATTTGCACTAGATGACCTAACAGAGGGTTTCCTCGATGATACACTTGCACCAGATGCTTGCGTAGACCCTTGTTCATTCTTTTGTGATGACTTCGGCTCCTGAATAGGACCAACAACTTGCCGCCATTTCCCATCCAATGAATCTTGGGTTCTTTTAAGCACTGGGGTAGCACACACCCTCATATCTGAAATTTCACTTTGGTTCCAATCAACCCTAGGGTGGGATTTATCAGGAAATTTTTCATATCCAAGATCTAAGATTGTTGAATCCTCAGCTACATTTTCAGGAATGTCAAATTGAAGACCGAAAGCTTGTATCTATTTTAGCATTAGCCTCATATAATCTCTTCTCAAAACTTCATTCTCATTGAAACAATCTTCCCAAAAATATTTGATAGATGGGTGATGCCGAAATGAGCTCCCTCCATAGAGATTCTGCTTCACAAAACCCTTACTGTCAAAATTAGCTCTCATAGAAAATTTTTGGAGGTTATATTCCTTGAGAAGTCCTTCAGCTCCCCTGGCCATCTAGTTTGTTTTGCACAAAAAAGAAGGGGTCTCCAATGGGAAGGCATACCCTTGTTTCCCCATGTTCGTAGACTTAATATTAACCATTGCCATTTGTTGACAAACTTCCAGAAATATCATTAAATCTTTAGGATATAGAGGTAATTTCAATGGGGCTTTCTCAAAACCCCATATTCTTAGATAGGAAAACTTATCAAATTTGATATAAAAACTCCCATATTTTGATACAAGAGAAATGGATTAAGGGGAAAGGCGCATTTCTGGATTTCCATCTAGCTTCCTCATAGCCTCCATTAAGAATGCATCATTAACACGACAAAAATCATCCATTCCAAATTTTTTAGTGAACTGAGGAAAGTGTTTATACACAGGAATATCAGAAGTTGGGGTTCCTTGCGGCTCCAACCCTGCCCAAAAGGACCTCTGACTACCTACAATGTAGGTTAGGCAAGAACACATACAGAAAGTAGCAGTCCTATGGAAATTAATTAATTTATCATTCAAATGGAAGAAAATAACTTTAGCCCATTCAATGAAAATGTTCTCATCACAAACTGTCAAGATAAACTAGTACATCCAATCCTCAAATAACTCAATTTATGCATTCCCAAAAACACGGTGCAATAAAGCAATAGCATCTGCAATTTCTCCCTTAAAATGCAACCTTCTGAGTTTATTTGGTAGTTGCGACTTACCTTTCCTTTCAGTCTTCAACTAGGTTTTGGCCATGGAGTTCTTACACCAGTCTTTATTCGCTTTGAAAAATTCACCTGCCACTGTGACAAACATGTCTTCTAGAGGTTCCCTTTCTGGAATCCCTAGCACTTGGGAAACAACTTCAGGAGAAATTTCTATAATTACAATCCCATTCACAACTTTAATTTCCCATGTCTATGAAATGTACCTTCTCGCACATGCACTTATCAAGTCCACACTCAACACAACTTCCAGAGACCCTCCAGCCTGAGCTAGCCCACTTTCTAAGAGTTTTATATCTAGCTCAGACTTGTCATCCCTCTCCAGGCATGCACAAAATTCTTCTAACTTAAAAGGTCTGAGCTCCGTATCCCTTACGCCGACCGTCCGTTCACTCTGCATGAGCGCAAAATGCAAATTCGTAGAGAAATAATGTTTGCACCTCAGAAGTACTGGCCTTGGAAAAGAACAAGAATGCTGGCTAAATATCTGAGTAAAAGGAATGTTCACACTTGAGAAGTACTAGCCTTGCCAAAGAACAAGAATGTGGGCTAGATGTCTGAGTAAAACTTTGCCACACACTTATGTCGTTATTTTTGATAGCACATGCATTGAATGCGGCATTCAATTTCATTCCTCGAAAAGATAGCCTTGAAACATGCATGCTTTTGGAAATTCTTCAAAAGGAAGCTCTAGTTTAGTCCGTACATAAGTCCATAATGTCGCGTGGTCACTGAAACTAGGAACCTTAGAACCAAAGTTTGAAGTTTCAAAGTTTTTGAAACCTTCGACCCAAGATGACCAAGAAACTAGAAAGACTTGCAAGTTTGCAACTCAACAAAGTGAACGAACTTAGGGAATCAGGAATTTATGAAAATTCAGAACTCCGTGACAAGGTTATAAATTATAAAACTTTGATGACTAGTGATCGATAAGGTTATAAATTATAAATCTCCGAGGACTAGTGACTAAGGTTAAGAAAAGCACCAAAACCGTGACTTTGAGTGATAGTAACCACAACATGTCATTAATCTTCTTTGTCATTATGCATTGATGTATATTTTAATTCTGGATCTAGTTTAATGAACCAGTTAAAGTACCTTGATTAAAGCATGAATTCATATAAATGTTTAGTGGATCTGATAAGTAGTACTAGTCATGGAGATTGAGTATCAATCTTTGAATTTTAATGCAATTTAACTAAGATTATGGATACCTGGAATTAAAGCCACCTTATAGTTCATATTTTAATTGTGTTAAAAGTAAAACTTGAACATGTACTAAGCGATTCATCACTCAGCTCAATGCTTAATAACATATTAGCAATAGTCTTAGTAGCATATACAACAATGAACATCAATAATCGTTTGAAGTGTATCTAGTAGTTGAAACCACTATCATACCTTTTCTTCAAATGAAAAAATAAATAATACAGATAATTTATCATTTAACATCGACACATTACTGAAGTCTATGTTAGAACAAAGACAACTCTGCACAGAGCTGAGTTGGAACTTGGAAACCCATATTATCAAAAATCAAATCACTGCAACACCTTTTCTAGCAACTTCCACTATTCAGGTGGTGGAATTGTCATTTTTTCTAACTGATGTTGTTTGACTTGAAGATTTGTTAACAATTCATGATTCAAATTGGAACTTGTCTTGCATTCTTCATTCAATTTTACATTCAAGGTTAACAATGGTTTGATGGAATCCAAGTAGTTCACCGCATATGGTTTCTAAGGAAACTGGCCCAAATCAATCTTCATTGCATCCTCCATCTTCTTTCTGAAATCATTCTTTCCAATGAATCGCTCATTTGTCTCAAAACCCTCTGACAAACTAAGTTCTGTGAAGTTCCTTACCTTTTCATCCACCTTCATCTTTTCTACAACCAAATTCAAATATTCCTTTGTTTCACATATTCTCAAACAATTTTCAATGATAGATGGAAATGTCATTGATGTAGTAAGTCGATTAGTAATCCCTTTTGATTTCAAAACATTGTCACTGGCTTTGTAGAATATTTGTTGAATTTATTTTATAGATTTCTCTAATGCTAGCACATTTTTGTTGTCCACTAAATATTTGTTGAGCTTCTTATGATGTTGTCTGATAGCATCAATCAATTGAAACGTGTCACACAAATGATCAATCCTCTACATTATTCCATCCCAGATCTTTTGTTTCATATGGCCCATTGTCTCTCTACAAAATGCAGATAACTTATCTTGACAAGTCTCAATTTCATTTTTTTCTTCCATCACCTTTTCCACCAATCTTTCATTTTTTTTTCTCTCCTTCTCCAATTTTTGTTCCCACTGTGCATTTCCATTCGCAATGCTTACTCTTAGTTTTTCTGAAGTGGATTTTTCCTCATCATATTTCTTGTTTCTCTCATCTAGCCTTTTCTTCAGTTCATTCACTACAGTCTCATTCTGCTTATCCTCTTTTGCTTGTTGATGCAGAGGCATATTTTTTTATTCTTTTTTCTAATTCATTGCTCTTGTTATCTGTTGCTTTCCTCTTTGCTTTCTCATTTGCTAGGTCTGCCTGTAACTTTTCAATTTGAGTCTACAACCTTTTGTTCTCTCTATCTTGCTTTAACAATGATGTGTATACCAATTCATTGTTCTTCTTTGATACATTAATTTTGTCAGTATTTATGAGTCCAAAAAAATCCAATTGAATATTGTTCATCTGGAATTTAGATCGAGCCATCTGATTTGTTGGTTTATCTTGCACTGTGGGAACAAGAAATGTGTACTCCATGACTTCTTTATTTGTGTCAAATGTGGGTAATACCATGGTTGTGGCAGGCTTTGAAGTTACAATAGATGCACTCTCCATCAGTTGCTTCTTTTCTTTTTTATTCATGTCTGATTTCTTTTTAAACTGTTCAATGTAATCAAAACCTAGGGACACAGGAACAATGGAATGCTTGAATGGTGAAGGAATAGGAGTAGTAGTACTTTTTGTTGCTAATGATGTCACAGCCAGACTAACTGGCACTGGGGGGTGCTTGGAAATAACTCCTTTGTGGTGGATCCACTGGTAGTGTGACTTGGACCTGTCAAAATCCTTTGCCTCTTTTGCATGCCTTAATCACCTGGTGTTTCTATGGTATATTGTATTGTTGTCCTCTTGTGTGTAGTTTTTTGTTGTAGCACATGTTGACCACTACTAGTACTACTACCCATACCATCGCCACCAAAGGCAGTGTCAGTTGCACTAAGCTCTCCACCATGGGCATGTCCTAGTTGTGATTGTGTCTAACCATGAGGATGAGGATTTGAAGCTCTAACAAATTGTCTTGTATGCCCTAGGTCTACTTTTCCACCTCCAATCCCAAGGCCAAAAAAATCACTTGCTTTTCTATGCTCTACATCTATCACCATCCAAGGGCCTTGTCTTTGGGATCCCAAAGTACCACCTTCATAACCCATTTTTTTAGCTATGGTTGCTCTAGTAGTACATGCTTCTTTTGTAGCCTCACTTAAACCAAGTTTGAAATTGACATGGCTTCCTTCTTCCCTATCATCATTAGATTCATGATCACTTTCTTTATCTTCTTGTTCATCTGGATGCTCTATATTCCACAATTTACTAAAGTCATTGTCTTCTTCGTTATCTCCATACTCTGGAAGAGCTCTTGGTTCACCTAGCTCCTTCCTCATAGACCAAAAGGCAATAATTTTTTATCGTGACCAATTTTTTTTCTGTAACTTCCTTCTCTAGAGAACCTGGCATTTTTACTCTACTACATGGTTTAGCACTTTTTTGATAAAAATTGTTGTATCTCTTGATTGTCTTTCGATGCAATGCCATAATTTCTGCTAACAATTGCTCAAAATAAATACCATTCTCAACAACACTTTTCTCCATTGCAATTTTGATCTCATCCCAATAATCCGTGTTTCTCAAGTTTTCGAGCAAGGGTTTACTTTCATGTTGAATTCTACTTGCAACATTCTTATTGAGCACAATCATTGATTTAATGGTGTCACATGGATCATATTGCCAGTGACAAATAGCATCAAAATAAAAAAAATTCAAAAGATTATGTGCCACACCAAATTCTTTTCTCTTGAATGTGATCCCTCCACATGAAAAAAGTAAAGAAGGAAATAAGGTCTTCTTTTGCTAACCGGTAAAGTGCAGTTCATCAGTACTCCACATCTGTCTTACATATTCCAAAGAAAAAACCCTTTCTGTCACATGTATTGGAAGTTTGTATGGTTGTACTCCCGATCCATAAAATCTTAGCACAATATATTCTTCCATTAAGTACCAATCAACCAATTGTATTTCTTTTCCTAGTTGAATGCAGTTTCTACATGGCATAGGCAATATAGGCATTGGAGTATTTGTAATTGCTTGATGCAATGGAGCCAAAAAGTAGTCTACAAAATTACTGTAGTTCCTTTGAGAATCATGCATCCTTATAACAGTGGTCCATTCATATACTGGAGCCATTTTCTTTTCCTCAGGATTACTATAGGGCCGAATCTGAAGGTTGTTGGTTTGAAACATTCCTTTGAATTTCAATAGAAAAAGATAGCACAAGTAGGTTGTGAACCTAAATGTCTTGGTGGAACCTCCTTTAATCATTAAAAATTGTTTATGCATGGATTCTACAATGTGCTCAATAAATTTATATTTGACATGTTGAACACCATAATGGATATTATACACCGTTTCAAGGAGGCATGCACCCACTTCCAAATTGCTATCCAATCTGAGGCAAAATGCTAGCATGTAAATAGTATCTTGAACCCATGGTTTAAAAATTTCCAAATCATAAGATGGCTTATGATCACCTTTCAATTTGTTTCTATCCTAAACTATTCTGTTTAAGAAAGATTTTTTCTCCATTTCATCCACTACTTCATAATCACTAGCAAGCTTTTCTAGGTCAATGTGGACATTTCCAAATTCTTCACCTTCGGTTGTAAATGTAAACCCTAACACTTTTCCAAGTTCTTCTGCATTAATGGATAAAAATTCTTCTTTTCTATCTTTATTAACAATTGCTCTTTTTTCATCATCATAATTTTGGCCACAGACCATGATAAATTCAAGGCAAGGGAAAACCTCATGTAACATCATGTGCTCTAATCCAGTTACCCACGGTGCATTGATACTATTAACTTGCATTTTCTTTGAGGCCTTATTCTCAGATGAAAATATAAGTTATGAGGTACGCCTACCATAGGTTTCAGGATCATAAATATCATGGTATTCATCAGTGAAACCTGGGGTTTTAAGCAATTTTGCATTATGTATTTTTTTATCTGACATTGCTCTAGTGGTACTGATGGTAGACATGCTTATACAATGTGAAATTGTGAATTCCCTATTAGTCCTTAATTTTTCTTAATTCTTAAGTCTCTTAGCCCTAAACCCAAACTTCAAAGTTTGACAAAATAAGATTTTAAGAAATGTCAAACGATGAAACGTAGCCACAAGAATTCTTTCACTTACTTGACTTTTGATTCTTGGAAAGATTAATGTCGACAGTCGTGGAAACTGGGTTTTTGGAATGGCTTTGTCGGAAGTGGAATTGTGGAACCCAGAACAGGGTGGTGTCACGGTGCGCTGCAATGAGCAAACTGAAGACTGAAATCTCCCCGTGTGTTGACCCTCTCACTTAAAAAAAAAATCACTTAGTAGTATAAACTGAAAGTTCTTTTTTCAGTCCTGTATTGACAACAAATTCTAAAGAATCTAAACTATTGATCTTTGTAAATCTAATGGTTATAGGGTGATTCCAGATGTTTAGGTTCGCAACCCTAGTGCTTCGTGCATTTCATTCTAGAATGCAACTACAACCATACATCAAATGTTCATCGAACGGTTGAGTAATTTATGATATATATTATAAATAGTAAACATGTGTTTTAAAGTTATTTTCAACCTATAATGCACTAGAATTCACATCAACGCCTTTACAAATGGATTACAATGTCACATTAATAGCACAACCATTAATAGCATAGTAACACTTAATGTTGCAAAAGACTTAATAAAAGGAATTACAATGTCACATAATCACATTAATAGCACAACCATTTATTTTTATTACAACTGAATGAGAATTGTCAATTTCACATTATTACATAGTACAAATACAAAAGTAAGCGCAAGCACCAAGCTTCTTCCATGGTCTCTGAGTCTTGATTCTCTATCATCTGAAAATAAATGCATGGAGGAGGGCCACTGCCAATCATGGTTTCTAAAAAATATGGATGGGGAAAGGGGGGAAAATCAAACTGGGGAAATTAGAGCTGTTAAAGATACAAAAATTATTTATCCCCTTTGAAAATTAGAGTCATGCAGAGGATGAGGGGTTGTAAAACTACTCCCATATTCTACTTTCTACTTCCATGCACTTGGAGAGCACTTATCTCCATCAGAGCTCCCCATCATAGCTCAAAACCTGTCTGAGAAGTCTGGTCAACCAAATCAAATTCTTTCCAATTCCACTCATTCTGAAATTGAAGGAAATTGGTCTTTTACTCTGTAACTACATAACTGCAGGAAGGAGAATTTAGAGTATCCCCAATAATACCAGATCTTCTTCCTGAATCCTTATTAACCCTACAAAATGAAAACCCTTATGAAAATTCAAACATTGCACTTGAGAGTCAATAGTATAGCCTTTAGCCTTCAACGAATTATTTCAGTTGTGCTCGCTATCCTTATTTATGGGCCAACAGTGCCACCAACAGTGCCACTACCAGCCTGGTCCCTGTGTACACCTCACACGTGTCACGTGTGAGGTTGGGTTACTATAGTGATAATCATAATTCATGCAAACCAAAAAACAAACTTAATCGATTCGAGTACTTAACTTTAGTATTTGTATTGCTTTATGTTTTACTTTTAAGTTTTAAATCTGCATGCAATTCTTTCATAAATAGACAACTTCTTAAAGGAAAAAAAAATTGATATGAATAGATTCATCAATTTCCTTTCTATGCTTTTTAATAGCACAATTGCTATGATTTCATCAATTGCTTTTTAATAGCACAACCATTTATTTTATTGCAACTGAATGAAAATCTCACATTATTACATAGTACAAATACAAATGTAAGTGCAATCACCAAGCTTCTATTGGACCGCTAGCAAAAACGTAAATGTAATACATATTTGTTTGAAAATAATGGGACTTTCTGGGTCAACCATGGGCTCTGAAAATAAATGCATGGGACTTCCCAGATCAGGCAGTAGCTTTGAAAATGAATGCATAGAGAAAAGGGGCCCAATCAAACCAGGGAAATGGGAGCCATGAAGATACAAAATGTACTTCTCCCCTTTGAAAATCAAAGTCATGCAGAAGATGAGGGGTTGTAAAATTGCTCCCATATTTTACTTGTAGCTTCTATGCACTGGGAATAGCAGTTATGCCCATCATAGCACCTCTCCTGGTTCAAAACATGTCTAAGAAGTCAGGTGAACCAAATCAACTTCTTTCCAATTCCACCCATTCTGAACTTGAAGCCTAAATGAAATTGGTTGTTGATTCTGTGACTACATAACTGCAGGTAGGAGAATTTAGAGTATCCCCAATAATGCCACATGATCTTCTTCCTGAATCCTTATTAACCCTACAAAATGAAAACCCTTATGACAATTCGAACATTGCACTCAACAGTAAGGTATTTAGCCTTCAACGAATGATTTTAGTTGTGCTCACTAGTCACTATCCTTATTTAGTTATATATGGGCCAATAGTGCCACCAATAGTGCCACTACCAGCCTAGTTCCTATGTACACCTCACACTTATCACATGTGCACTGTGAGGTTACGTATACCATATATTCATGATTCATAATGGTGATTCGTGCAAACCAAAAAACCAACTTAATTGATTTGTGTAACAGTAACTTAAGCCTTACATGTACAATTAAAAGGTTTAATTTGATTGACGTCTGGCTACACACAAGTTGTACATCAAGCCTTACATGTACAATTAAAACTTAAGCCTTACATGTACAATTAAAATGTTTAATTTGATTGACATTTGGTTGCACGCAAACTGTACCTCAAGCTGACAAGTGACAAGCTGTCAAAATCACCAAACTCTAGTGTCACTCGAACGATATGAATTATGAAAATTTGAAATCATTACAAATCTTGTTTCATTAAAACTATGACTCATGAGCTGTCCAATCAATCGCTTCGGATGTTCATATGGCATTAATCGCCACAAGCAGTACGACTACCACATGTTCTTCAAAAATATTGAGAATTTCAATTAAATGAAATGTAATATGCCAATTCATTGAAAAGAGAGAAATGATCCTTGATCTTGCCACGTGTCTGCATCTAATGGTTTTAATGTTATTCTGGAGGTTTCAATTCACAATTCTACTGCTTTAGAGATTTACTTGCGGAATGCACCTACAATCGTCCATCAAAAATTCATCGAATGGTCATGGTTAGATTGATTTACAACATCTTTTGTGTAAAACGTTCTTAATTTTTTAAGCATTGGTCCTACATTCTTCCTAGGTGGTCCCTCTTTTAAAACAAACTTAATGCACGTGCATATTTTTGCCACTTAAGTTCTTCTATTGCTCATCGCCAAAATCCAACCCGTCAGATTCATTACCATGATGATGACCCTTGATCTAGCCACGTGTCCACATCTAATGGTTCTAGTACTATTTCAGAGGTTTCCATTCTCAAATTTAGTGCTTGAGAAATATACTTCCGGAATGCAACTACAGTTGTCCATCAAAATTTTTTTGAACGGTCTTGGTCCATAATGTCGTGTGGTCGCTAAAATTTGGAACCTTAGAACCAAAGTCTGAAGTTTCATTTTTTTGAAACTTCCAACCCACTGACTACAAAGACGACCAAGAAAGACTTGCAACTAAGTTACTAAGGTAGTAAGGTTAGGAAAAGTACCAAAACCTCGACTTTGGTGAATTAAGATAGGAAAGGTGACAAGCACAGTGCATTTATGGAGAAGACTGGTGAAATGAGGTGTTATAATGACATTCACCTATCACCCTCGATGCTTCTTCGAGTTTGAGTGTAAGGATAATAGGATTGTATCCTTTCGGTGGTGGGTGATAGGTTGGAAGCCAGTGAAACAGAAAATCAATGGAGGCTAGTTTCACCATGACATCACGAAGGAAGCTGGACCCCTTTGTGGGTAAAGCATCTGTGCAAAGGCTGTGAGGTTTATTTCTCTACAAGGAAGAGTAGGTGGTGCAAGCAATTCAAATAATGTTGGGGGATGGATTCAAAAAATTGACACATAGATTCAGAATGAATATGGATATCTATTTGTTGGTCATGGCTTAGGGTTTAGACTTAGGAGAACTGGTGAACGAGGTGAGGAGAGTAATGAAAACTCTGGTGCATAAATATTTTTTAGTGGACATGGAAATCATTCTGCAACGGGCGATACTAGGAGTAGGGTTGGTAAAAATAGAAGGAATGGATGCTGGGGGCCTGGAGCTTGTGGATTTAAATCACCTCTTTATCAGATGGCCAAAGGGTCGCACTAAAGACTGGTGGCGGGAAGGATCCAAGCGTGGGTGGAAAGCACTTAAAATCTGTGCTGAGCTAATGGCATTAGAGGAAACAATAGAAAATCTAAAAGAAGTTGCTAGAGAGGAGATGCGCGAAAAGAAGGGACTATGTTCACGGAAGAAGCCAAAACCGTTAAAGGAGATACTGCCACTGGAGATGGGCGAGTCTTCGAAGAAGAATGAGTAATAATGGTTAACATAAAGTGTAGTTTTTGGTTTTTTTTTTAGCCTCTTCTACAAAGGTGTAACTATTTAGGAAAGTTCTGATACTCTGGTTTTTGAGGTGGTTATTCAACTTTTTTAGTAGTTTTTGGATGTTCAAAGTTTGTAGAATCTGTATTTTTTTCTTTATAATTAATAAAATAAACAAGTATCACCGATTAGCTTTTTTGGTAGTTTTTGGATGTTGCAAACTTTATAGAATCTGTATCTTTTGCTTTATAATTAATAAAATAGAAAAAGTATCACTAATAAAAAAACATTCTTAAATTTTTAAGCCTTGGTCCTACGTTCTTCCTAGGCGGTCCCTCTTTTAAAATAAAATTTATGCTATCGCTCATCGCCAAAATCCAACTTGTCGGGTTCATAACCATGATGATGACCCTTGATCTCTCCACGCGTCCACATCTAACAGTTCTACTATTATTCTGGAGGTTTCAATTCACAAATCTAGTGATTGAGAGATATACTTCCAGAATGCAACTAAAGGTGTCCATCAAAAATTCATCGAACAGTCATGGTTAGATTGATGTGCCACATCCTTTGTGTAAAACGTTCTTAAGTTTTTAAGCCTTGGTCCTACGTTCTTTCTAGGCGGTCCCTCTTTTAAAACAAACTTAATGCACATGCATATTTTTGCCACTTAAGTTCTTCTATCGCTCATCGCCAAAATCCAACCCATCAGATTAATTACCACGATGATGACCCTTGATCTCGCCACATGACCACATCTAACGGTTGTAGTGTTATTCCAGAGGTTTCCATTTGCAAATCTAGTACTTGAGAGATATAATTCTAGAATGCAAGTACAACTGTCCATTGAAAATTCAACGAATGGTAGTGGATTCGCCACTGAATTTAATTGGCCAATGAATTTTTTTATTAGTTTGTTATTATGTTTAATTCGCCAATGTTTTTTTCTTAATCATTTGAAAATAGGTTTAATTCGCCAATGAATTTTATTTTTTTGTTTGAAAAAAAAAATGCCAACAAAATTATTTTTTCTAGTTTGAAAATAGGTTTAATTCACCAATGGAAATATTTTATTGGTTTGAAAATAGATTTTAATCGCTAATGAAAATATTTTAGTGGTTTTAAAAAATTTGCAATTCGCCAGGATTTTCCATAGACTTCTAGCGATTACAAAAGATTTGCTAATGGGGAATTTTTTTTCACAAAAAACGAAAAAAATTGCCTCTAAAATTAATATTTTTTTCAGGAAGTATGAAAGATTGGCCAGGATTTTACAGCTTCTCCGAGGGGGGGGTTTCTTAAAGTTTTCCCTGATTAGCTTAATTTCCCATGGATAGAATAAATATGACACATGGGGGTTGTGCAATGACTATATATCCCTCAAGAAGATAATTATGAATAGCCTCAACCCTATTCCAAGGATTGATGACTTTTTATCAATAATGATATTAAGTCTCTAGGTACTATCATATTCATATTGATACCAAAAACATCTAGAAGATAATTTTCAAGGTAAGAGAAGAATTATTCAAGTGGTATTTTGATGCAGGAGCATATGTGGTTGAAGACAATCTTGCATTAACCAAAAAGAATTAAATTTTGATGATAAATGGATTGGAATAATGTTTTATGTCATATTTTGATTTTCTTTTCCAAAAATTAGATTTTCAATAATTGGACAAAATTTTGGTTACAAAGTTGTATTGGGAAAAGTGCTTGAAAATGCAATTTAAAAGTTAAAATGGCAAAAATCAGACTTGGGCGTGGGATTTATTGGGGGTTATGAAATGTTTTATGCTATTTAATTTTCTTTATTTGATACAAGTAGGAATGGGACACCCATGACATGCATGTTGGGAAAAATTTGAATTTGGATTCCTATTTGTTAAAGGAGATAATGAATGTGTTGGCTAGTGGAGGCCTAGATCTTCTTGGAAGTGGTGTAAACATGCATTGGAGAGTCAAAATTTGCAATTTATGAAAATTAATTTATTTTCTAGGTTGGGGCATGGAGTTGAAGAGTTTCCAATTGCAAGTTTCAGGAGATAGTGGCTGCAAAAGAATTGATTTTACACAAAGTTGTTTTGATTTTTTAGTTCTAGAATTTGGAGTTGCAAAGGTTGGGCATGGCTTTTCCTGGAGAGTTTTTTTAAGACTTGTTATTTCAGGTTGGAGTTGATAATCAGCAGAAAATAACATGGCAATATCACTGGTGCATTGTGCGAGTGATTTCTAGAAGGAAGTTGTAGGTAAAGAAGGAAATTGCAAGAAGATGAAAGATTGATGAGGAATCACCTGTAGATGATCTTGTTGCTTGTAATATATCATAGAATCTGATATTTAATATTTTTTATTAGTCCAAAGGGCCACATATGTTGTTCTTACAATTTGATTGTGATTTCCATGAGTTGCAGGAGACATTGAGCAATAAAAATCATCATATGTGTTGTTGATTTGTTTGTTTTAATCAAATTTAAGAATTCTCCATTGTATGTTTTGAGTTTGTTGAGAGTTTCAAGAAATCTCTTGCATTAGAGGTATCGGAGTAAGCTATTCCTAAGTTTGTAGGAAAAGTATTGAATAAAGGTAGTTTGCAACAAAACCTATGAGTTGTGGGTGTTGTTAAAATTCCTCCAAGAGTAGACCATCATGATAGAGGTGGAGGTAGAAACCCTCATGGTATAGAATATTTCAGAGCCCTTATAAGATAAGTAGAGACATTGTATGAAGAGTTATGTAGAAGAGTTTTGTATAGAGAAAGAGATAAGAGTGAAGATGAAGCTGAGAATGAGGAGCCATTCAAAGAAGAAGCATATGATGAAATTGATCCTAGATAAATCATATTTCTTAGAAACCTTTCCAAGATTGGAAAAATACCAAAGATGGGGGTCTCAACATTTAATGGAAGCTTGAATCTAGAGGATCTCCGAGACTAGATAAATGACATGGAAGAATTCTTTGAATTCAAAGAAATTGAAAATCGTGAAAGAGTGAAGTTTGCAAAGACCAATTTGAAAGGAAATGCAAGTATTTGGTGGAGAGAAATACATATTGAAAGAGGTAGGAGAGGAAAGGAAAATATTACAAATTGGGATAGAATGGTTGAGAAGCTTAAGGGACAATTTATTCCAATGGATTATGAATTGGAATTATTAAAGAAGATGCATTAACTGAGGCAACAAGGAAAATAAATTAAGGAATACACTGAGAAGTTCCAAACTCTTTTGATTAGAATGGGACATTTAGAAGCCAACAAGGAGAAGGTAGCAAGATACATCAATGGACTGAAGCCAAGAATTCAAGAAGAATTAAGTTTGGTAATAATTTTTAATTTGGAAGAAGCTTATCAATTTTCTTTGAAAGTTGAGGAAAAGTTGAATAGAAAATTTAAGAATAAACAAAAAGGAATGAGTAGAGTTTATGTATAGAAACATGAGGATAAAATTCAGATTGAATACACTAAGGGCAATAAATATGAAAGAGATGAGAGTTCAAACTAGTCTTGCAAGAAAAAATTCAAAGGAAGAGGAAGATCGAGTATCTAGGATTCAAAAGAGGAGGCTTTCAAGGAACCTATTTTAGGTGTGGAGAAGAAGGGCATATAGCATATGATTTCCCTCATAATCAAGAAAAAAAAAGGACTAAAAATAATGCAAGGAAAGAAAATGTAAATGAAGAAGATGCAAAGCTTCACATTTAGAATATGTAGAAATTTGAGAAGCACTTGTTAGTAGAAGAGCCCTGATGAATGAAGGAAAGGAACTATATCAAAGGAAAATATTGTTTTGAACAAGATGTAAGTGTGAAGGTAAAGTATGTAATGTTAGTACTAATGGTGGAAGTACAAATAATCTAGTTTTTGAAGAAATTGTAAATACATTGAAGTTGGAAAGAAGAAAACACCCGCATCCATATAGGATAGCTTGGTTACAAGATGATAAGAATGTTGGC
Source organism: Sequoia sempervirens (assembly GCA_007258455.2). Classification (NCBI taxonomy): domain Eukaryota; kingdom Viridiplantae; phylum Streptophyta; class Pinopsida; order Cupressales; family Cupressaceae; genus Sequoia; species Sequoia sempervirens. Next base: position 181,341,399 of record VDFB02105785.1, on the reverse strand, counting down.
AGATGGTTAGTGGTCCCCTTGAGATTTGTGACATGGACTAACCACCTCCCATGGATCTGTTAACTCCGGCGGTTGTATCGGGAATTAATAGGTCTATCTTTTGGTGCAACGACAACCGTGGGGCCAACAATTGGTATCAGAGCCAAAGGTGTCAGGTTTGAATCCTATCAGGTAACGTTGAGGGGGAGATTGTTGGCAGATGATTAGTGCTCCCTTCGAGATTCATGACATGGGCTAATTGCCTCCCATGGATTCGTTAACTCTGGCAGTTGTATTGGGCATTAATAGGTTGATCTTTTGGTGCAACGACAACCGTGGGGCCAATAAAGAAAGTTTTGGTTAGTGAATAATGACTTGTTAAATTTAAGATAAGATAGTATTATGATGAGATAATGTGTGATATTATGCCTATGGATCTTTATCATGTTTTGTTAGGAAGATCTTGGAAATTTGACAGGTGTGCAGTGCATGATGGGTATGCCAATACATACTCCTTAATAAAGGATTGAATCAAGCACAAGTTGAAGCCATTGAGTAATGAAGAAGGAAAGGTATGAAATAACACAAGAAATTGTTTGATTAATGGTGTTAAATAGTTGGTGAAGGAAGATGAGGATGAAGATCATGATTTACTAATGCAAGTTGTAACAACATTGATTGCATTCAAAATGGGTATAATAAAAAATTTAGTGGAGAAGGAAGAGGTAAAGTCATATTTTTGTGAAAATATTGTTGTTGATTTATGTGAGTACGATAATATTAGTGTTCAAGAGGATATTGCAACAATGAACACATTGGTAGATGAAGGTACTATAGTTGAAAGTGTGGAAGTAAATGAGAAAGTAGAAGTTTAGTTGTTTGACGAAGAGATTAGTGCAAATGTAGATCTTATGATTGATAGTTTATTGTAGGATGGGAAGGATGAATCACTTGTTTGTTTGACTAACATTGATGTGAGTGTAGAGGACAAAGAGATTGTAGCTAAAAGTTGTCTTTTAGAAGGCAAGGAGAAAGAGGAACACCATGTTGAAACCAATATTGGTGAGGAACAAATTGTTGTAGCAGTGATGAGAAAGAGGCAATGCATGAATTTTATGATTTTACGGAGGTAGAGGAAATGGATGCTTATGACTTTCCAAAATTTCATAGTGCATATTGGTGGGAGTTGGATTATGTGAAAAGAGGGAGGAAGAGAGGAAGAATGAAGGATGGAAGAGACATAAAATTGTAGGGAAAGGTGAGAAAAAATGTTCAAGTAGACAAGGTGAAGGGATGGATTTAGGATGAGCATGGAATTTACAAATGTTTATGAGTTTCACTCGTGAATCATTTTCTTTCTACCATGTGTGTCTGATGTAAGAGCATCCACGACTGAAGATGATCGTGCATCAACCAAAAAGAATTAAAGTTTAATGAGATATGGCTTGTAATAATGTTTTATGTCATATATTGATTTTCTTGTCCAAAAATCAGATTTTTCATAATTGGAAAAAATTTTGGTTGCAAAGTTGTATTGGGGAAAGTGCCAAAAAATGTAATTTAAAAGTTAAAATGAAAAAAATCAAACTTTGGAGTGGGATTTCTCAGGGGTTATGAAATGTTTTATCTTATTTAATTTTCCTTATTTGCTACAGGTAGGAATGGGATACCCATGACGTGCATGCTAGACAAAATTTGAATTTGGGTTCCTATTTATGAAGGGAGAGAATGAATGTGTTGGCTAGTGGAGGCCTATCTTCCTAGAAGTGGTGCAAACGCCCATTGGAGAGTCAACATTTGCAACTTATGAAAATTAATCAATTTTCCAGGTTGGGGCATGAAGTTGGAGAGTTTCCAGTTGCAAGAGATAGTGGTTGTAAAAGAATTGATTTTACACAATGTTGTTTTGATTTTTCAGTTCTAGAATTTGGAGTTGCAGAGGTTGGGTGTGGATTTTCATGGAGAGTTGTTTTCAAACTTGTTATTGCAATTTGGAGGTGATAATCAACAACAAGTAACTTGGCAATACCATTGGCGCATTGTGCCAGTGATTCCTAGAAGGAAGTTGCAAGTAAATAAGAAGGAAATTGCAAGATGGAAGATTGATAAGGACTCACTTGTAGATGATCTTGTTTCCTGTAATAGATCATAGAATCTGATTTTTAATATTTTTCATCAGTCCAGATGGCTGCATATGTTGTTTTTACAATTTTATTATGATTTCCATGAGTTGTAGGAGACATTGAGCAATAAAAATCATCATATGTGTTGCTGATTTGATATTGTTTTAATAAAATTTTAGAATTCTCCTTTGTATGTTTTGAGTGTGTTAAGAGTTGTAGTAACTCTCTTGCATCATGTTTATGCTATTTGGTCTAAGAAACACTTAAACCAAATTCTTTTGGATGATGAACGACATTATTAGTTCATTCACCACTTCATTTGTTATAGTCTACCTTGATGATATCCAAATCTTTAGTGAAAATTGGGAGGAATATTTATACCATATTGACCAAGTGTTTGAAACTTTATTCAGTAGAACAAGCTATATGAAAACATGGAGAAGTGTTCATCTCCAAGTCAAAGATATAGTATCTAGGATATATTATAGACACAGGGAATACATGTGGCCTTGGGGCAAAAGCAAGAAGTTGGGTCCACGAAGAGTGGAAGTTTTGGCTAAAAAATATATTGTAGGAAATATGTACATGTTATTAAAAAATGTGTAAGTGTTATGCTTCAGGTACACACTAAAAAAAGTGTACGCATTTTATAATGCATATGAGTCATTTATTTAAAAAATTAAATACCTTTTAGAAATGCATATGCGTTATAAAATGTATATGTGTTATAACACGTACACTTTTTATAACACATATGTGTTTTATACTGCGTACACATTATAACACTCCATAACATCCACAAAACACCACAAAATATTCTAGCATCATCAAAATATTATGCAACATTGCCACAACCACCTAGAACAAATATTACTTTCATTCTATGCAACCAAACACACTATCACTAAACTTCAATACAAGAACTAAACTTGTGGAGCAACTCAACACCTTAAACTCTGAGGGAAGATATTTAATATAGATAATACATGCATCTTCCCAAATCCACAAGACCATAAACCTTAATACAAATAAATGTGGAGCAATCCCATTTCTCCCAGACAACCTTCTACATAGATAGATAAATTGTCAAACACATTTTTTACTGCATAACGATCTAGAACCCAAAACTCTGGTTGTAACACCTTTGATCATCATATCAAAACCATGTAAGCTTATCTTCAATCATAAAGAAATGTAGAGAATAACACTAAACACACCTCTATCACATTGCACACCCTTTTATTCAAATTTTCTCAAAAGCACTTGGAAACCAATGAACTTACTGTAACTACATCACAACCATACAAGACATCAATGAAAAAATAGATGCCAACACCACAACACCTTCTTATTAAACCATAATACATCCATATTAGCATCATAACTAACAACACTAATGATAGTACCACCAACAACTCCAACACTATCAATCTCCATCAATCTCCATACTATTGACATTAATGACCAACTGTCGACATCAATGAAAACACTAGCAGCATACTTGCACCAATCTCCCCCTTTGTCATTGATGGAAACACCGGCTCTGAAAAACCATCAACAAAAAAATCAACTTTTCATTAAGTAGCACTCCCCTAACAGGGGTAGACTTCACTCTCTCCTTGTACCTTTGTTCTTCAGACACCATGTACTCTCTACAATCTCTCCCCCTATCTAAGGAGTTCTTCAACCATTAAAATCCCCCTATGTTTTTCAAATCATACTCTCCTCCTTTGACATCAATTCTTCCCTTATGTTTTTCATGTGTTTTCAAACTTCGCTCTCTCTCCCTTTGACATCAATGGAAAGGGAAACAACTTTCCCTTTGACAACACTTGCATAGGATTTTTCTTTTTTGATTTCCCTCTTTGGTATCTACACATATCACCTTGACACCACTTGCACACTTCTCTTTAGGAAACACCAGCAAGCAAATACTCTCTCTCTCCACTACTCTCACTTCTCTCGACACTCCCCTTAGGGGCACAAGATATGCTCCACTTGACTGTACCAACAAACAATACCACTACCGACTACCCCTAAGAGGTAGCCTTCAACACCAATCCAAGACCAAGAATGTATCTTGAATTGCTTCCTCGAAAGGTGCACACACTTCATGCATCTAGTTGAAAGGAGGAGGGCCAATAACCCCTAATGTTACACCCCAATTGTGTAATTACTATTTACTATTTCTATGTAGGGTAAAATGTGAATGTAATGTGAATTCTAGAGATGAATAAATTGTGCTCATTTCATGTTATCAATATGAATGCTATCTTATTTGATATTATCTCATTTGATGTTATCTTAGTTGATGTTATTTCATGGGGAAATACTGTATATATGTGTGAATAGATGGTTATTGAATTATTATTCTAACTTTGGAGATGTTTATGTATACTACATATGTTGTGAATAGTTGACTGTCGTAGGCATGTGTTAATGGTTGCAGGTAAATGTTCATTCCTCCAAGTGGAGGGGAAACATCACTCAAGAGAAGATGTTGGTTAGTTAACTGGTAACATAAACTATCTGAGCATACACACACCACATTAGAATGATTGAGTTGAGTCAGTTTGTCGGTAGTTGGTTATTCATTCTTAGCTACTATGTCTACATTTGAGAGTCTTGTTTATTGCTGCATACAGTATTGGGTGATATTTATCTGTTTGAGCTTTGAGTCCTTCCTTATGACATTGTGTTGAATGTGCTTGGGTTGAGTCTTTGGGATTTATGAATGGTTATCTTTATGTCATTTCATATAAACATAAAATGTAGTATGTATATGGACATATATATACATATACATAGACCTGTGTATGAGAAAATTAGCAAAAGCACATGTATGTAAGTAGAAATACCCACATAGGTACACACACGAGGAAATGACTATATTTATCTATATATGTGTGAATATAGTCACAAGGTCATAATTGTCTGATATCGAATGGATTACTTGACTATCATATTGTTATATAATGAATATGCTTGTATATATATACAAATACACTTGTAAGCGTTAATGCTTATCAAAGAAGTGTACATATGTATATATTATATAAGTATGTGTATAAATATATACACGTATTATTATTCATGAAATATGATATAAGAGTTATACATCCAGTTATAGAATGGGTATATATCACGAGGATACAAATATATATATATATAAAGAGAGAGAGTATATAATATATGAAATGATTACATGAGTATATATATATAATAATGCATATACAATATAATGGAAACATTATATGTATATTATTATATATATACATTTGATATGAGAATGATTTGTGAATGTATATATATATAATTATATATATAGTTGGTGTATTAGATATGAAGGCATCTATATGACACAACCTTAAAGGGAAGTGTAGTTTTATAAAAGCGAATATATATGAGCATGCCTCAACTGCGTAGGGAAGAATTATGTGGCACCTTAATAAGATCTTTGGCCAACACATTAATTCATAGAAGACTTAGTCAAATGCAAGTAGATGGTTGCATAAAGGAAGGATGTCTTATATGCTTTGAGATCGACTGTCTCAAGCAATGATAACCAGCTGAATTATCATGCTATTTATATGGCTTTTGAAGTCAAATTTCTTATTGGATAGAAGTTGATTTATAAGGTTGTTTTGTAGTTAATAAAGACTATGAAATAGAGGTCGATAATAATCATTAGTGACTATGTTTAATAAGGCCGATGGAATAGCTTATAATTGTTTGTGTGTAAACCAATTATCATTCTGAAGACACATAATTTATGACATTTTATTTCATTTGATATTGCTGTCTACGGTAAGCTTGACTTGGTCGATGCCATTATTGAGACCGACCTTGACTTTTTCAACTGCTTTATGAGCCTTTGGTCAATTCATACTCTAAGTGGATTGATGATTCTTATTGTAACCAGATAGTAGTTGACCGTTTCTTTTGGCAGTTAACCATGCCAAATATGAAGGTAAGAATGGTGCCACCTTTGAGTCTTAGTTGCTATAGATGTCTTTTCTTTGTGGAAAATCCACTTGAGCATGAGCATATTGAATAAGTCTTTGGATTGTTTTCACTAAACAAGTCAACTTGTAGGTGAATATGTTGAGTATTAGTTTGTGAAATTTCCATCTTTTTGATAAGTTTCATTTGTTGCTTTGCATGGAGCTTGTTGTCCATCAGCATGCCTAAACTATAGGCTCAGAAGGTGACCAAGTTACTCTATAAATAGCTAAACCATTTCATTTGGAAGGGACACATTCTTCCTTAAGATTATATATCTTTTTCAATTCCTATTTCTATATTATCCAGTCATACTTTGTTTAATTTGAGAGAGAGAAAAGAAGTGAGTTCATATAGTTTGAGAGAAGGTTATATTTTGAGAGGATGATGTAGACCTAGGAGGCCCAAACTCACTCAAAGTTTTAACCTTCCTTCAAGAGTAATTTAATAAGATTAAAAGGGCCTATTAGACCAATCCAAACAACTCCCAAAGTTTGAAAACAACCAAAAGTAGAATTTCCCACTTTCACCCTTGCAACCCTAGTAGCAGTGCAAACCTAGTTTTAGGTCCTTAACTCCAACACTTCACAAAAAACTTGAAAAACCAATGGATTATTCAAACACCCATTACAGAGTTACAAAACATATCTTAGGGTTAGACACAAGTCCTTTGGACCAAATTCTTAAAACTCCCACTCCCACTCCATCCTAATTAGGCTAATTAGGCCTAAATTACAAAGCAACCCACCTTTAGACTTATCAAAAACAAATGAAACTTTGGGGAAGCATTTCCCATTCCCTCAAACCACTAAATTCACAATTAGTTTCAAGATTTGACTCTTCTAACATAGCAAACTATGAAACCCTTGATTTTTAGCCAAACTAAGAGGGTTTACTGAAAACCTATATTCCACGCCTCCTCAGATCTAAAAACCAACTCAAACACTTTTAAAAAACCTTGTAAATGCTTAATAATTCAAAATAAATAACCTCCCACTCAGATTTCACCAAACCCTAGACCAAAACCTCCACTTTCATGCATTTTTCCACATAAACTCAACAGGGACAACAACCCAATCTAATTTATTTCTTTCTCTCAACATAAAAAACTATCCCTAACACCTAAAAATTCTCCATGAGACCCAATACAACAATCATAGTGAGCACAGTTGTTGTATGGGCCTTCAAGACATGACAAAAGCTACAAAACACAAAAATAGGGTATACTCGACAGTCCTCAGGAAAAAAACTATAAGATGCTTCAAATTATCTTCTAAACCTTGAAACTAGATGAAAAACATTGTTGATTCATGACATTACAACATCCATAAATAATTTGTACAATCTAATGACTGTACATTACCGTACAGATCTGAAAAAGATGGAAAACTCAGAAAATTCCTGAAAACAGTAAGAATTCAATTGCATTTTCTTCCCAAAATCTCCAATCCAACCTTTACAATGATGATTACCACCTTTTAAAAGGTTTCCTTACCCAATAAAACTGACATAACCGCCTCTAACTGAATTTTGAATCCCTTTATGGCCGTTGGAGTGCAAAATTACACTTGTTTACATATTCTTGTTAACAACACTTTGACTCCTTTTACATTATTTTACTATTTAACCCTCCTAGACATCTAAAACATTTGTGATGGTATATTTAGACCTTATTGGACCCAAAACATGACCTTATGCATGAAAATAAACATTAACCTACCTAGACCCCATTTGTCATCATTGAAATTTTCTTAACATGTTTGATATCATTTATAATATGGATCAATGAGACACCAAAATTACCATTTACATCAAGTATGGTCTTCTTAGACCTTATTAAGAGAAAATAAACTAAAGACACCCATACCAACCTACATTCTTGGGAAGTTGTTTACCAAACTAGGTGCTGCTGGAAAAGGATGCATTGTTGCCATTTGTTTTGGATAAGTGAGAACAAGCATGGGGATCTCTTCTTCTTTTTTATTTTACTTTTGAATGATGTGTCTTGCATGCATGGTTGAGATGCCTTTCCCAGTATATAAATTAGAGAAATTAAATTATTTTGAAAAGTAAATTGAAGCTATTATGCTATTTTCATAATGTGTTTTTAATTACTCCATAGTAGGAGAAGGATGTTTATCATAAGTATTAAATACTAGGTGTGATTGAACATGGAAATCACATATGGTGTATTTAGCTAAGTTATTGATTCAACTAGGAAAGCTTGTGTTTACTCCTAGGATAGATAATCCAGTATGGGAGGGAGTTTAAGTACTTATGTGTATGTAGGTTATCTCTGGGATGATGGACTATCCATTAAAGGAAATACCTAGCTTGTGTACTTACTAGTTAAGTAGGTTTATTCCAAGTAGATTATTATGGTGATAGGTTATTTGGGATGATGAACTATCCATTGAAGGAAATACTTATGCATAGCTTAAGATAGCCTTAAGTCAAATCGGCCCTGAGTAGTGTATGTGATAGATGACCCTCAGTAGAACATACTAAATGAAACACTTTAGCCAAAGTAGTGTGATGACCTTTGGCTCCACTTTCAGTTCATTGTGATCCAGTATTACATGCTAGACAAAGATTGTGGGATTACAAGTTCTAGTTATGTAGGACACAAAACTATGCTCAATTGGTTGTCGTTATCGGTTACTCTACCAATCTCTTCATTAAAGGGAAGGGCCATCTATTGAATGATAGATGTGTGAGGGACCACATTATGAGTTTGTGGTTGGCAGAAAAGTGCCTAAGTGATGCTTCTCCTCCACATTAGGCGATAGAAGAACCAAGATTTGAAAGGAAGGGTCTTGGACTGTCATACAACTATTTGTTCTAAAGCTTAATGGAGCTATGTATGTAAATGTATGTATTATTGTATTGTTGTAACTTGTGAAGTTATTGTAATGAAATGAAGTCTTTATTGTAATATGATATGGCATCTTGTTCGTATATTCTCAATAAAAGAAAGAAAAATTTATTGCAAATTTATTTACTTGCAAGGTGTAAATTAAATTTTTTTTACTGCATTGAAGGTTTGGCATGTTACATGTGGTATCTGAGCTACCAAGTTCAAGCAATGAAACCTATGAGCTCATTACACAACAATGCATAAACCTTATCAAAAGATAATGGTTGAAAATTTCTTGTGCCACAATGGCAAGAGAAAAGAACATAGGGAAGTGAAAATGAAGATGAGAATTACTAGAAATTTGTATAAGTTTGGGACTAGATAAGATTCATCCCTAAAGTAGGAACTCCTAAATGAATAACTTATGATATTACCTGGGATTGCAAAAGATTAGGCAATCAGGTTATGCAGAAGATTAGGCAATTAGGTTATGTAGGAAGGTTAGGAAGAATAACCAATATATACCTTTATCCTACGAAATAGTTATATGACTCTAAGGGGATGGGAAGAAATGAGTTAACCCCTTACTAGAAGCAACCTATAGCTATAAAGAGTCAATAATTTTTGGATTTAGTGAAAATACTACAAATCTACGTGTATGCAATGTCAGCATAAAATAGATTGAAGTAGAGAGTCAACAAAGGAGGTATCCACAAGGTTGGAGAACTCTTGACATAAATCTAATTCTTGTATAAGGATAAGATCTTGCAAGAAAAGAGTTAGTACCTAGGAAAAGGGAAAATACTAGAATGGTCAAGAATAAAGTGATCAATGAAGTGGACATGGTTCCACCAACCAACGTCAATGAGATCAATTTGGATTTTTGATTAAGATGAAAAGAGACCAAACAACTTTGGCATCTCTAAAGTTTATGAGAGAATAAAGTTACCAAGAGTTGGAACAAAAACACTTGGAAATGTGAGTGTGAGAAAGAAGCCTGAAAAGGAAAATTGTATTGATTTGACAAAGGTTTGGATAGTACATAGATTGGTTGGAGTATAAGATGAACTTACCCACATGTCTACGGAAATCAACATTCATTTAGAGGTTTCAAAAGTAAATGGAATATAATAAGAAACTATGTGTCAGATCAATAGTTGTAAGGAAAATAATGTTTTAAGCTAAAAGGTGCATCAACCAACAAAGTTTTGTGGTTATGGATTTCCTCCACAAAAAGGATGTCAAAAAGAGAATTGGATTAATAGAGTGTCTCGCAACTTGTAAGTTGTTGATTATTCATTAGATCTCCTATTGGATTATCCAAAATATTGAATCTACAGGATTATAAATCAATGATGAATCTAACTTTGGGAAAAGTATATTCAAATTATGGCATTAAGGCAAGAAAAGGCAATAGAAAGTCAACATGATTTTTTTTTTCAAAGAAGTGAGTGTTGTTAGGAATTCAACTTTCAAATGATTGAATGTTGTGGAAACACTAAGGGGGGGAGGAAGAGAGTGGATTGATTCGGTTTAAGTACCCCCACCCAATGAAAAATGTGGATATGTTTTCGATTTGGAAGAACTAATGACTTCTTCACAAGTTATGATGTCAATTAAGTCATACATTTTATGATCACAAGGAAAAAGTTATTGGGATTTTTGGAGAAAGATAAATGGAAAGGTCAAGGATTATGACCTATTATCATCCCATACCTTATATTTATTTGATTGGAAGATCAAATAATATTATCATTGATTCCTTAGAAAAGGATAGGTGGATAATTTTATCATGATAGGGAAAGATCATTGTCTATGGGATTGGCAAAGGAAGATCTAGATTACTCATGAATTGGAAGAAAGTGTCTCTACACTCCTATATACTTTATATAGGGGATTTAGATAATGATGTTATTTCTATGCATAGGTAGTAATACTGCATATTATGAAATATATCCATGTCATGAAAGAGACTTGACACTATAACTTATTGTGCTAAGAGGCATGGGGATGATAAGGTTTAGTTAATAAACCATAGAGATGGAGTGAAAGATAAGGTGGGATGTGACGCTATGCAACCACATCAATTATCTTTACTTGATTGATCACTACCTTACTCTTGAATGAAACCCTAGGTTTAGAATAACCTAATTGGGATGAGAAGTTCATTTTTTTTTAAAAAGAGAGAGACCTTAGGTTAAGTTTTAACCTATTGAGTTGGAATATGTATTGGACTACTCATTAACACCTATAGGTTGGGAATAACTTATTTGGTTGAGTTGTACATTTGGTCTTGATTGGAACATATAGGGGTAAAGTAATCTATAACATCACACTAGTCATCAATTGAGGACTCTATCCTAAGAATTGGAAAGGATTATTGAGATTGAGATTCACCCATGCGGATGTGTAAATCACTTGAGCTTATGAAATTCTATATGAATGGAAACATAGGTGGGATACCTAGTGAGTTAAAGTAGCTACTTGGTTAATTACTTTACACTCTTGAAAGGAAGACATATTGTTGACAAGACTACTTTGATTGGATCTTATATTAAAATGGATACACTCTCAAAGGGAAGCATCTATTGTTATGTCGTGACATCATAGAATTTTCACTTAGCGTGAAATGTTGGAAATTTTACTAAGTAGAACACTGAGGTTGTTACTTGTGCTCAAATAGGATATACCGAAGTTGAGACTCTCCTATATGATTAAGTGAATCCATGGAACTATTGAGAATCGTATGTGCTTGGTAATTAGGTATGCAATTAAATTTGATATCTTCTAGGGAATAACATGATTGAATGAGGATTAATAATCAAAATTAGTACCATTTTTTTTTTGGAAAATTCGATTAAGTTGAAAGATGGATTATATTTGAAAAATAATTTGAGGTTAGAAGAAATCCACAATATGGATGTCCTAAGATAAATGGGATTTTTCTCTGCAAAACTTATAACCATTGTTACATGGGAATTAAAGATGGCGTGAGATCGTAAAATAGGTTTTCACTTAGTCAAAGAATAAACTATTATTGGATATAAAAGAACCTATGCACCCAAAATTTTGGAAGATTCAGGAATGAAATGAGGAAATTAATGTCAGAGTTAGGACATTGGAATGAAAAAGTGAATTGATGGATGAGGATCCACTATAACCAGGGAAAAGATAGAGTAAGAGGTTGCACGAAATGGGGCAAGATAATGTCTAGTATGCCAGGAAATGAAGACAGGATGCCATCATCAGTAGGACATGTATACTCTTTTGTGAGTCTAGAGGGAAGATGGTAGAACACAAGACAAATTAATTTGTCTATGTCGGTAAAACTGACATAATGTTCTAGTGGACAGACTCACCAAAGTAACCGACACTATTTGGAAACTTGACTTATACAATTTCAGTCCTAAATGATATATTGTGGGAAGTAGTTGCTTAGTATTCCTAAGAAGGTTATCTTAGTTATGAACAAGAAAATAATGATAGGGTTGTGTAAGCCATGATTATACTATGAGACATTCAATTGAATGAATGTGCAATATATTATTATAACCCGAATAGGAAAAACTGGTAGACTAAATCTTGAATAATTTATAAACTTCTAACATTGAAGTTTGGACCGTAATATGAAAGGAAAGGTTGGAAACTCTATTAGGCTGAAATAGGCTTAGAAATAGGGTAAACCACAAACTAGATATATTGTCAAAAAGGAGTAATAAATCGAAGAGATCGATGAAACTTTGTCGATACAAAGCTTAAATATGAAGCAATATTAGAATTTGACAGGTGCCCAAGAGCAATGTTATGCTCAAGATTGAAAAGTAATCAAGAACAAGTACTTTATGGTAAGGAAAAGGGATGTGTAAGTGACATATGGACTCGGTTTTTGAGTTGTCTAAAAGTGTAAATACGAAAGAAGAAGGATGGGACCCATGGTGTAATGCACAATACGTCGTTATTCCTTGTTTATTTGGATTATACTAAGGATAAATTTATGGGCCAATGATTTTCAATCACTATGTTTTAGGTGTCATTTATAGCTACTATTGTATCTAGGATGTGTATATATGATAACATAATAAAGCTCTTTGGGAGAGTAAGTATGAGTGAGGCATACAAGATTTTTGTATGTGATAGTAAGGGAACTCGATGCAAGGTCCAAGAAGGACAAGGTTGCAAGGAGTGATACTACATAGGATGAATGTTTTATAAATCTTACATATTTTGAGAATGGTATGTAAAACTTTATTTGACTTTATCTGTATGTTAAAGTGTTAAAGATCATCTAGGATGATGATTCACAAGGGGGGAAGTATGTTACACCCCAATTGTGTAATTACTATTTACTATTTACTATTACTATGTATGTTAGTGTAATTAATATTTAATTACACTTGCATAACTTTACTTAGGTAATTATTTGGTTCCTAGGTTAATTATTCTCATCCTTATCTTGTTGAGCTATCTTGTTGCTCAAGATAAGATTAGGATTATGCATCTTTGCTTTTATAAAGCAAATCATATCTTGTAATTAAGAATTCCTGAATAATAATTATTTGCACATCTTTTTGCAATAGCTCTGCTTTTTTGTTTTTCTCTTCTGTGGAAGGTGATTTTTTGGTTTGCATTTCAGATCTTGGTTTCTAACATGGTATCAAAGCCTTGATTTGCAACCCCTTCTTAGATTTTTGAGAAAATTATTGCAGAGTTCATTCAGGATTCCTCGAGGGTATCATGCCTTGAGTTCATCTATGCAGCATTTTGGATTAGATTGGGCTTCACCATTGGATTCAGAGCACTGGAAAAAGTCAGGATTGGCTTTTTTTTGCATATTTTGGCCATTGTTTTCCAGATCCATGAAGGTTTCAAGCTGGGAGATTTTTCGCAAGCTCTGGGGGTAGCTGATTTTTCGGAGCAGTTTGGGCACAAACAGAGGTCACCATCGCATTCGCAAGGGCCAAAAACCCTAAGAATTCCCTTCATTTTTTCGATTTCTGAGTAGTTGGTCCAAAAGGAAAAAAAAATTCCTAGGGGGCCGCACGGCCTCCCCAGTATGCTCCCTGAGGCATGTTTTTTGAAAAAAAATAAAAATAAAATAAAAAATTTGAATTTTTGTTGCACCACCGGCGCTCCCCATATAAAATCTCCCCGCCGCCCACTGGCCACCATGCGGCCATTGGAGGGCTGTTCAGCCCAAGTGCCACCCATCAGCATCCGGCTCGAGCTCAGCCCCTGCAGGCCCTTGCAGGACCGGCTCCGATCCTATGGGGACCGGGCGCTATGCACCCAGCCCCGACCGGCTGCCCAGCCCCAATAGCGGTCCCATGGAGAACTAGGGGTTCCACCCCCAGCCTTACCCACTGGCCCCTGGTCACGCACTGGACCAGGGGCCAAATTTTTTTTAGCCCCCTGGGGGCCCTGCAGGCCTTATTGGCCGTTTTGGACCACTTTTACAAAATCGGGTGTAACTTTTGTGTACCGTGTCCTTTTTTCACAAACAAGATACCGTTGGAAAGCTGATTCCAACACTGATTCAGTGGTGAAGGTGGAATCTTCTGATTTTTCTCAAGATTTATTTTACAGGTCCTTGAACTCAGATGTTGTTGTTTTCACTTCAAAGGGCATATCTTTTGACTCGGTGATCCTTTTTTCGTCATTCTTGTGGGCGTTGGAAAGATGATTCAGTCCTCTACATAGATCTAAGGTCTATTTTTATTTTCTTTTTATGCATGTTTAAATTATCTCCTTTTACAATCATTGGGTTATTGTAATAAATGAACTAAGATAAAGTTCCATCAGGGGGGTTTCTTGCATAATAAATTTGATTAGAGTGTGCATGCACTTTGATCTCCATATCCATTTTGATTTGATGATAGCTCGCATGGGTTATATCTAGTTTCTTAGTTTATTTTGGCCACACTTTTGCTATTTCTTGACACATATCGGATTCATTGGTTCACACTTTAGTTGAGAGATTATGTTTCTTGATCCGCATTGGTTCAAATCCTTCTCAGTTTGAGGGCCATGTTTTTATGGTTAATGTTCCAGAGTTTTTTTGGTACTCCTTCCCATGGAAGAGTTTTATTCTCAGTTTGGCATCGACATCGAGATACACAGTTTCTAGATTATGTCATCATTTCATCTATTGTTGCTTCACAGATTCCAGGGTTGTTCCAGTTTGTGAGTTTTCCAGTGTTTCATGGCATTGGGTCTGCTATCACATTATTATGGTTCCGTTTTGGTTTCAGTTGTAGATAGAAGTATCTTTCCTTGCTTGTTGGATTGCGGTTCCAATGTTACTCCACATTGTTCTTCCAGTGCTTCTTTGCAACAGTCATCTCATTGTAGGGGGGTTTTGTCCCACTGGGTTTTCCTTCTCTACTTCAGTATTGCATTTGTACTTGGGTACCTAATCAGGCCTTGTTGTCAAGACCCATTCATGCTTTCTTGCATTCATCTTAGTTTTTAGGTGCATGCTTTTTTAGTCTCCCTAAGTTGCACTTATGGGGGGGTGTTAGTGTAATTAATATTTAATTACACTTGCATAACTTTACTTAAGTAATTATTTAATTCCTAGGTTAATTATTCTCATCCTTATCTTGTTGAGCTATCTTGTTGCTCAAGATAAGATTAGGGTCATGCATCTTTGCTTTTATAAAGAAAATCATATCTTGTAATTAAGAATTCCTAAATAATAATTATTTGCACATCTTTTTGCAATAGCTCTGCTTTTTTGTTTTTCTCTTCTGTGGAAGGTGATTTTCTGGTTTGCATTTCAGATCTTGGTTTCTAACAATGTAGGGTAAAATGTGAATTATGGAGATGAATAAATTGTGCTTGTACCATGTTATCAATATGAATGCTATCTCATTTGATGTTATTTCATGGGGAAATACTACATATATGTGAATAGATGGTTATTAAATTATTATTCTAACTTTGGAGATGTTTATGTATACTACATATGTTGTGAAAAACTGATTGTCGTAGGCATATGTTAATGGTTGTAGGTAAATGTTCATTCCTCTCTAGGCCAAGGGGAAGTATCACTCGAGAGAAGATCTTGATTGAGTAACCAGTAACGCAAACTATCTAAGCATACACACAACACATTAGAATGATTGAGTTGAGTCAGTTTGTGGGTAGTTGGTAAGTCATCCTTAGCCGCTATGTCTACATTTGAGAGTCTTGTTTACTATTGCATGCAGTATTGGGTGATGTTTATCTGTTTGAGCTTTGAGTCCTTATGACATTGTGTTGAATGTGCTTGGGTTGAGTCTTTGTGCTTTATGAATGGTTACCTTTACATTGTTTCATATAAACGTAAAATGTAGCATATATATGGACATATATATATACATATGCATAGATCTATGTATGAGAACATTAGAAAATGCACATGTATGTAAGTAGAAATACCATAGAGGTACATCCATGAGGAAATGACTATATGTATATATATATATGTGTGTGTGTGTGAATATAGTCACAAGGTCATAATCGTTCGATATCAAATGGATTACTTGACTATCATATTGTTATATAATGAATAGGCTTGTATATATACATAAATACGGTAAGCGTTAATACTTATCAGAGAAGTGTACATATGTATATCTAATATAAATATATGTGTATAAATATATACACATATTATTATTCATGAAATACGATATAAGAGTTATACCTTCGGTTATAGAATGGGTATATATTACGAGGATAAGAATATATATATATATATAGTATATAATATATGAAATGATTACATGAGTATATATATAATAATTCATATACAATATAATGGAAAAATTATATGTACATTATTATATATATACATTTTATATGAGAATGATTTGTGAGTAAATATATATAGTTGGTGTATTAGATATGAAGGCATCTATAGGGCACAACCTTAAAGGGAAGTATAGCTTTATAAAAGTGAATATATATGAGCATGCCTCAACCATGTAGGGAAGAATTATGTGGCGCCTTAATAAGATCTTTGGCCAACACATTAAGTCATATAAGACTTAGTCAAATGCAAGTAGATCACTGCATAAAGGAATGATGCCTTATATGCTTTGAGATCGATTGTCTCAAGCAATGATAACCAGCCGAATTATCATGCTATTTATATGGCTTTTGAAGTTGAATCTCTTATTGGATAGAAGTTGATTCATAAGGTTGTTTTGTAGTCGATAAAGACTATCAAATAGAGGTCAATAATAGTCATTAGTGACTATGAGTAATAAGGCCAATGGAATAGCTTATAACTATTTGTGTGTAAACTGATTATCATTTTGAAGACACATGGTTTATGACATTACATTTCATTTGATATTGCTATCCACGATAAGCTTGACTTGTTTGAAGCCATTATTGAGACCGACCTTGGCTTTGTCAAATTGCTTTATGAGCCTTTGGTTGATTCATACTCTAAGTGGATCGATGATTCTTGGTGTAACCAGATAGTAGTTGACTGTTTCTTTTGGAAATTAACCACGCTAAATACGAAGGTAAGAATGGCACCACCTTTGAGTTTTAGTTGTTGTAGATGTCTTTTCTTTATGGAAAATCGCTTTGAGCATGAGCAGATTGAATAATTCTTTGGATTTTTGTCACTAAAAAAGTCAACCTGTAGGTGAATATGTTGAGTATCAGCTTATGAAATCACCACCTTTCTGATAAATTTCATGTGTTTCTTTGCATGGAGCTTGTTGTCCATTAGAATGCCTAAACTATAGGCTTAGAAGGTGACCAAGTTGCTCTATAAATAGCTAAACAATTTCATTTGGAAGGGATGCATTCTTTGTTAAGATTATATATCTTTTACAATTCCTATTTCTATATTATCCAACCATACTTTGTTTATTTTAAGAGAGAAAATAAGTGAGTTCATATAGTTTGAGAGAAGGTTATATTTTGAGAGGAGTAAGCTATCAACTTGAGAGGTAGCTTGTTTATAGTGACATTCTTGGGAAGTTGTTTACCAAACTAGCTACTATTGGAAAAGGCTGCATTGCTTCCATTTGTTTTGGATAAGTGAAAACAGGCATGGTGATCTCTTCTTCTTTTTAATTTTACTTTTGAATGATGTGTCTTGCATGCATGGTTGAGATGTCTTTCCTAGTATATGCATTAGAGAAATTAGATTATTTTGAAAAGGAAATTGAAGATATTATGTTGTTTTCATGATGTGTTTTTAATTACTCCATAGTAGGAGAAGGATGTTTATCATAAGTATTAAATACTAGGTGTGATTGAACATGGAAAGCACATATGGTGTATTTAGCTAAGCTATTGATTTAACTAGGAAAACTTGTGTTTACTCCTACGATAGATAATCCAGTATGGGAGGGAGTTTAAGTACTTACGTGTAAGTAGGGTTACTCCAAGTATGTAGGTTATCTCTGGGATGATGGACTGCCCATTGAAGGAAATACCTATGGGTAGCTTAAGATAGCCTTAAGTCAAATCGGCCCTGAGTAGTGTATGTGATAGATGACCCTCAGTAGAACATACTGAATGAAAAACTTTGGCCAAAGTAGTGTGATGAAGTTTGGCTCCATTGTTAGTTCATCCTGATCTAGTATTACATTCTAGAAAAATATTGTGGGATTGCAATTTCTAGTTGTGTAGGACACAACACTATGCTCAGTTGGTTTTCATTATCGGTTACTCTACCAATATCTTTGTCAAAGGGAAGGGCCATCTATCTAATGATAGATGTGCGGGGGACCACATTATGAGTCCATGGTTGGCGGAAAAGTACCCGAGTGGTGCCTCTCATCCACAACAGGTGACAAAAGAACCAAGATTTGAAAGGAAGGATCCTGGACCATCTTACAACTATTTGTTCTAAAGCTCATTAGAGCTATGCATGTAAATGTATGTATTCTTGTATTGTTGTAACTTGTGAAGTTATTGTAATGAAATGGAATCTTTATTGTAATATGATATGGCATCTTGTTCATATATGATCAATAAAACAAAGAAATTTTTTATTGCAATGACTTGTTACCTAATTTATTTACTTGCAAGGTGTAAAATTATAATTTTTTATTGCATTGAAGGTTTGTCATGTTACACGTAATTTCTACTAGAGATACTGAGAAGTATCTTTAGGAAGAGCCTTGGTGAAAATATATGCAACTTGATCTTTTGTAGGCACATACTCTAGCTTCAACTCATTCTCTGCAACCTTTTCCTTAGAAAGTGATACATGATAGAGATATGTTTTGTTATTGAATACATTACCGAGTTCTTTGAAATATTGATAACACTAGTATTATCACACAAGATAGAAATAGGTTCATCGTATGATACTCTGATATCCTTCAATGTTTTCTTCATCCACAACACCTATGTGCAACATGATGTTGTTACAATATACTCTACCTCTGCAGTAGATAATGATATTGAATTTCTTGCTCAACCATGAAACCAATCTACTTCCAAGAAATAAAGTACCATCACTTGCACTTATTTTTTCATCTATACAACCTTCCCAATCTACATGTGTGTATACACTGAAGGAGAAATTAATATTCTTGGGATACCACAAACCAAAATCTAGAGTGCCCTTCAAGTATCTAAATATCCTCTTTACTATTACAACATGGGATTCTCTAGGATATTCTTAAAATATTTCCACAAGACATACTGAATGCATGATATCCAGTCTAGTAGCAGTTAGATATAGTAGTCCTCCAATCATTGATCTATACTTGCTTTGATTAGCCTTAGGATATTCATCATTCTTTCTCAATTTATAACCAATAACCATAGGTGTACATACTAGTTTAGAATCCTCCATTCCAAACTTCTTCAACATTTCCCTAACATATTTTGACTATGAAATGAAAATACCATTTTTTTATTGATTGATTTATAACCCAAGGAAGAAATTCATCTCTGCAATGTCCCCTTATTAGAGACATAAAATGCACAAGTTAGGATCAATAATTTATATTTACCAACACTTAATATTGGACATGTAATTTTCCTTGAGGACTTGCACACATCATGCATTACCAACAAATACACATAGCTCCTTACTCCAAATTAAATTAGATAGTTCCAGGTTGAACATTTTAAGAATAAGATAAATGCATTATTATCTAGTGCATATAACACATCATAATCTGATATAACTTATTACTCTTGAGCAGAATATATCTTTGTCCTTTCCTCTTTCCTAACCTCATCGGTGGATGGAAGAATTAATATGCCAAGGGCATGTGAATGGTCTCCAAGTGGACTCCCTCAAGGTTTCCTACTCATCTTGGGACCATCCATTAATTGACCAAATTACTCACCTCTCCCTCCACAAACTTCCTATCCTTAGTGGGTATTAGTGAAAGGGATATGGCATTGAAATCCACTCTCATATAAGAATCATGATAGCATATAAGGTACAATAATTGTTGCAAGCATCATTATTTGCATAATCGGATATTCTTTATATATATAAGTATGAATAATTGATCATGAACTTATATATTTATATATATATATATATATATGTATAGATGTAATTATACTTACTCCCCTTACGGTTGATTCATCATTTCCTTCATATATATATAACTCCTTTACAGACCCATGATACATTACATGGATATTCGTTCCATAAAATGATTAAGCATTAGATATAATTAACTCATAACCTTATATACATTGTTAATATAAAAATAAGCCATACCTGTATTCAACCATGGTAGACCAAGGGAGAGATGCTCTATCTGAAACACAGGCTCCTAAAGCTCTACTTGAATCAAGTCCTTACCTAGCTACAACACCATGCCTAAGTTCCCTCTATTATGAGAATTTTGTACCAATGTATAAATGTCCTATAGTTGCATGCGACTTCACAAAGCCTTCCATGTAATGACCTCTTTCTAGTGGAAGCACTTAATCCCGAACCTCGCATTCAAAGTGTTTCTCAAGGAGACATTAGAAACATTAGGGATCGATAAAATTCAGTAAAGATTAAAGATGATATAAATATTTCACTCTTGTCACTCTTATGAATGATTCTTCTAAATTATATTTCCTCTTTTTTATAACTTCTCCACTTAGATATATATGTGTGTGTGTGTGTGTGTGTATAATTACCTTGCATATCTATTAAGTATACATTCTAGTTCTACTAATTTCCAAATCCTTTACTTTCATTTATTCATAGTCAATTTCTTTAACTTACTAGAATTAATATAAATATTTAAGAAGAATCGAGACTTCACATTACCATGTTTTCGATGATGACCAAATTTCAATACATCATGGTCCATCATCTATGTTGTATCTAAGTATATTTATATTTATGATGTCCATCCATTTATATACTCCGTCCAAGGTACCTCTTAAACCACCTTGTAGAGTAGGCTTGTCCTTTTATCCTCCACTAGCGGTGATCCCTTTTCCTAGCAATGATGATTCTTCAACGTGATGATTTTGTTTTTTTTTCTTCCTTCTTATTTGATTCTGCCTCTCCATATATCCTTTTCTTATGCCTGATCCCTTATGCTTCTTATCTCATTTAAATGCTACTTCATGAAAGTAAACACCCTTTCACCCAATCACTTAGATAAGGGATGCAACCCTTCCTTTACTAATCCTTGACTCATCAACTCATGAGACTATTTCTATATTTCTACTTTTATTATTTTAATTAATTGAAATCAATGGTTATTGGAATCAATGGCATATCATATCATAGTGTAACATTAATCACTATATATAATTATTATTACTTTTTCGCTTCAATATCGTGGCACACAAGTATTATATGAATGTTATCGGGCTCTTAATTTTATATCATTGCCACCATAAGTGTTATTCTCCATCACAACATCCATTGGATTTAAAGTAATATCAGATGATAGAATATAACCCATTTGAGTCAGGCATATTACAAGTTTATCAGCTTCTTTTAACCATCACAACACTGGTCTACCATTCGATAGTTCGTGGGTTGCGGAGGTTATAGAGCCTGAGTATTTCCCAGACCATGGCCTCAAAGGAGGCATTAATTTTGTTTGTCTGAGATTTCTGAGAACATTAGTTGTTGCAATGTCAACATGTCCTCTTATTTCCATCGATCATCTCACTCCTTAATAGAACAATGAATACATCTAGGAGTATTGTTTAATTCTGAGTTGGCCTTCTAATCCTTACTAGTTGTGATTCTTTATTAATTACTTATATAATCATGTATATCTTAATTTTTCCTTGTTTTGATGTATTTATCTCTTATACACATTTTATATTTATTGCTTTTTATATTATAATTAGGATAATATTTTAATTTTAATTTTATGTTTATCCCTTGGTACTGATTCAACATCACAATAATTTGTATTTTTAGTGTCATGATTTCGGGGACATGACAATCTCCCCACACATTGAATCCTCTATCATTTTTTATATCTCCTTTGAAAATGTCTTGCACATACCTTCATTTCCTCCAAAGATGATGTTGACCAACATACACTACCATAATCGGGTTTTGTTCTCCCTTAACCTTGAAGTAAAGATTACTATCTACAATACCTTTCCTAAATCATTGCTACAATAAGTACTTATCCAATCTTGCATACCAAGCTCTAGGAGCTCGTTTGAGTCTATACAATTCCTTCTTCAATCTGCAGACCATATCATCATCATTTGATAATTGAAATCCTTTTGGTTGTTCAATGTATACCTCTTCTTCCAACTCACCATTCAAGAATGAAGACTTCACATCCATCTTATATACCTTGAAGTTTTTTATGTGTTGCAAAATCCAAAAACATTCTAATGGCTTCCATTCTTGCCACTAGAGAAAATGTCTCCTCAAAATATTTTCCTTTGACTTGTGAGTAGCCCCTATACACAAGTCTAGCCTTGTTTCTAACAAATTTTCCATCATCATTTAGTTTGTTCCTAAAAAAACCACTTAGTTCCTATCACATTCTTGTTTGCAAGTCTTGGGACCAATTCCCAAGTCTGATTCTTCTCAATCTGTTCCAACTCTTCTTTCATAGCCTTGATCAAATTCTCATCTTTACATGCCACAGTCACTATTTTAGGTTTCACCTCTGAAAGTAAACAAAATTTTACCTATTCCTTTGTCATAGCTACTTTTCTCCTTGTCAACACACCTTTGCTCTTATCTCCAATGATCTGATTTTTAGAATGGTTCTTTTGAACATACTTAGGAGTCTTTGGGATATTTTCTAGAGCTTCTTCCTCTTCATCTGTCATCTCTTTTTCTTCTCTTCATCCTTTTCTTCTTTACTGCAAGGGGATTCATCGGATTCATTGTTAGATTTATGGGATTCTATTGCTAGACTAAAATACTTCCACAAGAGAGAGATAATGGCAAGAATGCTTGCTATATCAATATGCAAGATTAATTCACGATTTAATTGATACAAATGTACAAGATGAGGCTTGCTTATAAAAGCAAAGATGCAACAACCAAATCTTATCTTGAGCAACAAGATAGCTCGATAAGATAAAGATAAGATCCTATAACTTAGGAATTAAAGATTTCCTAAGTAAACTTATGAAGATGTAATTAAATAGTTAATTACATGAACACCCCCCCATAAGTGCAACTTAGGGAGAAGATTATAATGCAAACTACTATGGGTCCTGGAAACTAAGCCACGTTAGGTACCCACTTATAGATGCAAATGAAATGCAATCTCTTATAAAGCAGAGAAAAGGGGAAAACCCAGTGGGAAGAAAACCCCTCTCCAAAAGAGAGAAAACAAGAAAAACAAGCATGACGAATGTAAACATGATGCATGGAGGACTCAATGATAAGGTATCAGAGCATACCTGCAGCTGCCTGTTCGTGATATGAAGATATGGCCTTTCAGTGAGTTTCTAATGCAAGGGTTTCCATAGGCATCTTTTTTGCAATATGCACATGGTATCAGAGCCTTGATTTGTAGCCCCTTCTCAATTTTTTTTGAGAAAATCCTTGCAGGGTTCGTTTGGGATTCCTCGAGGGTATCATGCCTTGAGATCATTCATGTGGCATTTTGGATCAGATCGGGCCTTGCCATTGGATTCAGAGCACTGGAAAAAGTCAGGATTGACTTTTATTTTGCAGATTTTGGCCATCATTTGCCAGATCTGTGAGGGTTTTAGTCTGGGAGTTTTTTTGCAAGATCTGGGGGTAGCCAAATTTTTGGAGCAGTTTCGTCACAAACGGAGGTCACC
Source organism: Sequoia sempervirens (assembly GCA_007258455.2). NCBI lineage: Eukaryota > Viridiplantae > Streptophyta > Pinopsida > Cupressales > Cupressaceae > Sequoia > Sequoia sempervirens. The sequence continues at coordinate 181,317,222 of VDFB02105785.1, read as the reverse complement.
ATCACGTTCGCAGCAGCCAAAAACCCTTAGAACGCCTGTCGTTTCGTCAATTTCTAAGCAGTTGGTCTAGAAAGCAAAAAAATTTTGCCTGGTCCGACGCCAACACGCCGAACTTTTCAAAAATAAAAAAATTGAATTTTTTCGTTAGGTGCTGCAAGATGTAACCCGCAATGGGAGCAATGGCCACACGGGCGGCGCGCTGCAGCCCCACCTCGGCCACCTCAAGGCACCAAGCGCAGAGGCCAGGGTCCTATGGGGGATTGGGCGCTCTGCACCTAGCCCCCGCCCTGCCAGCCAGCCCCCTCAGTAGAACTTGTGGTCCCATGGAGGACCAGGGGCTCCATCCCAGCCCCAGACTGCAGCCCCTGGTCGCACACAGGACCAGGGGCCTATTTTTTTTACCCCCCTGGGCGCCCTGTAGCCTTTATTGGACATTTTAGAGCTGTTTTCACCAAATCGGGTGTATCTTTTGCATACGATCTCCGTTTTTCACAAAAGAGATACCGTTGGAAAGATGATTCTGACGCCGAACTAGTGGTGCTGTTATTTTTATCAGATTCTGCTCCAGATTTATTTTGCAGGCCTTTGAACTCAGATCTTATGTTTTTCACTCCGGAGGGCAACAGATTCCTGGTTTTCTAACATTCATATCCTTCTATCAATACTAAATTTTTTAGTGGTTCTTCATCCACCTTAACACTTGCACTCTCAACAATCTTCTTCAACCTTTTATTATAGCTCTGGTAAGCTTTGGTTCTTGTAGAGTATCTAAGGAAGATTCCTTCATCAAATCTTGCACCAAACTTTCCTAAGTTTTCTTCATCTCTTTTGACATAGCATTTACTTCTAAAAACCTTGAAATATTTCATAGTAGGAGGTTTACCATACTATAACTCATAGGGAGTCTTTGAATTGTTCACTCTTGCTTGACCTCTATTAAGTATATAGATAGTAGTAAAAATTTCTTCTCTCCAATAGACATCTAGTAGATTTTCTTCCTTCATCATATTCTTTGCTAATTCTTGAAGTTTCCTATTCTTTTTTTCCACAAATCCATTCTATTGAGGATTCCTAGGGGTTGACAAATGCCTCTTAATCCCATGATCTTCATAAAAAATATTAAAATCATTTGAGGTGAACTCACCACCTCTGTCAAACCTTGATCATTTGATTTTCACATCCATTTCATTCTCAACCACAAACTTAAATGCTTTAAAATTATCTAGAGCTTCTAATTTTTCTTTGAGAAATGTCACCCAAGTCATTCTAGAATAATCATCAATTAATAACATGAAATACATGTCACCATGTGAGCTTCTTATTCTAGTAGGTCCACATAGGTTTGTATGCACCAACTCCAAAGAACCTATGGTAGTATATTCTTTAGTCTTGAACCTCTTCTTTGTTTGCTTTCCAAACTAACATTCCTTGCACATTGTATTGATAGGCTTTGTAATATTTGGTAGATCTCTCATGACATCAGTAGAACTAATCTTTACTAGACTATCAAAATTAATATGCCATAGAAAAATTTCATTAATCTGAGACATAAAGCACTTAGAAACACCACCTTTGAGTTGATAAAAAATACATTTTATCCTTGTTCTTGCAACAACTAAAGTACTAGATCTTCCTTTTCTGATTTCACAACCATCATCTTGAAACAAAATATTATATCCTTTGCTACATATTTTTCCTACACTAATAAGATTATGTTGGAGGCCCTTAACATAAAGAACATCATATGTTTTATGCTTTCCATCAAAACTAATTGAACCTTTTCCAAAAATCTTAGAAAATGTATCATCACCAAACTTAAAAAGACCACCATCATACTTCTAAAGTTTAACAAAATTACTCTTATCTTTTGCCATATGATTTGAGCATCCACTGTCAATTATCTAGTAATTCCTTTCTTCTCTTGCATGAAAAGTAGTCGCCATAGTTCCTTCAATGTTATGACCTATTTCCAGAGCACTTCCTTTCACACATATTTCATAATTAGTAGAATTAGTTCCAACATATAAATCCATGAACAAGCATTCATTGTCATTTTCATCAGGATATTAATCTTCCTCGTCATCAGATACACCATTGTCTTTTTCAATATAATAACTCTTCTTGAAAATTTTTCCTTTATGATCCCTAGGTTTGTCATTTGCAACTTTGATTGGACATTTAGAAGCATAATGATCTATCTTTCCACAATTGAAACATTTAAAGGGTAACTTACCTCTGTATTTGTCAGTTCCCTTTTTCAATCTCTTTACAAAATTTTCTTTCACATCATCAGGATCATCCAAATATGATTCATCAACCTTCTCTACCTTGCAGGCTTTAAAAGTAGTTTCTTTCTTTGTAGAATCTTGACCAAACTCTCTCAATTCATAAGAAATTAAAGAACCAAACATCTTCAATCTATAGAATAATTATCCAAATTTTGAGCTTCCTAAATAGCAAAAACTTTAGAACTATAAGCTTTAGGAAGAGTTCTTAATACCTTTTTCATCACTTCACTTTATTCCAACTTACTGCCAAGATCATTGATGGCATTGACAACGTCATCTACTTTGATCATGTAGGCTATAATATATTCATCTTCAAAAATCCTAAAGGTTTCAAATTTGGCTTTGTAGTTCTACATCTTTGCTTGCTTGAGTTTAGCATCTCGTTCATAAATACTTTCCAACTTTTTCCAGACATCTTAAGAATATTTTAGACTTATCACATTCCCAAGTTTAGAATCAGAGAGGCTACTCATGATAGCATTCCTTGCTCTACCATTTATCTCATATTCCTTGATTTCATTATCACTTATCAGACTAGCAACAACCATAGTGTATCATTTTTCAACTGACTACCAGAATCCAAATCTAAGAGATACCATAAAGGACTCCATCTTGGCTTTCCAGTAAGTATAATTTATTCCATTGAATATAGGAGCTTTGACACCCTTCTTGTGCACCATCTAGATCTACCTCAAGTGATTAATATTTCTCCAAGGAACCACAACTTTGATACTAATTGTTAGATGCACATGACAACTAAGAGGGGGAGGGGGTGAATCAGTTGGTAAATTAAAAACATTCAATCCCTTGTTAGCCCTTAAACCCTTATCATGCATTAGTATACTGTAAACATATGAAACAGTAATGCAAACACATCCAAACACATAAGAACACCAAATTTACATGGGAAAATCAAGAAGGGAAAAATCACAGTGAGGATTAGCTCACATATATATGAATAACAACACTAGATACAATTAGCCTCACTACAAAAGGCTCACTACCTAGAAACATAAGAAAGGCTCATTGCCAAGTGGCGAGAAGAATAATATTACAAAGAGATTCACAATCTCAAGGAAATAGGAGAAATCCACCACTACAAATTTACACCATCTACAACCTTCAGCTTACTGCCTCCAGTAACTTCAAGTAGATTGAAAATGTAGACACCTTCTGCTCACTGCATCTAGAGTCATAGGCATTAATTTCATACTCATATCACCACACCTGATCACATTCAAATCTTTCACACTTTACACACTTTCCACTTCATATCCACAATAATTCACCTTACATTTATACCATCCATGTCCTAAACAATCTCAATTGTGTTGGTCTTAATAAAACGTATGCATCTCAAACATGCAACACCAAAATAGGTCAACACCAAACACTTTCATGGTGGAAAGAAGTGAAGGAAAACCACACCAAGGGTTAACTAGGACCCAAATCCAGATCACCACACTACTCAACAGATCCACAATCCACAAGGTACCTCTACAAATAGCTCTAGCATGCTAGGTCAACCAAACTTGAACTAACACTACAAGTGACCACATACACACTTCTCTAAGTCGCACAAACCACATAGTAACACTCTACAACATCCACACAACACCCTAGAATATTCTAGCATCGTCAAAATATTTTGTAACACTTCCACAACCACCTAAAACAAATATTACTTTCATTTTGTACAAGCAGACACACTACCACTAAACTTCAATACAAGAACTAAACTTGTAGAGAAACTCAACACCTAAAACTTTAAGGGAAGATAAATGTAGACAATACAAGCATTTTCCCAAATCCACAAGACCAGAAACCTTATTGCAGATAAATGCAGAGAAATCTCATTTCTCCCAAATAACCTTCTTTATAGACAGACAAACTGTCAAACACAAATTTCACTGTAGAGTTACGATCCAAAACTTGAAACTCTGGATGTAACACCTATGAACACCTTTGATCATCATATCTAAACTGTACAACAAGAATATCTTCAACCATGAATAAATGTGGAGCACAACACTGAATACACCTCTATCACACTATACACTCTTTTATTCAAATTTTCTCAAAAGCATTTGGAAACCAAGTGAACTTACTACAACTACATCACAACCATACAAGAAATCAATGAAAACACTAATGAAAACACCACAACACCTTCTTATCAAACCACAACACATCCATATTAGCATCAATATTGACAACACTAATGACAGTACCACCAACAACTCCAACACTAGCAATCTCCATCAATCTCCATATTGTTGACATTAATGAACAATTGTTGACATCAATGACAACACCAAAAAAATACTTGCAAAAAATTTATAACTATTATTGACTACCTAGAGATATGTAGGTTTACAGTTATCTTTAGACATCAATATCATGAATTAGCACATCTTTGAAAAATGCCATATATCTTACATAGGTGACTATTTCTTTGTGGCATTTAAGGTTCAAAATCCCTTCCAAAGACTTTCTTCCTTTGTACTACCCATGTCCACTATCTCTTATCATCTTCTCTTCTCTATGGATTTTCTTCCCTATGTCTTCTCTTCATTAGAGTGTCCTTTACTTTTGACCTCTATTATACTAGGCCAAATATCCTTTGTAGGTTAGTATTCATGGTAGTGCGCTCCCGTTTGTTTACATCTAGTAACAAAGACTCTTTTGGGAGATGATTTTAAGCATCTCTCATGGTCCTTTGATCTAAATTTCTATTTGTACTGTTCTTTGCTATCTTTGATCCTCTCACTCATAGGTTTTCCTCAAGACTATCATAATTTTTGGTCATTCATAGGTCGTGTGGACTATTTTATGAGATATCATTCATTCCCATGATTTTACTCTTTCATAGATTTTGTCATGGCATGTATCCACCATGGAGCATTCACTACTCTTTGACCACAATTGTCACCTTTTCCCTTTACTAGCCATCACTTTCTTCTCTCTATCAAAATTCCTCTCTCATTGTCCCTTCTGTTGATGTCCTATTATGTAATATGATGCTAATACACATTTGCTTCTTCAATTTCACACATATTTTCTACTTGTTTTCTTTTTTTGTCTCTGATTTTAATGGCTATATGTTTGTCTTCTCATCATTTTTACACTTCCTTGGTTTTAAATGATACATGTGCATTTTACATGCTTTCCTTGGAGGGTTGTGCAGATGAAACAATTGGTGCCACTTTGGTCATTTCAAAGAACAAATAATGTATAACATAACATTTGTTATTTTTCTTAGAAATCAATTCTTAGCTTCATAAAAATTTTGTATTAAGAATCCAAATTCATTTTTTACTTTGTTTTCTTAGTACTTATTTTAGCTAATGCATTGGTTTCAACACTCATTTTTATGCCCTTCTCGAGGTTTTGGTGACCTTTGATATTTAGTTTTTGGATATCAAATGGAATTGATCCCTCTTCTCGAACTTTCATATCATGTTGATTGTCCTCTTAAATATTTCTTGTGACTATCATATCTTAACATGTAGACTGCCACTTACATAAGAATGCCCCTCTTATAATATTCATGGACTAAAAATTTCCTTAGTGAACTAGAATTACTAGCTTAAGATTTTGACATAGTATTTAAATGTATAATCCTTCTACTGGAGATTTTAATACAAGTTTTTGAAATAAAATAGGTGACTATCCTTCATTAACTATCATTGCTTATTTTTTCTTATCACTATCCACAAAACACTATCATCAGTATTGTTCTTTGACTTATATGATCACTTTCCTCTTTGTGTTTCATAGTAAAAAATGATAAAATTTTGTATGAAACTATCATGTTGACATGTCCTACTTTGCAAGGACTCTATTTCCTACAAGTCTTTTACATTATATCTTTGACATTTTCGCATACTCCTTTTTTTTATGATTATCACCTAGCTTTTAAATTATCTTTGGGAACTTTGAGATGTGCTACTCTTATTACTCATGGCATTTTGAATACCTTTTATGTGATGACTATCCTCTTTAAGCCTCATAATTATTTACCATTGTCACTTTATTTGTGACTATCCTTATTAACTCATAAACATTGTTCTATCCTCTTGAGCTGCTCACTCTTCACTGCCCTTTTGACTATCCTTTACAACCTTTCCTTCTATCACTGTTTTCTTGTACCTTAGACTGCACCACCTATATTCACTCTTTTTACATAACAAAGTGTTTGGATATCATGATAATCTTGTCTTTATCTATTTGAATTTTGTGAAGAGACTTGTCTTTTCTCAAACCACATCATAGTCTTCATATATATTAATCAATAGTTAACACAGACAATTACCAATACTTAACTAATACCCCTAATGCTTCTCCCAACTAGCATAGATTTGCAACCTTGTTGACTATCATTTTGATGATACAAATTGTGTCACTGTGGTAATGTTAATATGAAACCCATAGTCTCCACCATGTCTCTATCCACAATACTCTTGCACTATCTATTCTATTGTGAAACATTATTGACATGGAAACATCTAATATCATGGCTTGTTGTGTCTATGGTCCATCATATTTGTAAATCTTCATAGGATACTATCATGTATGTACATGATTAACAAACCCATGTCACCCTAATACCACTATCCATTAGTGACTGTTCTTCTTTTTTCTCACATGTGATAGTCATTTTCATTGAGTTGACTATTCTCTATATGGTTCTAGCTCTGTCAACCTGAATGTACTGGATTTCCCCTTATGATGGAATGAGTGACAAACCTTCATGCAATAATTTTCAATACACTATCATTAAGGCCACTGTCTATCTTATATTTTATTGTCATACATAGTAACCTTTACCACTTATCTAATGACTATCACAACCTTCCTAAATGAGCACATGGAATATGTTTTCTTTGTCTCTACTCTTTTTTCATGCATGTGTAAATGCTCACTGTGATTTCTTCAGTCTCTATTAGGGTTCTCAAGGTTTGAAACCTTTAGAAATACTATCATACTTACAAATATTTTGATGTCCTTTTCATCAAATTTGTATTCTTAAACTCATTTCCATAGCCTTCTCTTAACCTTCCAAAACTCTAGCTTTTCTTATTTGATGTTATGAAGGGCCTCTAGAAATCTTTCTAGACATTATACCACATAATATATTTGCATGTTTTGAAGACAACACTAGGGAAAGATCCAATGCACTTAATAAGGATATCCATATAACTATTTGGAAACTCAGATAACCATTACAAAATACACCCGACTGGAATTTGTTGATTTGACCTTTGAGTCATTAAGGAATAGGCCGACCACAAAAAATGCAAGCCTACTAATGAAGAATCCATGTCAAACCATGTCACCTTGAGGATAATATGTGACAACCAAGTGCAAGAGCATAAATTCAAAAGAATAGGCACAAAAAACTTGCACTATGAAGGATATTTGCATTGTAATTAGTTTCCACTTGGAAGGAGGTTGCCCCAACGGACTAGGCCAAAGATTGTTTCATTAGAGAGGAACACATGGCACCTAAAAACAATATCATAACCTCAAATTTTACTTTAAAAATGATCCTGCAATATGAAGGATATATGTGCTCCAATAAGAAATCACCATGCATCACCAAAGTATGAGATTTGAAAGCTTGAATACTAGGTCAAAGATGGAATAGTAAAATCCACATGTTGCTAGAGCATGAGAGCATAACTTTGAGTCTAGTGTGTATCATGAACTTGTGCTATGAAGGGAAAATGTGTTGCAATGAGAACATGGCATATGGTGCCTTAAATCACTCTTTTCAACATTCTATAATTCCTATAACCTTTTACCTATTCCAACATTTAGTAGGAACAACACAAGACCACCAGTAAACAAAAAATACCCTAAACAGATTGAGATCTTCGTTCGAGGTCAGCCCTACGATAGTGAATTTTGATGATATAGTTTTTTGATTTGACCACCCTTTCCTCCTCAAACAAGGTATTTAATTTATCAACTTGTAAGGTGTCCTAATAATTGTCCCAAATATCTTTATACACTGATCACTCCATAAAAAAGAGTCATTTTGTATCCACCAATCTCGTGTCGCAAAAATGACATCCACGTGGAAACACCTCAAAAAATTCATAGGATCCACAAGCAAGATAAATTTGAGAAGGATAGTATATAGTTGGATCCACACGACAACATAACATATGAGTGCAACTTTAAAGGGCTCACAAATTATGAAAACACCTCAAAACTTCATAGGATCCACAAGAAAGATAAATTTGAGAAGGATAGTATATAGTGGGATCCACGTGGTAGCATAACATATGAGTGCAACTTTAAAGGGCTCACGGATAAAGAAGACATTCTATAAAGGATAGATGTGTTGTAATAGGATTCATACATGTGGATTCCAAGCGGGAAAAGGTAGGGACCACCATTTAAATGCACTCACATGAGACTTAAAAGTAATTTTCAAAGGAATGTGATTAATTGGCTAGATGGATCACTAGGATAAAGGGGTTAGTACAACAAACAATGTCATTGACATGGGACACAACTTAAAATATAACAATGAGATAGACACGCCACTGCAAAATTAAAAGATAAAGTTATAGATAATTCACCAAGACTTAGGTTTTAGGGTTTTAGATTAAATGAATTGGTCTTTTAGGATATACATTAAAGCCCTAGGAAATTTTATAGTCTCAACAAATCCCCAAACCTTATCTTTGAATGCATGCATACTAGGAATATCCTTTATTTTATAGATTGCCTACATACACTGCTTCAAAATGAGATCAAGGCATTATATATATGTAATTATATTTTCTAAGTTATATTTAATGTGAATAATTTATGGGAGTATACAACCTTTTCTAGGGCCCTTTTTCTGCAGATAGTTATTCTACGACTACTACCCACAAGGGGAAGCATCTAAATTAAAAATAATTAACCTTCATGATCATCATTTGTTTTCTACTTTTATATAATTCTTAGTCATTTTTAAAAAATAAAAGCATCAGTACAATAAATGGTGAGAAGATCAAAAAGAGGAGGCTCAGATAGATGATTGATGGAGGTGTATAATTCCTTCACCTCATGATGGTCATTGGCCATCGTGGTTTGTTTATTCTCTATCTTTACACCCTCTGGTGTCTTGTTTTTTTGTGTTCTTTCCTAATATTCATTTTCTAGAGTGGTACCCCCATGGAAACCCTCTGGATCCATTATTTGTTATGGTGCTTGCTCAGGGGTCGGCTGTAAGGGAATTCATGGAAGTTTTCCCTCATCATTCAGACAAACCCCTGGTGGTATGGTGGTTGAACAACCTTTAAACCCTAGTGGTGGTGATAATAATGGTAGATGGTCTTTTAGAGACATTGTTACGGAGAAAGGTAAGCATGTTTTCCCTGAATTAGCGCACTTCCAAATGGTGGATAAAGGCGGATGCCACCAAAACCCTTCCCTTAGAGGAAAATCAGGTAAGTTCCCTCCCCCAAACAATAAGAAAGAGTTATGGATTCCAAATGATGACATGGCTTTGATCCTTAGCAATGAGGATTCTCGGTTAAAAAATGTTGCAATTTTCTTTGTTGCTTTAGATTCTACAAAAATATCAACATGGAAATACCTTGACCATTAGATGATAAATGTTTGGAATAAAAAGTTGGGTATTTATCACTCATTTTGTAGAATGATATAGAAGGGATTATTTTTAATTACTTTCAAAAATTGTATGCAAAAACAAATGATTAATAAAGAGTTTTGGTCGATTAGGAACTCCGTTGTTAGGGAAGTTTACTGGTCTTCCAATCTATTAAATGAGGGGGTGCTTGCACTCTCCTACCCAAGATGGATTACCCTAAGAAATTTACCTCTAATTTTGTGGAATTTTATTTGACGCCTGGTGGAGAAATTTGGGAGGGTGTTGAGAATAGAGGACACCAAAAATTCCCTTCCACACTTGGACATGAGGGTTTCAATGTCAATCATGCCCAAAGAGGAAATCTCAGATGAGGTTGAGATTGAAACTGAGAATGACATTTTAAACTTTCAAATTGAAATTATATGTGGTTTGAATGCATGCTTCCTTTGTAAAAAAGAGGGCCATGTAAGGAAAAATTGTTGGTGTAGGAGCACCCAGGTCATGTAATGCCTTTAAAAGGATAATTTGTCCAATTTGTAATGTTCAAGCCAAAATGATGTGTCAAGGCCATAAAAAGGCTGATTTGAATGTAATAGGTTACTAGGAGGTGAAAAATGCAAAAAGAAATGCAAATAATGCAATATTGTTGTTAAAAACTAGTTATGTAAACAAAAGTGCATAAATCAGGAATGTTAGGAGTTAAGGTGGTAGTTGTACTGATGGGAAGTTAGAAAAGGCTGTTGCTAAGAGGTAAAAGTTATAAAAATCTTGGAGAGGTGAGGAAAAGCAGCAATCTTTTGTATTCTTGTCACAAACTTTTAATAAAAGTCCCATTTTTCGTGTTATCAATATTTTCTCCATTCTTTTCATCTTTGTATTGGTAGCTCAGTAATACCAAGGTTAAATAATTTGTGTAGGAAGGAGATAGTTTCATTTTCAAGAGTTTGGAAGTTAATTTCAAGAGATAAAAAAAAAAAAAAAAAAAACTACTTTTCTTGTACCCAGGCAGTGATCTCCTCACTGTGGTTTTGAGAGTCTTTTAAAGAACAAGGGCTCCATCCTATCGATGAAGGAGTAGTTGGTCAATGGGATGGAATAAAATAGGTGGTTTCTTAATGTTTTTAATGTCTTTGAGTGTTGACAAGATAGTGGGAAGCAAAAGAGCAAAGATTTGATGTTGTTTCAGGGCCAAAATCTGAGTTTTCCTTTCAAAAATGGAGGTTTCCAACAGGGTTTTGAAGATTCAACACATGTTTAATCTTGGAAATGATTTCAAAGTCATTTTCAGACATAATAAGACATGTTCCAATTGATGGCCAGAGTTTTTTAGGTTCCTAAGGGTGAAATTCTTGAAACCCTCCTTAATTTGTGCTTTTTCAGCCTATGAATAAGGGTTTGATAATACAATATCAAGATGAGTATTTTAATCCCTTAAAGTGGATAATTTTGAAGTTTTGTAACCTATTCTAATACTATTTGGGGTTTTTGAGGGTTGGAAAGCTATCTAAAGGTGACCTTCTTTGCAAATTAGGCCTAATTGAAGCCTATTTCTAGCATCAGTATATTGATTCTTCTATATTTTCTAAAGCAAGTGCTAGAAACTTTGAAATATGTTAAAATAGGTGGAAATGGGTCCCTGAATATGTAATGGTTTTATTAGGTTGCTTTGTTGTTGAAAAGGAAATACCCGATTCAAGGGTTTGATTACCTACTAGGGTAATGGAGGCTAGGTTGCTAAAAATTGAGTACCTAATGAAATCATTAAGGGAATGATTTGTTTATGCTCGAAACTAGTCTGAATGATGATTTTATATAGGTATCAATGATTGGATAAATATGTATGCTTAAACCTTGATGTTTTGATGTATTGAGCCATGTGAAACTCAAAGGTGAAAGGTGGTTTTGACTGCTAACACAATGATTTATTCAAAATAGTGAAATAAATGGCATTAAATGTTGGTGACAAAAAAATTGATGGTATTACTGATGTTTCTATGTGTTTGGATAAATTGGTTGACAAGATTAGATGGACAAGATGATTTGAGCAAAGATCTCCTAGAGGGCAAGTATGGTGTCTTGACTGCAGAGTAAGCAGATCTGTTGTTTATTTGCTAATGTATTGAATTGGTTTCTTTAAAAACATGATGAATCTTGTGTCTTGAAGGACTGGTCACTAATTGGTAGCAAGAAGGTTTGGTTTGTTATTAATTTTCCTTGTAAAGAAAGTTGCTAAGGTGAGTGAATAGGCTGAGTTGAAGAGTACCTTGCTGAGTAAATGAAAGAATGAATTGTACAAGTGCCAATAATCAGGTTTAATGTTCTTTTTATGTTGTCTAAGTTGTATTGGATCTGGTCTAGGTGTGAAGACTGATATGGTGGGTGATTTGTTGATAGCTTTAAAAGGTTAATGGATTTTGTTGATTGAAAGAATATTGTAAAGTTGATAAGATGAGTTGGCATGATTTTTGATGAAAGTTAAGTGAAAAATTGGTGTTTATATATTTGATCTTCTCCTGATTCCATTTGGGATTGAAATTCCTTGAATAAATGATGTTGTTGAGTGGTTTGGTATGATGCTTTGCATCAAATTGGTATCAGAGCTAGCAAGGTTCTGTTGGTTGGTTGGATTAATCATGTTGTTGATAGTAGGTTGAGATTGTTGGTTGGCTGCAGGTGCTTATCCATCTAATCTACATTGAGAAAGCCCAAGAGACTAGGGAAGAGTAAGTGGAACACCTAGGTGAGGCAAGTTGAGTTGTTTTGTAGTTAGAACCTGATGGATTCCTATCTGAAAGCATTGAAGAGTTGCAACCCTCATGAAGAATACTCCACTGATGGGAGATGATAAAAGTTGAAGAAGATGAAAGGTGATTGAGAAGGTAAAGAAGAATAGGCAAGGACATCCCTATGTCCTTGAAGGAAAGTTGAAAGAATGCAAGGACAATCATGTGTCCTTTGTTGAGCAAAGAGTTGGAGAGGAGATGAAGAGGATAGTCATGTGTCATTTTGGAAGGAAAAATAATTTGAGAACCTGATAATGCATATTGAGAAAGGTACAAGGCAAAGAGATGAAGATAGAAAAAGATGACAAGAGGAAGCAAGGTAAAGTGAAGATGAAGACAAGAGATGAAGAAAAGGAAAAGGCAAATGCAGATGAAGAAGATGAATAACAAGGTAGATTTTATTTTTGTTTTGTAGGTACAAGCGAGTTGACATAATGTGTTTCCAAGGGACTTGGAACTTTTTGTTGGTTGGTTGTATGGTGCAGGAGCACCCAGGTCATGTAATGCCTTTAAAAGGCTAATTTTTCCAATTTGTAATGTTCAAGCCAAAATGATGTGTCAAGGCCATAAAAAGGCTGATTTGAATGTAATAGGTCCCTAGGAGGTGAAAAATGCAAAAAGAAATGCAAATAATGCAATATTGTTGTTAAAATCTAGTTATGTAAATAAAAGTGCATAAATCAAGAATGCTAAGAGTTAATGGGGTAGTTGTACCGATGGGAAGTTAGAAAAGAAGTTGCTAAGAGGTAAAAGTTATAAAAAGCTTGGAGAGGTGAGGAAAAGCAACAATCTTTTGTATTCTTGTAATAAACTTTTAATAAAAGTCACATTTTCTGTGTTATCAGCATTTTCTCTATTATTTTCATCTTTGTATTGGTAGCTCAGTAATACCAAAGTTAAATACTTTGTGTAGGAAGGATTTAGTTTCATTTTCAAGAGTTTGGAAGTTAATTTCAAGAGATAAAAGAAAAAAAAACTACTTTTCTTGTACCTGGGCAGTGATCTCTTCACTGTGGTTTTGAGAGTCTTTTAAAGAACAAGGGCTCCATCCCATCGATGAAGGAGTATTTGGTCAGTGGGATGGAATAAAATAGGTGGTTTCTTTTTGTGTTTAATGTATTTGAGTGTTGATAGGATAGTGGGAAGCAAAAGAGCAAAGACTTGATGTTGTTTTAGAGCCAAAATCTGAGTTTTCCTTTACAAAATGGAGGTTTCCAACAAGGTTTTGAATATTTAGCACATGTTTGATCTTGGAAATGATTTCAAAGCTATTTGTAGACATAATAAGACATGTTCCAACTGCTGGCCAGAGTTTTTGAGGTTCCTAAGGGTGAAATTCTTGAAACCCTCCTTAATTTGTGCTTTTTCAGCCTATTAACAAGGGTTTGATAATACAATATCAAGATGAGTATTTTAATCCCTTAAAGTGGATAATTTTGAAGTTTTTTTAACCTATTCTAATACTATTTGAGGTTTTTGAGGGTTGGCAAGCTGTCTAAAGGTGACCTTCTTTGCAAATTAGGCCTAATTGAAGCCTATTTCCAGCATCAGTATATTGATTCTTCTATATTTTCTGAAGCAAGTGCTAGAGCCTTTGAAATATGTTAAAATAGGTGGAAATGGGTCCATGAGTATGTAATGGGTTTATTAGGTTGGTTTGTGGTTGAAAAGGAAATACCCGATTCAAGGGTTTGATTACCTACTAGGGTAATGGAGGCTAGGTTGTTAAAAATTGAGTACCTGATGAAATCATTAAGGAAACAATTTGTTTATGCTCAAAACTAGTTTGAATGATGATGTTATAGAGGTATCAATTATTGGATAAATATTTATGCTTAAACCTTGATGTTTTGATGTATTAAGTCGTGTCAAACTCAAAGGTGAAAGGTGGTTTTGACTACTAACCTTGATCTCCTAGAGGGAAAGTATGGTGTTTTGATAGGTTTTATGCTAATAAAATATTGTTCTCCTTTGATCAAGTCAAAGGGTCTAGTTCAAGAGTCAAGGTCAGCCCCTAGACTCTTTCAGTCCATCACCTAGTCATAGTGAATTGAGCAATTGGGAGTAAAACAAATACCCCCCCTAAGAGAGCAAAAAAAACATTCTTAACTCAACCTTGCTTTTGGGAGAGGATTGCAACAGTGCAATCTTCACCTTAAGAGAAATAAATAAATGGCTACTTTAGGGTTGTTCTCCCATTGAGAGGTGGAACAAAAATGTGCAGATTTGGCAAAAAGTCTTTCAAACAATAGGGGAATAGAAAAAAAAGGAAAGAAGGAAAGATGAGGGTCTACTACAGGAGAAATTATTCCATGCTGAAGGTAGAATCCAAAATGATGCCCAAATCCTCGAATTGAATAAAGAGCTCATAGGTATCAAGGTAGGCCTAAGCAAATTGTAGAACTACAGAGACCAAGGCCTCAAAAAGCGAGCAAGGTTAAATTGGGTGGCCCGAGGTGATATAGGGACCAAATTCTTTTTCAACTGCCTAAAGACCAAAGAAGTAAAAGAATATGTGAATTCTATTTGGGATGAAGGGGGATTGGTAAAGGACCTAGAGGGCATCAAAGAAAAGTTTTTCCAGTATTATAAGAGCCTCTTCACTGTTGAGTGCAATAGCACTCCTTGCAAGTTGGCTAGAGAAGAATGCAAGACCTGATTCCAAGAAAGGTAACAAAGGAAATGGCTTGTAGGTTAAGAAAACCCTTGACCCAAGAGGAGATTAAAAATATAATCCTCTGAATCTGTAATGACAAGGCACTCAACATAGATGGCCTACTAACATAATTCTATAAGGAAAACATTGAATGGGTGAGTGAGGATTTATTGCATGTCTACAATGAGGCACTTAGTAAAGGCTCTTTAGGAAAGGAAATCAACCAAGGGATCATAAAGCTAATACCTAAAGAAAGAGATAAAACACCGTTGAAAAATTGGAGGCTGATTACTCTATTGAATGTATCATATAAGATACTTTTCAAAGCTATCTCTCAGAGGCTATCATTGGTTCTTCCTGAGATCATCAATAACACCCAAACAGGTTTTATTAAAGGAAGGTACATACTTGGAAATATCTTAACCAGTTGGGAGGCAATAGAGTGGGCTAGGATCTCCAACAAAAATATAGGCATGCTATTGTTGGACTTCGAGAAGGCTTATGATAGAATTGAATGGCCATTCATCCAGATGCTACTAGAGGAATTTGGCTTCCCAAAAAATCTATGTATAATGGTCAAAACCTTGTTAAAGGATGCCTCAAAAAGAGTGGAATTCAATAGGGATCTCATGGATGAAATAATCCTGCAAATATTTATAAGGAAAGGGTTCCCCCTTGCACCCTATCTCTTTTTCATTGCAGTAGCTGCACTACACTACATTTTAAGAGACTTCACCTTAAGCTCAAAGGTGCACAACATTATACTCCCAAGCAAGGATGAATTGTTGAATGTAGAGCAAAGGAAAAAATTTTGAATGCAGAGCAAAGGAAGAAACAACAATACTTAAAACAATTCAATCCTTTACCAAAATCACTTCAATTTCCTTGAATTTCTTCATGGCTACAAAGCCCAACTCTTCAAAACTTGAATCTAAACCTTTATAAAATTTAAATCAGACCCTCATACATCTTAAAAATCATCATTTTGATAGAAATAAACCAATTACACAGCCTTATTCCTCTGTTTTATCATATTTACAAATTACTTGTACCAAAAACCCAAATTTCGCTTGAAGGGAACCAAAACACTAAATCGGGTGTAATTTTCAAAAAAGATTGAATCTCAAAAAAATAAATACATTTTTGAGCACCCATTTCGGCCATTAAAAACATATCTCATTTTTAGGTATACTTGTTTTGGAAGACATGCTTGCTGCCCGTACTTTTTTGTTACAAAATAGGTCGAAATAAGGAGATATGTATGCAAACAGTCACCTATAACTTTCACAAACCAAAAAATTAACCCAATCGCTCCGGTGATAATTTATAAGACCTTATTAAAAAAATTCATCCAATTTGTAGAAAACTCCAACGGTTCAATTTGGAGAAACATGATTTTTACTGAAAACTGTTACCCTAGCAAGGGTTTTAGACAGTTTTGAGAAAAATGACTATATCTTGAACAATTCTTAACTAAAATGCATGAAACAAGAAATATTTAGAAGGTGACTGATAATATAAACTTTCAAAATCATTCTTACACATTTTAAAGTCCGTACAAATCAGTACATAAGCCTAGAACAGTCAATTTTCTGGAAAATGTGCATAAAAACAGAGTTTTTTTCATTGTTTTCTTCAAGGTATCAATCACCAACGACCACAAAAGGAGTTCAAAATCCTTTTTAAAGGAATTTACACCATGGAAAATTAGTTTCCAACTGTTTTCAACTTCCTATTATTGATTAGTCTCTAATGACCTCTTAACAACTAATTGTTGCTTAATGCAACTTTTTACATGTTTTGCAATTTTGAACTTTTGTGTTGACAACTTTTGGATACATTGACATATTTTAACATTTTCTTAAATGACCTCCTAAAATAAATGATAAATGACTCAAATAACCTTAATACAAGGTAAGAACACAAAAATTGAATCAAATTCCTAAATTTCCACAAGGAGGCATAATTGTGTCAAGATGCTCCTGCACCATACTCCCGACCAAGAAAAGAATCCAAGTCCACTTGCATTGATGTTCTCCACAAAATTGCATCATTTCTATGCTCTACCACTGATTTTCCTTGCTCTTAATCACCTTCATTTTCACCTTGGGCTTCATCTTGTCCATGCAAATTAGCTTCATACCTTGCTCACCAACTGAAATTAGAATCTTTACTCTTTGGTGCATCTCATGCTTCTCCCTTTTTCCTTTAACTTGCAAACAATCCTTTTTCCAAAGCATTAGTAACACAATGAAATGATATAAGGTGGCAATCATGATACCTCCATCATGCTGCAACTCCTTGCAAACCTCTATGAATAATTCATCCATGACCATTCCCTTAACCAACTCAATGTCCTCAACCTCTAGAATCAGATATATGCTCTTCATCTTCTCTTCATCTTCATGACTTGGATTATCTGCAACTTCTTCTTCAATGAAGTATTCCCTTGCATCTTCAAAGGTTTCTTTCTCTTTCATTCTGATTTCCCTTCTCCTCTTTTTGATTATCTTGTGAATAGGCCATGGAACTTTCTTGTGTATTTTCAAGTGCCAACTCATTAAGTGTTTCATCTGTTGTTCTATCTTCTTTATGGATTCTAGGAACTCTCTATCCATCCTTTGCATTTCTTGTTTAATCTTAGAAATCTCTTTATCAAACTTGTCTTGTCTCTTCTTCTTGTTTCTCTGTTCCTCTGCTTGCAAATTCTTTCTCAAGTTCTCCATCTTCTCAAGCAAGATTCCTCCTTGCTTCACAACTCACTTTCTTGCAAACAACCAACAAACCACAACTACAAACCACAAACCACAACCAACTTATCAGCCCATATCTTTCCTAGGCTCTGATACCAATTTGATGTAGAGCAAAGGAAGAAACAACAATACTTAAAACAATTCAATCCTTTACCAAAATCACTTCAATTTCTTTGAATTTCTTCATGGCTACAAAGCCCAACTCTTCAAAACTTGAATCTAAACCTTTATAAAATTAAAATCAGACCCTCATACATCTGAAAAATTATCATTTTGATAGAAATAAACCAATTACACAGCCTTATTCCTCTGTTTTATCATATTTACAAATTACTTGCACCAAAAACCCAAATTTCGCTTGAAGGGAACCAAAACACTAAATCGGGTGTAATTTTCAAGAAAGATTGAATCTAAAAAAAATAAATACATTTTTGAGCACCCATTTCGACCATTAAAAACATATCTCATTTTTAGGTATACTTGTTTTGGAACACATGCTTGTTGTCCGTACTTTTTTGTTACGAAATAGGTCGAAATAAGGAGATATATATGCAAACAGTCACCTATAACTTTCACAAACCAAAAAGTTAACCCAATCGCTCCAGTGATAATTTATAAGACCTTATTAAAAAAATTCATCCAATTTGTAGAAAACTCCAATGGTTCAATTTGGAGAAACATGATTTTTACAGAAAACTGTTACCCTAGCAAGGGTTTTAGACAGTTTTGAGAAAAATGACTATATCTTGAACAATTCTTAACTAAAATGCATGAAAAAAGAAATATTTAGAAGGTGACTGATAATATAAACTTTCAAAATCATTCTTACACATTTTAAAGTCCGTACAAATCAGTACATAAGCCTAGAACAGTCAATTTTCTGGAAAATGTGCATAAAAACAGAGTTTTTTTCATTGTTTTCTTCAAGGTATCAATCACCAACGACCACAAAAGGAGTTCAAAATCCTTTTTAAAGGAATTTACACCATGGAAAATTAGTTTCCAACTATTTTCAACTTCCTATTATTGATTAGTCTCTAATGACCTCTTAACAACTAATTGTTGCTTAATGCAACTTTTTACATGTTTTGCAATTTTGAACTTTTGTGTTGACAACTTTTGGATACATTGACATATTTTAACATTTTCTTAAATGACCTCCTAAAATAAATGATAAATGACTCAAATAACCTTAATACAAGGTAAGAACACAAAAATTGAATCAAATTCCTAAATTTCCACAAGGAGGCATAATTGTGTCAAGGTGCTCCTGCACCATACTCCCGACCAAGAAAAGAATCCAAGTCCACTTGCATTGATGTTCTCCACAAAATTGCATCCTTTGTATGCTCTACCACTGATTTTCCTTGCTCTTAATCACCTTCATTTTCACCTTGGGCTTCATCTTGTACATGCAAATTAGCTTCATACCTTGCTCACCAACTGAAATTAGAATCTTTACTCTTTGGTGCATCTCATGCTTCTCCCTTTTTCCTTTAACTTGCAAACAATCCTTTTTCCAAAGCATTAGTAACACAATGAAATGATATAAGGTGGCAATCATGATACCTCCATCATGCTGCAACTCCTTGCAAACCTCTATGAATAATTTATCCATGATCATTCCCTTAACCAACTCAATGTCCTCAACCTCTGGAATCAGATATATGCTCTTGATCTTCTCTTCATCTTCATGACTTGGATTATCTGCAACTTCTTCTTCAATGAAGTATTCCCTTGCATCTTCAAAGGTTTCTTGCTCTTTCATTCTGATTTCCCTTCTCCTCTTTTTGATTATCTTGTGAATAGGCCATGGAACTTTCTTGTGTATTTTCAAGTGCCAACTCATTAAGTGTTTCATCTATTGTTCTATCTTCTTTATGGATTCTAGGAACTCTCTATCCATCCTTTGCATATCTTGTTTAATCTCAGAAATATCTTTATCAAACTTGGCTTGTCTCTTCTTCTTGTTTCTCTGTTCCTCTGCTTGCAAATGCTTTCTCAAGTTCTCCATCCTCTCAAGCAAGATTCCTCCTTGCTTCACAACTCACTTTCCTGCAAACAACCAACAAACCACAACTACAAACCACAAACCACAACCAACTTATCAGCCCATATCTTTCCTGGGCTCTGATACCAATTTGATGCAGAGCAAAGGAAGAAACAACAATACTTAAAACAATTCAATCCTTTACCAAAATCACTTCAATTTCTTTGAATTTCTTCATGGCTACAAAGCCCAACTCTTCAAAACTTGAATCTAAACCTTTATAAAATTAAAATCAGACCCTCATACATCTGAAAAATCATCATTTTGATAGAAATAAACCAATTACACAGCCTTATTCCTTTGTTTTATCAGATTTACAAATTACTTGCACCAAAAACCCAAATTTTGTTTGAAGGGAACCAAAACACTAAATCGGGTGTAATTTTCAAGAAAGATTGAATCTCAAAAAAAAAATACATTTTTGAGCACCCATTTCGGCCATTAAAAACATATCTCATTTTTAGGTATACTTGTTTTGGAACACATGCTTGCTGTCCGTACTTTTTTGTTACGAAATAGGTCGAAATAAGGAGATATGTATGCAAATAGTCACCTATAACTTTCACAAACCAAGAAATTAACCCAATCGCTCTGGTGATAATTTATAAGACCTTATTAAAAAAAATTCCTCCAATTTGTAGAAAACTCCAACGGTTCAATTTGGAGAAACATGATTTTTACTGAAAACTGTTACCCTAGCAAGGGTTTTAGACAGTTTTGAGAAAAACGACTATCTCTTGAACAATTCTTAACTAAAATGCATGAAACAAGAAATATTTGGAAGGTGACTGATAATATAAACTTTCAAAATCATTCTTACACATTTTAAAGTCCGTACAAATTGGTACATAATCCTGGAACAGTCAATTTTCTGGAAAATATGCATAAAAACAGAGTTTTTTTCATTGTTTTCTTCAAGGTATCAATCACCAACGACCACAAAAGGAGTTCAAAATCCTTTTTAAAGGAATTTACACCATGGAAAATTAGTTTCCAACTGTTTTCAACTTCCTATTATTGATTAGTCTCTAATGACCTCTTAACAACTAATTGTTGCTTAATGCAACTTTTTACATTGTTTTGCAATTTTGAACTTTTGTGTTGACAACTTTTGGATACATTGACATATTTTAACATTTTCTTAAATGACCTCCTAAAATAAATGATAAATGACTCAAATAACCTTAATACAAGGTAAGAACACAAAAATTGAATCAAATTCCTAAATTTCCACAAGGAGGCATAATTGTGTCAAGATGCTCATGCACCATACTCTCGACCAAGAAAAGAATCTAAGTCCACTTGCATTGATGTTCTCCAAAAAATTGCATCCTTTCTATGCTCTACCACTAATTTTCCTTGCTCTTAATCACCTTCATTTTCACCTTGGGCTTCATCTTGTCCATGCAAATTAGCTTCATACCTTGCTCACCAACTGAAATTAGAATCTTTACTCTTTGGTGCATCTCATGCTTCTCCCTTTTTCCTTTAACTTGCAAACAATCCTTTTTCCAAAGCATTAGCAACACAATGAAATGATATAAGGTGGAAATCATGATACCTCCATCATGCTGCAACTCCTTGCAAACCTCTATGAATAATTCATCCATGATCATTCCCTTAACCAACTCAATGTCCTCAACCTTTGGAATAAGATATATGCTCTTGATCTTCTCTTCATCTTCATGACTTGGATTATCTGCAACTTCTTCTTCAATGAAGTATTCCCTTGCATCTTCAAAGGTTTCTTGCTCTTTCATTCTGATTTCCCTTCTCCTCTTTTTGATTATCTTGTGAATAGGCCATGGAACTTTCTTGTGTATTTTCAAGTGCCAACTCATTAAGTGTTTCATCCGTTGTTCTATCTTCTTTATGGATTCTAGGAACTCTCTATCCATCCTTTGCATCTCTTGTTTAATCTCAGAAATCTCTTTATCAAACTTGGCTTGTCTCTTCTTCTTGTTTCTCTCTTCCTCTGCTTGCAAATGCTTTCTCAAGTTCTCCATCCTCTCAAGCAAGATTCCTCTTTGCTTCACAACTCACTTTCCTGCAAACAACCAACAAACCACAACTACAAACCACAAACCACAAACCACAACCAACTTATCAGCCCATATCTTTCCTGGGCTCTGATACCAATTTGATGCAGAGCAAAGGAAGAAACAACAATACTTAAAACAATTCAATCATTTACCAAAATCACTTCAATTTCTTTGAATTTCTTCATGGCTACAAAGCCCGACTCTTCAAAACTTGAATCTAAACCTTTATATAATTAAAATCAGACCCTCATACATCTAAAAAATCATCATTTTGATAGAAATAAACCAATTACACAGCCTTATTCCTCTGTTTTATCAGATTTACAAATTACTTGCACCAAAAACCCAAATTTCGCTTAAAGGGAACCAAAACACTAAATCGGGTGTAATTTTCAAGAAAGATTGAATCTAAAAAAAATAAATACATTTTTGAGCACCCATTTCGGCCATTAAAAACATATCTCATTTTTAGGTATACTTGTTTTGGAACACATGCTTGCTGTCCGGACTTTTTTGTTACGAAATATGTCGAAATAAGGAGATATGTATGCAAATAGTCATCTATAACTTTCACAAACCAAAAAATTAACCCAATCGCTCTGATGATAATTTATAAGACCTTATTAAAAAAAATTTCTCCAATTTGTAGAAAACTCCAACGGTTCAATTTGGAGAAACATGATTTTTACTGAAAACTGTTACCCTAGCAAGGGTTTTAGATAGTTTTGAGAAAAACGACTATATCTTGAACAATTCTTAACTAAAATGCATGAAACAAGAAATATTTGGAAGGTGACTGATAATATAAACTTTCAAAATCATTCTTACACATTTTAAAGTCCGTACAAATCGGTACATAAGCCTGGAACAGTCAATTTTCTGGAAAATGTGCATAAAAACAGAGTTTTTTTCATTGTTTTCTTCAAGGTATCAATCACCAACGACCACAAAAGGAGTTCAAAATCCTTTTTAAAGGAATTTACACCATGGAAAATTAGTTTCCAACTGTTTTCAACTTCCTATTATTGATTAGTCTCTAATTACCTCTTAACAACTAATTGTTGCTTAATGCAACTTTTACATGTTTTGCAATTTTGAACTTTTGTGTTGACAACTTTTGGATACATTGACATATTTTAACATTTTCTTAAATGACCTCATAAAATAAATGATAAATGACTCAAATAACCTTAATACAAGGTAAGAACACAAAAATTGAATCAAATTCCTAAATTTCCACAAGGAGGCATAATTGTGTCAAGATGCTCTTGCACCATACTCCCGACCAAGAAAAGAATCCAAGTCCACTTGCATTGATGTTCTCCACAAAATTGCATCCTTTGTATGCTCTACCACTAATTTTCCTTGCTCTTAATCACCTTCATTTTCACCTTGGGCTTCATCTTGTCCATGCAAATTAGCTTCATACCTTGCTCACCAACTGAAATTAGAATCTTTACTCTTTGGTGCATCTCATGCTTCTCCCTTTTTCCTTTAACTTGCAAACAATCCTTTTTCCAAAGCATTAGTAACACAATGAAATGATATAAGGTGGCAATCATGATACCTCCATCATGCTGCAACTCCTTGCAAACCTCTATGAATAATTCATCCATGATCATTCCCTTAACCAACTCAATGTCCTCAACCTCTGGAATCAGATATATGCGCTTAATCTTCTCTTCATCTTCATGACTTGGATTATCTGCAAATTCTTCTTCAATGAAGTATTCCCTCGCATCTTCAAAGGTTTCTTGCTCTTTCATTATGATTTCCCTTCTCCTCTTTTTGATTATCTTGTGAATAGGCCATGGAACTTTCTTGTGTATTTTCAAGTGCCAACTCATTAAGTGTTTCATCTGTTGTTCTATCTTCTTTATGGATTCTAGGAACTCTCTATCCATCCTTTGCATCTCTTGTTTAATCTCAGAAATATCTTTATCAAACTTGGCTTGTCTCTTCTTCTTGTTTCTCTCTTCCTCTACTTGCAAATGCTTTCTCAAGTTCTCCATCCTCTCAAGCAAGATTCCTCCTTGCTTCACAACTCACTTTCCTGCAAACAACCAACAAACCACAACTACAAACCACAAACCACAACCAACTTATCAGACCATATCTTTCCTAGGCTCTGATACCAATTTGATGCAGAGTAAAGGAAGAAACAACAATACTTAAAACAATTCAATCATTTACCAAAATCACTTCAATTTCCTTGAATTTCTTCATGGCTACAAAGCCCAACTCTTCAAAACTTGAATCTAAACCTTTATAAAATTAAAATCAGACCCTCATACATCTAAAAAATCATCATTTTTATAGAAATAAACCAATTACACAGCCTTATTCCTTTGTTTTATCAGATTTACAAATTACTTGCACCAAAAACCCAAATTTCGTTTGAAGGGAACCAAAACACTAAATCGGGTGTAATTTTCAAGAAAGATTGAATCTAAAAAAAATAAATACATTTTTGAGCACCCATTTCGGCCATTAAAAACATATCTCATTTTTAGGTATACTTGTTTTGGAACACATGCTTGCTGTCCGTACTTTTTTGTTATGAAATAGGTCGAAATAAGGAGATATGTATGCAAACAGTCACCTATAACTTTCACAAACCAAGAAATTAACCCAATCACTCTGGTGATAATTTATAAGACCTTATTAAAAAAATTTCATCCAATTTGTAGAAAAATCCAACAGTTCAATTTGAAGAAACATGATTTTTACTGAAAACTGTTACCCTAGCAAGGGTTTTAGACGGTTTTGAGAAAAACGACTATATCTTGAACAATTCTTAACTAAAATGCATGAAACAAGAAATATTTGGAAGGTGACTGATAATATAAACTTTTAAAATCATTCTTACACATTTTAAAGTCCGTACAAATCAGTACATAAGCCTGGAACAATCAATTTTCTGGAAAATGTGCATAAAAATAGAGTTTTTTTCATTGTTTTCTTCAAGGTATCAATCACCAACGACCACAAAAGGAGTTCAAAATCCTTCTTAAAGGTATTTACACCATGGAAAATTAGTTTCCAACTGTTTTCAACTTCCTATTATTGATTAGTCTCTAATGACCTCTTAACAACTAATTGTTGCTTAATGCAACTTTTTACATTTTTTGCAATTTTGAACCTTTGTGTTGACAACTTTTGGATACATTGACATATTTTAACATTTTCTTAAATGACCTCCTAAAATAAATGATAAATGACTCAAATAACCTTAATACAAGGTAAGAACACAAAAATTGAATCAAATTCCTAAATTTCCACAAGGAGGCATAATTGTGTCAAGGTGCTCCTACACCAACAATGGTCAAAACCTTGTTAAAGGATGCCTCAACAAGAGTGGAAGTCAATAGGGATCTCATGGATGAAATAATCCTGCAAATATTTATAAGGAAAGGGTTCCCCCTTGCACCCTCTCTCTTTTTCATTGCAGTAGATGCACTACACTACATTTTAAGAGACTTCACCTTAAGCTCAAAGGTGCACAACATTATACTCCCAAACAAGGATGAATTGTTGAATGCTCAATTTGTTGTTGACACAACACTTTTTGTAAATTTAGATAAAGATAACTTTGAAAATCTATTGAGGAAAATGGACTTATATGCCAAATCAGCTAGTGGAAAAATCTCTAAAGCAAAAACCACACTATTAAGTTGGGAGGCTCATAAGCCGAATTGGCTTGAGGAGCATGAATTCCAATAGGGGGATCCAACAAGATTGTAAGATATCTTGGGATACGTTTGCAATCAATCCAAACCTAAAGGACATGTGGGAGTAGCTAAAGAACAATATTTTAAAGAAATTGGAAGCCTGGAACAAACAATACCTATCAATAGCAGGAAAGACACAAGTGTGCCAAAAAATTGTATCCTCTTATAATGTTTATTATGCCTCAGTTTGGATTTTTAGTAGATATCAAGTGAATGAAATCCAAAAATGGATAAAGCAGTTTGGTTAGATGGGAAGGAAAACAAAAGAAGGCATGCGGTTTGCTAGGAATGGTGTTGCCTAGAGAAGCAGAAAGGGGGACTGGGATTAAAGGATTTGAAAAAGCAATGGATTTCCCTTGCTGTCAAGTGGATCTGTAAAATTATTGTTGGTGAAGAACCTTGGAAGGTCCTGGTGAGACATAATATCAATAATGGAGTCCCTAGGAATGCAAAAACATGGAAGAAGCTACCCTTGGCTAATCTTTTATTTGGAAATTTCCCAGTCTCCCCGGTGGGGTCCAATATTTTCAAAAGCTTGTGGAAGGCCTGGGAGAGTTGCAAAGAAAAGGTGCTCTCTAAATACCCAATTAAAGAAGAGTTAAATAAAAACTTCCTTAACATATCTATCTAGTGGAACATTCTCCATAATAATAAGCCATTGACACTCTTGCAAGGATACTCGACCAAAGATTGGAATAAGAAGGGGATCTCATTGTTCAACAACATCATTGAGAATGGTGGGTTAATCAGCTAGGAAACCCTTAAGCAGAATTTTAATCTCCCTCAAACTCAAAAAAGAACTTATGCAAGATTAAAGAACCATAATTACAACTTGAATAGCTCAACCTCCTCTATTGGTAATGAAAGGTTGGAGCTTGATTGGTTGAAAGATAAAGAAATAACTCACCCACAGCTAAAGAGATTTATAAAGCACTAAAAAACCCCCCTAATCTGATTGATGTGCTTAATAAAAATTGGAATCTTAAAATTAATCAAAAAAAGTGGGAAAAGTATGTTACGAGAATTTGGAATAGTGTGCTTGAACCTAAGAAAGTCGGGTTCAAATGAATGTTGTTGCAAAAAATGCCAAACCTTGACACCAAAATCTATCCTTTTATCTGTGATGTATGTAAAAAAATTGAATCTATTTTTCATCTATTCTTTGATTGTTTCTTATGCTAAGGAGGTGTGAAAATTTATTTCAAATTGATTTTTTTGGGTTGGGGGAAAGAAAAGAAAAAAGAATAAAATAAATTATTGGGAAATATTGATAATTTAGGAAAGCCTCTTAATTTAGTTTGGTTGATTCTAACTACTGAAATCTTATGGAAAGATAGGAATGCAAAAAAAAATCAAGGCACTAGGAGGGCACTTACTGAGTCTAATAGAAGACTCACAACATATAATGTTTATTTACAGGTTTCCATCACACTAGAGGTGTCCAAAGAAAAGTTTCAAAGGTTGATAAAAAATGGCAAGGTAGAGATAAAGAATTTAGAAGAACTGATCCAAGCCAACCAGTGGTTGTACTGCAAAATAGCAATGAAGTACTTGTTAAAAGATGCTAGCACTATTGATAGAAAGGGAGGAGAAGTAGGAAGGAAGCTGAAGCAAGACTGAAAACAAGGCTGAAAACTTAAGATATATTCCTTTTTTGTGAACTAGTGATGTAAAGAAAGAAACATAGCATCTATTACCTCATTTTTGTAATGTAATAGACATAGTATATAGACATATAGAATAGAATGCTCTCCAAAGTTGGATATATTGTAAATTTGTAAGCCTAATCAACATGACCAATTTTGTATACTATTCTTAATATAAAAAAATAAAAGCATCACCCTTGAATCCATGTTGTGATAGCCCTATTAAATTGATAATCCCTTTCTTTAAAAAAAATATGAAACTTCATGATGGTTTTTTAAGTTTATTCTAATGTATTTTGGTTCATATGAATTTAGCTTTTTAGTTTGTGATCCCTTGGATTTTAAACAACATGGTGTCCCTTATTTCTTCCTACTGATTTATGGGAACGATGCCATAGATGCCACTCTTGCAACTACTTTAGGCTATAAATATAGTAGCTCAAAGCATGATGACATTACCCATAAATATGATTTAGAATCATTGTTGATACTGAATGCTACTATTTTTTGTTTCATGTATTGTTTAAGGTTTACTAATATATGAAAATAAAATTTGATACTAAAGTTTATTTTGCAAAATAAATTAAACTATCACTAATTACGTGGAAAAAAATACTAATTACTTTTGTAAAATAATTTTTTTGATCGATTACATAAGGAATTTTTAGCTTGGTTTGAGCCTATATGGAGACCACAATTGGGTGACCTCCTCCTCAACATGAATACGAGTATCTACCATGCAAAGGAACACAACCCACAAGCACACCAACCCAGCAATGGAATGGGCCTTAGGCATGAATGCCATCAACAACCTCAATATTATGGGTCAAGCCTACAAGCACCGGGTTAGGCCAATGAGCACATTGAATCAATGAAGGCATAATGTTTGCAATCACAATAAGCTAGTAGAGACTTGAACCCTAGTGGCCACAACAACAACGCTACCACTTAACCATCACACTATGGGATGAACTCCACTTTTGTAAAATAAAATTAATACTAATAAAATTAACTTAAAAATTAATAATTTTAGAAGTTAGAAGATTAACTTAAGCTAATAAATTAAACTTTTCATATTCAATTTAAATCTTGAAATTCAATATTCAAGAAAAGATACTTGATGCACAAAGATTTTGAATATTAAAACTAATGGTTGTAAATAAAAACTATAAAAATATTTAATTTTATATAAAAGCTTTAAAGACACTTTTTTAAAGCAAATAAAAATTAAAAAATTCCTATGATTCAACATATATAGTTTATCAATAATATAATGGTAAAATTGTTCAAAATGAAGGTAATATTGTAGCTTAAAACTTGTAAAACTATGAGACTGTAGATCTAATTAAGTGTTCTTTGTTACAATTCTTTGTGTATGATTAATCCGTTTAGATCAGTGACATAGCATATACGTGGAGAAACCCTTTTGGGAAAAAAATCCACCAAAATCAATAGTGCTTGTATTATTTAACCTTAGAACAAGATTACAATAATACTATATCAATCCTTGATTGATATGCTTCCTTTTCCTTCAAAAATCCTTCTTCACAACCTACAATAAACTCCCATCCACTTTCTATAGCACAATCTATCCATCCATTCCATGTGACCAAGCATGAATCCACACATGCACAAGCTCAACTTGCTAACGTGCAACCAAGATTACAAACTCTTATGCACTTGCTGCAATTAATAGACAATTAATGAGCATTGTAAACTCCAAAGAGTTGATCAAAACAAGAGCACAAAGCTCCTCACAAATATCTATGCCTAGATTGGGAAAGTAAAGTTCCACATTGTAACATGAAGTCAAAACCAAAGTCTCCTCAATTTAGGCACCCCAAACTGAACACTTAACTAATTGTTGGTCAAGAAAATATCTTGCAAGCATCACTTCAAAGTTGGCGCCCAAGAATGGGCGCACTTAACTAAGCCTTGTAAATATCTTCTCATGCAAAATGTGTTAACTCAAAGATGCCAACTTGGGTGCCCAAGGTGGATCCAAGTCAATCTTAGTTAACTAAAACATATCTCTCCACCAATTCATGCAAAAATTATGCATGATTGATCATCCCCATTTAATTGAAAGTGCTCACTTGTTATCTATCATGCAACTAAATTCATTAGTCATGCAACTCAATTCAACTAAAGTCAACTAGCATTCAACTGAAACTAACTACATGCAACTGAAAATAATTGAACCATAACTGAACTGAACTAAACTGAACTTCAAACTGATACTAAACTAAACTGAACTAAATTGAACTCCACTCATGTAAATATCAATCCATAATTTGTAGGATCTAAAACATGCATTACTGAAGTGTTATCGATCCTCCAAATAGTTAACTGAAGCAAGTTGGGTTCCACCTTCCATGTGGGCGCCCCATGTGCTCCTATCTTGTAGGATCTCTTCTTGGATGCCCCTACATGTTCCTATCATTTAGGAATAATTACAAATGCCAATTTACATGTTCATTTCATTTGAATTTAATCTCTTTCTAATCCTAGTGTTGGGGAACACTTTCCAAGGACCTCGGAGATACATGAAATATGTTTAGGATTGCAATTAAATGGCATCCTATTCCCAACATTCTCCCACTTGACATTATATATTGCAATTATTCTAAATAAGGAATCATTATTATAAATCAAGTACGGGACTCAAGGCCAATGGACTTCCTGCACCAAGAGAACTTATCTGCAACATTGATCAAAGTGTTGACTTTCTCAATCAATACCTTTCCCAAGTCTCTATAACCAAACTAGCATAGGTAGAACTTCATGCTATCAACATAACAACCCAAATCTGCAAAAAAGTCCCTATATATCCACCATATTGCAAAATAATACTTCAAGGTAATAACAAACATAGACATGCGATTAAAAACCTCTAAAGTAACTCATTGTAGTAGAGTGTAACTAGTTCAAGAGAGGTGCCCCTCTCATACAGAACACATATACCTTCTGGAACTCCCACTACACAAGTAATTTCCAATCTGAAAACAAGATCACAACATTAACAAGGCCTCGTATAGCACTTCACATAGAGGATGTGGCTAACTCCTCTATCATAGTGTCAATGAAGCATACAATGATATGAAAAATACATCTCTCACAACATAAGAACCTTCAAGAAGAAGACACTATTCCCACAAAGAGAGAACTTGTAAATCAAACCATGTTCTTATACCACACTAACATGTTCCAAACTGTGTAAAGTAAGATCTCTTTCAACACTCCCAAACTGAAAGGATATCAACATCTAACCATTCAACTTATAATGAAACATGGTAGAACTTAGATGTAAACCTCTCACAGAAAGTAGATCAAACTTAGCCAAACATTCCCACAACAAAAGGGAATATTCCCAAAGCCACTAGCTATCTCTCATACCTCTCCTACTCAAATCCTCAAAACTAGCTCAAGTTCAAGATTGCAAGGAGAACAATGGAAATACATAAAATCATGCATCTACTTCTCAACAATCCCTCATAACTCAATTTTCAAGACTAATGCATAAGATAAGACAAGATACAAATAAATAATGCATCTAATAATTAGGCAGGCAACACCTCTTAGATCATTTACATACAAAGTAGACCAAGAGTGGGATACAAGATTGTCCTATGCATACAACACCAAGCAATATAGGCTTTCAATTAAAGACAACCTTCTCATCAGGTCTATGATGGACTCACATCCATTTCCAAGTGTGGGCTCCTCGGTCTTACTGATGAAATTTTTTTATAACAAGTTTAACCATTCCAACACATATCTCTTATCATAATAAATATCTGGCCTAATCCAAGTCTCTCTAGTATCCATGAGCACCCACCAATCAATCCATGCCAACTTCAAATGCAATTTGCATAATAATGAAGCTCCAAGAAAATGATTAATACTCAAAACCAAAAGAAAAAAAACTACATCCTCTCAAAAGGAAGAACAATAACACCTTTACCAAAGACTCTAAGGGTCCTCCATGAAACAGGATGTTAAAAAATCTTTAAATCACATGAAGATAACCATATCCTACCAAATCTCTCATCGAACTGTGATACTGAGCTATACATGGCAACAAGATAAACATCAAACCATCAATGTCAAAAGCTCCCATTGAAACATTTAACCAAGCTATCCATGACATCGTGATAACCATCTCCTAAATGAAGATCATCCATGGCCTCAACACAATCAAAGAATCCGCTGTAAATGACACAGCTCCCAAAAGGTCAAGTAAAACCATAATCTCTAAACCAAGAAGATAAAACACACTTCTTTTACAAATCTGCAATAACACAATAGTAAAAGCTCCCACTACAGCCAAAAAACCTTCAAAATTTTACGAGAAAGACGTCCCAAACCCTAACCAACCATGGTTCTGATACCAAATGTTGAAAATGAAGGTAATATTGTAGCTTAAAACTTGCAAAACTATGAGACTATAGATCTAATTAAGTGTTCTTTGTTACAATTCTTTGTGTGTGATTAATCTATTTAGATCAATTTTACCAATTGTAGAAAGAGACAAAAGATTGTAGAAGAATGAGACAAGAAGATAGAAGTGACACAACATATATGTGGAGAAACCCTTTTGGGATAAAACTTCACCAAAATCAATAGTGCTTGTATTATTTAACCTTAGAACAAGATTACAATAATACTATATCAATCCTTGATTGATATGCTTCCTTTGCCTTCAACAATCCTTCTTCACAACCTACAATAAAATCTCATACAATTTTTGCAATACAAGTTATCCATGAATTCCATGTGACCAAGCATGAATCCACACATCCCATGCCATGCTTCAAACCCTCACACATGCACAAGCTCAACTTGCTAACCTGTAACCAAGATTACAAACTCTTATGCACTTTCTGCAATTAATAGACAATTAATGAGCATTGTAAACTCCAAATAGTTGATCAAAATAAGAGCACAAAGCTCCTCAAAAATATCTACACCTAGATTGGGTAAGTAGAGTTCCACACTGTAACATGAAGTCAAAACCAAAGTCTCCTCAATTTAGGTGCCCTAAACTGAACACTTAACAGATCATTGGTCAAGAAAATATCTTACAAGCATCACCTCAAAGTTGGTGCCCAAGAATGGGTCCACTTAACTGAGCCTTGTAAATATCTTCTCATGAAAAAGGTGTTAACTCAAAGATGCCAACTTGGGCACCCAAGGTGGATCCAAGTCAATATTAGTTAATTGAAACATATCTCTCCACCAATTCGTGCAAACATTATGCATGATTGATCATCCCCACTTAACTGAAAGTATCCACCTATTATATATCATACAATTGAAGTCATTAGTCATGAAACTCAAGTCAACTAAAGTCAACTAGCATTCAACTGAAACTAACTACATGAAATAGAAGATAACTAAACCATAACTGAACTAAACTAATACTAACTTGAACTGAACTGAACTAAACTCCACTCATGTAAATATCAATCCCTAATTTGTAGGATCTAAAACATGCATTACTGAAGTGTTATCAATCCTCCAAATAGTTAACTGAAGCAAGGTTGGTTCCGCCTTCCATGTGGGCGCCCCATGTGCTCCTATCTTGTAGGAGCTCTTCTTGGATGCCCCCACATGTTCCTATCATTTAGGATTACAAATTTTAGTTTACATGTTCATTTCATTTGAATCTAATCTCTTTCTAATCCTAGTGTTGGGAAACACTTTTTGAGGACTTAGGAGATACATGAAATATGTTTAGGATTGAAATTAAATGACATCCTATTCCCAACAAAAATTACATATGTGTAGTCGAGCTTTTTCCCTTCTTCATTGATGTCACCCTTGAAGGATGATCCAAATACTGCAACTAGGGCTTGCTCGAATGGAGTTGGGAGATGAGTTGTTGATGGGTGATATGAGGTGTGAAAACACCAGAATTAGGCTACAAAAACCATAAACTATAATTGATGATGACTGCACTATGATGCAAAGGGGAATGCAATAGATTCAAAGGAGGATCTTGCCTTCATTGTGAATAATGGTGATGATTTTTGTTAGACTGCCAAGCATCCTTTGGGTGTCAAAATTTGTAGACTCGGTGCAACCAGAGAATTATGGTACTTGGGTTACAAATGAGTCACCTATCCCACCCCTTCGTTGCATTGCCTCTCCTCCTATAGTGGAACTGGGTGATGAGATCAAACATGAAATAGTGGAAAATGAAGAGTATTTCATGGAGTTTGGGCTAGTTGGGAGATTTCAAAGGTTTAGACTAAGTCTTTCAGTATTACACCAATGGATTTCAGATACATGGCACCCCATTTTGGATAGGGATATCCAGATATATCCCTATACATGAGGTTTCTTTATGGTGGCTTTTGATAACATCTAGGATAGACATACAATTTTATGTGACTATTAATGGAGCTATGAGTAGGATTTTCTAATGTTAAAACCATGGCACCTAGGTCCTTCAATCTAGCTATAGAATCTTTTGATGCAACCCTAATTTGGGTAAGGCTCCTAAATCTTCCTTTACAATTCTAGTTTGACTCTTACTTTGAAGATATAGGAAATTCGCTAGGGAATTTTTTGGGGGTGGATAAGAGATCTTCAAAATTATATGCACACAACTTTTGCCCGTATTTTGGTGGAGATGGATATTACCAAAAATTTACCGACAAAGATCTCACAGTTCATTGACTATGATGGGTTTCCCTTTCATTGTTGAAAATATTTTACTATTGGACATATTACTACTCATTGTCCAAAGCATACAATTGAAAATCAGGCCACTTGGTGGAAGGATGCCTCCCCTCACCATTATTGGGTGGAAAAAGAGGTCCCAAACTAGAATAGTAAATCCCACAGTGCTTCCCCAAAGGAAAGAAACGACATAAACATTCACAAGGAGAAATCAAGTCTTGCAGAACCAAGGGCCACGATTGAACCTCCTCTTGTAGAGAGGGGTAGCATTAAGGTTGTAAAGAGTTCTAAGTCAGAGGGGGAGGTTGTGAACCAGGTAGAGTGTTTAGAAATAATGTAGATCTCGAGGGAGAGCAAATACCCTCAAAGAAAATAGAAGAGGAAGCAAGTATTGGTACTCCAAGGGAAAATTGGACTATAGTGCAAAGGAAAAGAAAGAAGAATGAGGTAAATTTCAACATGCTACTTCGTTCCCTCTCCAAATGTGGATATATTCTATAATTTTGTAGTTGTTTATTTTGGAATCTCGTTTATGAGTTTTCTAACATTGGGTCTGAGGGTTATTTTGTGGGATAGGTGTTTGGGCGATAATGTTCTATGGTTGGTTTGCGTTCATTCTAAGGACGAGGCCCCTCATTTGTGGCCTCACTAGTTCATCTATAGCTCCAATCAAAAGTGTTAATGCATAAAAAAAAAACATATATAGTTTATCTAATTTAATTCTAATATTATTTTTTCAAAATATAATTAGGTTTTAAATTCATTAATAAGCTTCATTTTAAAGATTTTTTTATATTAATATTTTATAAAATTTTATGAATTAAATTGTCTCAATTATACAAACTAATTCTTAAAGAAAAGAAATCCTCATTATGTCTATCAAACAAAATTTTATTTATTCAAATATTAATTTATAAAAATAAAATAAATAAATCATTTTTTTTACGTATACATTAAATATTATTTAAAAGCTTCTCTCTTTACTTATTTATTTAATTCAACTTACATATTTTTAATATAAATATATAAATTAAATAATAATTAATAAATTGTTGACGATACAAATAGCATAGCAACAGTTAAACAGAATATTGCTATTATGTTTCTCTTGAAAGAGAAAGACAACACATGAATATCTTAGCTCCCAAGGTCTTGGTAGTTGGTTCTCAACTATGCTGATTTTACTCAATGGTTGATGTGAACTGTAATGTTCAAGGGGCCTGTTGGTGTTGAGCTTCTGGATTGTTCTAAGATTAAACATAAACTTAAACCTATTTTAACTGGGGTTTTTAAAGAAACAGAAAAAGATAGATCAAGGTTTTGGTATTGAAAAGAATGATAATTCATCTAAGTTAACCAGACTTGTTATATTTCAAGGAATTGTAAACTAAAATTGAAGAACAAAATTAACTTGTGATTAACACACAGTTGCATCCATTCACAGTGCTGATTTCCACAACAGATTACTAGTTACCATTTTAAATAAAACACAAAATAACACTTCATTCCTTGAAGGCTTCACAAATCAAATGATTAACTCAAGATAAATACCATTCTGGAACACAATATGAAGTAGATTCAAATATGGTTACTCCTACCGTTGGTGAAACAAATAAGCAACATTTACAAATCTGGCACAATCACCACTGTACAGAAAACCTATGTCTTTAGATTGTTCCCATCTACACTAAGAGAACTTGAAAGATACATCTACTTTCTATGCTCCATCTAATTCCTACTCTACTGCTACTCTTCAGTTTCTCTACTGCTACTAGTTTCTGGAAAAAAATCCCTTCTTCCTTCTAATACCTTTTTTTTGAAAAGGCCAGCAAAATGCCATATATACAGAATGTATCAAAAAGAATGCGTTGGCCCCTATTTTAGGGTTTACAAAATATCTCACTTTAGAAGGGTCGGTCCTCAGATCTTTTGGATAAAGTTGATTCTGCATTTAATGTGTATCCCTGTTGTCCATGTTGGTGAAGGGTTGTCCTCAAGAGAAGCCTTCAGATATTTTTGCAGCTATAGCATTTACTCTATGCCTCCGTGTCCATCCTCGAACTCCATTACAAAGCTACTTTGAATGCCCTA
This sequence comes from Sequoia sempervirens, assembly GCA_007258455.2. Classification (NCBI taxonomy): domain Eukaryota; kingdom Viridiplantae; phylum Streptophyta; class Pinopsida; order Cupressales; family Cupressaceae; genus Sequoia; species Sequoia sempervirens. Next base: position 181,280,880 of record VDFB02105785.1, on the reverse strand, counting down.
AAGCATTACCATTAATACCGATCTACCCTTTGGCCAGTAGATACCACAGTTGTCCCTAAGACTCGTGGTTCTTTCTTCCTCCTTCAGCCTTCTTCCTGTTCTAGACCTTTCTGTATGTTGACCATCTTCTAAAAGCAGTATTAGACTTCCCGTCAGATCCAAACACCATTGCTCATCGAGCTACTCCATCGGCTCATTCACAGAGCAAATCCACATCGGTTGCATTTTGTCGGTCTTCTTCCCGGATGTAGTCAACCAGTCCAATTGTCACTGGTACGCCCCTTTAGCTTCTTCTGATTGGGCCAACACGCTCCACATAAGATTCCTGGGCAGTCAACGGTCATTCAAAACGAATCGCATGTCGATGAGACACTAATCGTGTCTCCCCAATGCCATTATACCTCATAGCAGCCATCGACGTAGCATAAGACGGTTGGAAAGACCTCCCATCGCGCCTCTCTTTCTTTGGAAAGCACACCCATCTCGGGGAGACTCCTTCATATCGGGAAGACCTCCCCTCGAACTCACGCCCCGTCGTCGCGACATCTCTGGGTCGCAAGACCTTTCATCGAGCGCATTCCATTACACCGAAGGGAGCAAACATGTCGGCAAGACCACCGCTAGTCGGCATGACCTTATGTCGAACCTCTCCATTTTCCCTAAGCTCATTCTATATCAGTAAGACCCTATCGGGTTGGTAGGACCTCATAGCAAAGCCGGCCTGTTTCGGCGATGAACTCATTTCAATTGAGAAGACCTTGATTGGTCAGCGAGACCTTTCGTTGAAACCACAACTCTTCTGGTGACACCACCACACTTGGGAAGACATCTCCCTGAGCCTGAATCCTTTCGCAGAGACCAGCAACCATCGGCGAGAGCTTTCGCTGATATTATCTCATGTCGGCAAGACCTCCTTCTTTCACCGAGACATTACACTGAAGTCTCCCCTTTTTGCCGAGACTTCCTTGAGGGATATCTTCAGGTGAGCGATCCAATCCTAAAAAACAAATGCCTCCATTAGTCTTCAGAGCATGAAAATTACATTACTTACATATGCATAGCAAAAAGAAACCCAAGTCTGGCGGAGGCGGAACAAAATCTGACCTTGAAATGACACCCCTCGCCTTCAAAACCGGCGGGGGCGGAACCAAAAAGGAATCGAAACCTGGACAATACAAACCAACAACGCATAAATGAGACCAGAACCAAACAAAGAAACAAACCAGGCGAAACCGGGACCGGAACCAAATCCGACCCTGAAACTTTTAAAAGTTTTAGGTCTGAATTCTGTTCTGGTCCCCCCTCCGACAACATCCAAAAAGAAGATGAAGACAGACGAAGGAAGAAAAAGGAAAGGGGGAAAACACCCCATGACAAAAAAAAAAGGAACAAAAGAAAAAGAACAGGACAGACGGAATCGGGACCATAACCAAACCTGAACATAAACTTTTCCAAGTTTCAGGTTCAGATTCTGTTCCGAACCTACCTCCGACGACACTCGAAATAGACAAAGAAAGAGGGGAAACTCCCAAGACATGGGACACAAAACGGAGAGGGAAACGACCAACCATAGAAGAGACAAAGGGAAAGGTGGAGTCGGAGCCAAGATGGAACACAGCTCTGAAACCTTCAAGGGTTCAATGTTCCGATTTAGCCCCGGACCTGGATCCAACATAACAAAAGACAGACTTAGGAGGAAAACAAAGGAGCTGTCGGGACCAAAACCAGGAACAAAACAAGACCAAACCTTGGACCTAATTTCCAAGCTTGATCTTGGTCCTGGTTCCACATCTGACAGAACAAAGAGAAAAACGCTCAAGGCAGAAAACCAAAGGCCAAAGGGAAAAGAAAAGGAGGGGGACCCATTTTGTTCCAAAACAAACTGGGGTGGTTATGCAAGGAATAACAAATGGCGACTCGGCTGGGAAAATGGTTTAACCATTTTCAAGAAACTGAAGGATTCAGCTACCCAGAACTTCGGGTTCATGAACATCACAACTCCAGTTGGGTCAGTTTTAACAACCAAGGCTGAGCTAGAATCTCAAATGTAAATCAACAGTGGCTACCCCTGAATCTATGTGTGTGCTTGATGGTGCATCATCCTTTTATAAAATTTTCCTCATCTTTTGAACAATAATGTGCAAGATTTGAACTACATGAGTTGATTCCCTTTAGCTGTCGTGCAATGATATCCTGGGCATTGCTCCGCTGCGAGTCAGGCGTCCATAGCCTCGACAAAGATACCTCTAGTTTTCTCATAGCATCGCTCTACTGCTAGTTAGGTGTCCATAGCCCTGGTAGAGATACTGGAATCACCCATTCATATTGAGTTTTCTTTTTCTCTTTAAATAGTTCTCTTTTTTCTTTTCTTGGAGTTTCAGATATTTCATTCAATTTTTCTCAATATATCAGATGCTTAACATCTGTTGTGGGTTGAAAATTACCATGGACCTCATGACAACATCTGGGAGATCGGATTTTTCACTCAAATCTTTCAATACCATAGTCTTAGGACAAATATACCATTACAAAAGGAGATGCTTTTGACGATTTGTGACAAATTCAGAGCAGCTAATGAAGATTGTCTACTTTGCACCTTGTTTTCAAGACTTTCCACAACTCTTATTGACAATGGGCATAAAACAACGAATTCAGGACAGAATCACCCCATTAGCAAACCTGAAAATATCTAAACCACTTCTCTCCTAATAACCAAAGCATGTCGTAGATAACAACCCACCATTTAAAGATGGAAAGAATAGATAAACCCCTAAAAAAAAAAAAACAAGACTGAAACCAAACAGCAGGACTATTTACACATTGAAAAACAAATTATTTACAAATAGGAAACAAACAAATTATTTACATAAAGAACAACGAACTATTTACATGCAGAACAAAAAATTACCAAGCTTTATGACTCAAAATAATGCTTAACTGTCCATTGACAGGAAAGGGAATAGGTTCTCTAGTTAAACTACACAATCGGAAAGCATTTTCTCCTAGGATCTCAACAATCTGATAGGGACCTAACCAGAGTTTGTCAAGTTTCTGGTGACTGCCCTTCTTTTCACTAGCTTTATCCCATAGCAGCACCAGATCTGATATCCTGAAGGCTTTTATTTTGGCTCTTTTTTCAATCCAGTGTTTGACAACAGCCTGGTGCCTAAAGAATTACTGCAAGGTGGCATCTCTCTCCTCTTCTAATTTCAACAAGGCGGCTAATCTTACTTCTATCCTATCATCACTAGTGTAGAATTTATGCATGAACTCAAGGATAGGTATTTGCAAATGAATAGGGAACACAGACTCTTGTCCATACACTAGCTTGAATGGTGAAGTCTTTAAAGCAGCCTTGATCCTAGTCCTATCAGCCCATAATGCAAACCTTAGCTAGGTGTGCCAACCCCTAGGGTTGTTCTCTAACAGTCTTTTAATTACCCCTAAGAGGTTCTTATTGGTTGATTTTGCAACTCCATTTCCTTGTGGGTAATAGTTTGAAGAATATTTTAAGACAATTTTGTGATCATATGCTAATGAAATGAACTCAGCAGAAGAGAAGGAAGATCTATTGTCACATACCAATGTGAAGGGTACTCCAAACCTAGTTGTGATTCATTCGGTGAGGAACTTGATCACTACCTCTGTTGTGCTATTCTTGTAGGGTATAGCTTCGGTCCATCTTGTGCAGTAATTAGTAGCAGTCAAAATAAATTTGTGTCCTACAGAAGAATTTGGGTTAATGACCCCGATAAAGTCCAGCGCCCATTGGGAAAATGGTCTTACCTCGTAGACAGGCTGCAATGGCATGGCTGAATGGCGTTATTTTGATGTAGAAATCTGACATATGTGACATGTTCTCATATGCTGATGGGAATCTTTGAACACACACGACTAGCAATGACCAGATTTGAGGATCTGGTGTGCCAATGAGTTTGTAAAACCATGACCTATGCCGTGTTTCCCATGAAATTCAGTGATCACTTGTTTAGCCTCCTGCTGATCAAGGCATCATAGGTACACTCCCTCGAAATTCTTCCTGTATAGTCATCCTCCTTTGAGCATATAATGAGAGCTCTTCATTCTCAATGCTCTCCTCTGAGTTGTATTCATTCCCTGTGGGCACCGATTATTGAGTAGGAAGCAGATGATATTGGCATACCAAGGGTCGTTGGAAAAGGAATGAGTTGTGTATTGTTGACAAATGATGTTGTCACCAGTGTTCGCTATGGACTGAGATAGGCCCAAATATCGGACAAGTGTCATAGGGCATATCTCCAGGTCGAACTCCTGCAAAATGGCCATCCATTTCCCTCTTCGTTCTCCTAGTTCGTTGTGCATGAGTAGAGACTTCACAGCCGCATCAAGTACTACAACAATAATATGACTTCAGAGGATGTAGTGCCTGAACTTCTTGACAGCCCTAACTAGCGCAAAAGCTTGCTTTTCAAGAGGTGGGTACTTCACCTCAGCATTCTTGAATGGAGAACTCATGAAAGCGATTGGCCTCTCTTCTCCCTCTTCTCTTCATTGAGTTAGTATAGTTGAACAGGAATGTTTAGAGGCAAAAGAATAAATATAGAATGGCCTCATGTAGTTAGGGCTAGTGAGGACTGGTGCCTCTGAAATGGATTGCTTGACCTGTGAAAATGCGGCCTTTGCTTCATCGCTCCATTCTATTTTGGCGTCTTTCTTCATCATTTCATTCAATGACTTTACAATTTCTGCAAAACCCGTGATAAATTTTCTCACAAAGTTGATCTTTCCGAAGAAAGATCTCATCTCTTCTTGCTTCCTGGCCTGGTTATTTTGAGAATGGACTCAACTCGGTCTGGATCGATCGATATTCCCCTTTCTAAAATTATGTCCCAAGAGCTTTCCTTCAAAAACCCCGAACACACATTTTTTAGGGTTCAAGGATATGCCATACTGGATACATCTTTCAAGAACTTTAGCTAAGTCAGCAGTGTGGTTTAGCCTATCTTTGGAGAATACTGTCAAGTCGTCCATGTAAACAATAATGCATTTACCGATTAAGTCTTTGAATGCTATGTCCATGGCGCGCTGAAAAGTTGCTCCAACGTTTATTAAGCCAAATGGAATCCTTCTGTAAGCATATGTTCCCTACTTTGTAGTGAAGGTTGTCTTCATCCTGTCTTCATAGTTAACCATCACCTGATTGTATCCGGAATAACCGTCCAGGAATGATATCATTTGAGATCCGTTGACAGTCTGCAAGACTTGGTCCAGTGAAGGGAGTGGGTAGTTGTCCTTTTCTGAAGCTTTATTCAGATTCCTGAAGTCTACATACAGCCTGATCTCTCCATTTTTCTTACGGACTGGGACTAAGTTATCCACCCATGTTGAATGTCATATAGGGAAGATTATTCTTGTAGAAAGCAGTTTCTGAACTTCCCTAAGGATCAATGGTTCAATTGGGGCATTGACAGGCCATTGCTTCTATCGAAACAACTTAGCTTCAAGCCTCAAGGGAATAGTATGAGTCATTACAGAAGCATCAAATGTCTTTAGATCTTCATATCCCCAGGCTATCACAACAATATCCTTCTTTAGTGCACTCAGTATATCTTTTCTAATTGCTTTAGGGCAAGTTTTCCCTATGTAAACATTTCTTTTTGGGCCAGTATCAACTAGGTTAATAGTTTCATATTCACCTCCCTTATCTTCAACTGATATCTTCTCCCGAGCCCTAGGGTCTGAATCAAAAATTCTTTCTAAGGCCACCATTCCCTTGGGAATGATATTTCTTTTTAAATTAAGGACCCCCTCTATATCACAATCTTCAGGGTTCCAATCTCCTTGATCCCTATTGGACTCATCAATGATCTGCCCTTGGAAAATATCTGAGCTTGCTAGAAAAACAAGAATATGTCGATCATCATCAAAAACCTGAAAGGTCCTGACATTATCAGGAACAGCGGGGGTGGAGATCAATTCTACTGAGAATCTCTTAAGCTTGGAGCCTTGTATAGGTTCCAGGGTACTTGCAGCAACAACTAATGAATCAACTATTTAATTTTCCTCTCTAGGGATTAAGCTAATCCCAAAAGCATCAAAGTCTTCAATCAGGTTCCATACCCTATTTCTATATGCTGCCATCCTTTTATTGTGACATGTGTATTGGCTGCGCACTTGCCTGATAACTATTTCTAAATCTCCTTTAACCATCAAGGCAGTGACTTTCTTCTTATGTGCAAACATCAGCCCCCGAGCTAGAGCTTCATATTCTACTACGTTGTTAGTGCACCCGAACTGCAACCTATAAGAAGAAAAGAAGGTTTTCCCTTTTGGGCTGGTTAGTTCAATCCCAACACCACAGCCTGTCTTGGATTTGGATCCATCAAACGTAAGGGTCCACAGCTGATCATGAGTGGAGTTGATCCCTTTAAGGTCATTGTGGGCACTGGGATAGGATGAGCCAAAGGTGGGGTTGCTTGATCTTTTGCATCAGATATAGGGAACGGGTGTTCAATAGGTTTTTTAGGTACACTTTCCAATTCCTGCACAACTATATCATATAACCTATGGCTATCCTTTTGACAATCACTTATATCTTTGATCAATCCCTTAGGTTTTGGCATACTCGTGAGGATAGGGGTGTCAAATAGACCCTGGGGTTGTTCCTTATGAATATGCTGGTTTGGAGATGGGTCTGGGATAAGTTCAATTTGAGAAGGAACTTCCTTTGAAGGTATCTTATCCCTGGTTAACATTACTGCATCTTTGGCTTCAAACGAGAAGTGATTTGCAATGTTATTAAAGTGACTTGGGCTAGCTTCCTCAGCTTGGGAGACATGATTTAAAATGTCAATGTAGGGTTGGAAAGTCAATTCAGAATGATTTTGGTAATGCACCCTGCACCAATTAGGGAGTAGAAGACTCTGCAAATCGGTATCTTCCCCTAAGACCAGTTGATCCTATTGTAGCTTCTTGATCAATGCTTGTTGGTTTTCATTAATCATAGAATTAGGGAACTTTTGTATTGGCAGTTCTTTAGGATCAAAAATAGAAAAGGTTAAAATTTCCTCTCTTTTATAAACCCCTATCCTGATTTCAAAGTAAGCTACCTCATTGGGGCAATCATACTCAGTGATGACATGCTTGAGGCGAGGCTCACTTTCAATCCTAATCTGCGTAGGTACTCCCCTCCATGGTAGCCACATGTGTGAAAAGTCAAGGGAGAGATATCCCCCTATACTTTTCATCAAATCTCTGCTCAGCAGCATACCATAGATCTCGAGAATGTCTGCTACTTGAATATCTATGTTGGTTAGGATCCTAGGGTCAGATCCTACTTGCACATGTATGTTTCTCAATTCCCCCACTACATTAACCTTTGTTTTGTCAAGTTGGATGACCTTCTTGTTTGTCTGGATAGGGTTTAATCCCAATTTCTTACATATAGAAAATGGCATAACATTGCCAGAAGCCCCTGAATCTAACAAACAATTATGTAGATTCTTTCCACAGAGTCTTAAACTCAAAAGAAATGGTGGGGTACCTACCTTGCTTCTGTACAATGCAACATTTATGTCTACAGCAAGTGCCGCCTTGTTTTTCCCTTTTGATTTATTAGCTTGCTCCAAAGCTTTTAGCACCCTCTATCGTTGAGCAGGGCACCACTTCAGGATGTCAAAGTATGACAAAGAGGTTTTTTGTTTCTGCATCTCTGAAACAATATCAAATTCTATATTATAACTTGCATTATTTTTGACAACACCAAGTGAATTACCTTTGTTATGGAAGTCAGGCGAACCTTTTGGTGGAGGAGGGTTGTTGTTAGCACTTTAATTCAGAGGCATCATGTGATTAGGCAGTGCTGATGTAGTGAATGGACCCTTATTCTAATTTCTCAGGAAGTGTCCTCCCTTTGTCTGAAAGGCTTGGGTATCATACATGTCTTCCTTTGGTTCATTCTCACTTTGCATTGGGAATGAAGGTTCTTCCTCAAAGAGGTCATAAGTCATTGTTGTATCTGTTGAGCCACCTTCTTTGTGAGGATTACCTTGGAACGTTTGGGCATCTGCCTATGCCATCTTGACAACTTTCTCCATTTCAGGGCAGTTCACCTTAGAATGGGTTGTAGTATCATGTAGCCTACACCAGTTAGTCATAAAATTAAGGTCGGCCACATTTATAGTATGTGACCTCTCCTCATTAGCTTGATAATTGTGAGGGAATCCACCATTATTTGGCCCTGTATTCCATTGTCGATTGATATTTGGCCTTTGGTTATATCCTCTATTTTGATTTTGATAGCCCTGGTTAGGAGAATTTTGGCCTTGATAATTTCTTTGGCCAGGATTGTAATTGCTTGGGTAATTACCCTAATTGTTATTGCTCTGACTAGGGTAGTTACCTTGGCTCTGAGAGGGGTTCAATCTAAGCTGAGCCATGTCATTTGTGACCTGAGACAGAGTTTTCTTTAAGGTCTCCACCTCGTTTGTGAGTTGGACTGTCTTTTCACTTTCAGGACTCCTAGCAACAGGTGGCTGATTGACGTGATTTGGTATTCCAGTTTGGTTATGATGACCATGCAGACTATGATGAGCTTGTGATTGTTGAAAGAGGTCAGGAGCTCCGTTGGAAAAGAATGGAACAGGAGGTTGAGTCTACAACTCAGACATGGGCCCATAATGGGAAGGATACATCCCTGGGACAGTATTGAATAAAGGGGTTGGGCTAGGCATCTGATACCCCATTGAAGGAAAACCTCCTCCCAAACTTCCTTGTTGAGAGCTAATTTGTTGTTGCAACTTAATAGCCAGATGGTAAACTTTAGACTGGGAATCAATATCAGCTGGTTGATAAGTTCTTTGCAGGAACAAACCTAGCAAGGGGTCTATAACCCTAAAGTATGCTTGAATGACACTATTCTCAGTAACTAGATAGGGGTCCTGCAGTCTCCTATGCATTTGTTGAAACCTAGTATTGAACAAGGGCAAGGATTCATAGGGCTCCTTCCTAATGGTAGCAAATTGGTGATATAAAAGAGTTGGATCCACATAAACCCTGAATTGATTAATGAAAGCATTCTCCAAGTGTGTCCAGGTCAGAATAGAACCTTGTGGAAGATTAAGATACCAATTGTATGCCATATCCCCTAAGGAATAAGGGAACAACCTACAAACCACATCATGGTGAGCCATCTGAGCTCTGGTACAAGCATCCTTAAAAGCTTGTATGTGCTCTTTAGCATGCCTTGATTCGCCATGAATGTATTTGGGACAAAATTTCTCAGGATTCTTAGGCATATCATGAAAACCTCTAGGAATAGTCCCTAATGGAGAGGGATTATTCTGAAAAAATTCCATTGGTAGCAGTGGTGGTTGAGTCAGTTGTTGTATGGGTTGAACCAGCTATAATGACAATTGAGATGGATTCGGTGGTGGATTGATCTGTATCCACTAGAGTATTGGTGAAAATCCTGGTGGAGTGAGCGGAGTTGATAAGGGTGGTATGATGGTTGAGCCAGTCTTGTGACTCCTATGTCTTATTGGGGTCTTGAGTTCTATCAAAAGTGGTGGATTTTTAGCTGATCGAAGAACTCTACGGGACCTTTTTGGTGAGAAAAAGCCAGTATTATCCAGCTTGCCTTTCTAGGCCCTCCTTCTAGCACTAGTTCCTGTTGACGGTACAAATAGCACAGCAACAGTTAAACAGAATATTGCTATTTTGTTTCTCCTAAAAGAGAAAGACAACACATGGATATCTTAGCTCCCAAGGTCTTGGTAGCTGGTTCTCAATTGTGCTGATTTTACTCAATGGTTGATGTGAATTGTAATGTTCAAGGGGCCTGCTGGTGTTGAGCTTCTGGATTGTTCTAAGATTAAACATAAACTTAAACCTATTTTAACTGGGGTTTTTAAAGAAACAGAAAAAGATAGATCAAGGTTTTGGTACTGAAAAGAATGATAATTCATCTAACTTAGCCAGACTTGTTATATTTCAAGGAATTGTAAACTAAAACTAAAGAACAAAATTAACTTGTGATTAACACACAATTGCATCCATTCACAGTGCTGATTTCCACAACAGATTACTAGTTACCATTTTAAATAAAACACAAAATAACACTTCATTTCTTGAAGGCTTCACAAATCAAATGATTAACTCAAGCTAAATACCATTTTGGAACACAATATGAAGTAGATTCAAATATGGTTACTCCTATTGTTGGTGAAACAGATAAGCAACATTTACAAATCTGGCACAATCACCAGTGTACAGAAAACCTATGTCTTTAGATTGTTCCCATCTACACTAAGAGAACTTGAAAGATACATCTACTTTCTATGCTCCATATAATTCCTACTCTACTGCTACTCTTTAGTTTCTTTGCTGCTACTAGTTTCTGGAAAAGAATCCCTTCTTTCTTCTAAATTTTTTTTTTTAAAGGCTAGCAAAATGCCATATATACAGAATGTATCAAAAAGAATGTGTTGGCCCCTGTTTTAGGGTTTACAAAATATCTCACTTCAAAAGGGTTGGCCCTCAGATCTTTTTGGATAAAGTTGATTCTGCATTTGATGTGTATCCCTGTTGTCCATGTTGGTGAAGGGTTGTCCTCAAGAGAAGCCTTAAGATCTTTTTGCAGCTATATCATTTACTCTATGCCTCTATTTCCATCCTCGAACTCCCTTGCAGAGCTGCTTTGAATTCCCTAAAGCATTACCATTAATATTGATCTACCCTTTGGCCAGTAGATACCACAACTGTCCCTGAGACTCGTGGTTCTTTCTTCCTCCTTCGGCCTTCTTCCTATTCTAGACCTTTCTGTACGTTGACCATCTTCTGGAAGCAGTATCAGACTTCCCGTCAGATCCAGACACCATTTCTCATCGAGCTACTCCATCGGCTCATTCATAGAGCAAATCCATACCAGTTGCATTATGTCGGTCTTCTTCCCGGATGTAGTCAACTAGTCCAACTGTCACTGGTCCGCCCATTTAGCTTCTTCTGATTGGGCCAACACGCTCCAGGTAAGATTCCCAGGTAGTCAATGGTCATTCAGAATGAATCGTATGTCGGTGAGACACTAATCATGTCTCCCTGATGTGATTATACCTCATAGCAGCCATTGGCGTAGCATAAGACGATCGGCAAGACCTCCCATCGACCCTCTCTTTCTTTGGCAAGCACACCCATCTCGAGGAGACTCCTTCATATCGGGAAGACCTCCCCCCTGAACTCATGCCCCATCACCGAGACATCTTTGGGTCGGCGAGACCTTTCATCAAGCACATTCCATTACACCAAAGGGAAAAAACATGTCGGCAAGACCACCGCTAGTCGGCATGACCTTATGTCGAACCTCTCCATTCTCCCCGAGCTCATTTTGTATCGATAAGACCCTATTGGGTTGGAAAGACCTCATAGCGAAGCTGGCCTATTTCGGTGATGAACTCATTTCAGTCGGGAAGACCTTAATTGGTCGGCGAGACCTTTCGCCGAAACCAAAAATATTTTGGCAACACCACCGCACTCGGGAAGACATCTCCCTGAGCGTAAATCCTTTCATAGAGACCAACAACCATTGGCGAGAGCTTTCGCCGATATTATCTCATGTCGGCGAGACCTCCTTCTTTCGCCGAGACATTACATCGAAGTCTCCCCCTTTCACCGAGACCTCCATGAGAGATATCTTTAGGTGGGTGATCCAATCCTGAAAAACAAATGCCTCCATTAGTGTTCAAAGCATGAAAAGTACATTACTTACAGATGCATAGCAAAAAGAAACCTAACTTTGGCAGAGGCGGAACCAAATTCGACCCTGAAATGACACCCCCCGCCTTCAAAACTGGCGGGGGCGGAACCAAAAAAGGAATCAAAACCGGGACAAAACAAACCAACAATGTAGAAACAGGACCAGAACCAAACGAAGAAACGAACCAGGCAGAACCGAGACCGGAACCAAATCCAATCCCGAAACTTTTAAAAGTTTTAGGTTCGGATTCTGTTCTGGTCCCGCCTCCAACAACATCCAAAAAGATGACGAAGACAGACGAAGGAAGAAAAAGGAAAGGGGGAAAACACCCCACGACAAAACAAAAGGAACAAAAGAAAAAGAATGGGACACGCGGAACCGGGACCAGAATCAAACCCGAACCAGAAACTTTTCCAAGTTTTAGGTTTGGATTCTATTCCGAACCCGCCTCCGACGACACCCGAAAAAGACAAAGAAAGAGGGGAAACCCCCAAGACACGGGACACAAAATAGAGAGGGAAACGACCAACCATAGAAGAGACAAAGCTAAAGGCGAAGTCGGGGCCAGGATGGAACACGACTCTGAAACCTTCAAGGGTTCAATGTTTCGATTTAGTCCCAGACCCGGATCCGACAGAACAAAAGATAGACTTAGGAGGAAAACAAAGGAGTTGTTGGGACCGGAACCGGGAATGGAACAAGACCAGACCCTGGACCTAATTTCCAAGCTCGATCTTGGTCCCAGTTCCGCATCCGACAGAACAAAGAGAAAAACACTCAAGGCAGAAAACCAAAGGCCAAAGGGAAAAGAAAAGGAGGGGGACCCATTTTATTCCAAAACAAACTGGGGTGGTTATGCAAGGCATAACAAAAACTTATGAAAGATAAATGACTTAATTAAACTTAATTTTATTTTTTCTAATTTATTTTTAACTATATTAAATTACCTTAATAATAATCATTTAATTAAATGAATTTTATAATTAAAATCTTATTATTTAAAACACATAAATTAAGCTTATATATTAAATGAATAAATAAATAACAAAATCATATATATAAATTTAAATTAAATCATTTCATATTAAACAATTTTTTTTTTGAAAAATTATTATTTAAATCTCATATAAAAATAAAATTTATGTTTTTAAAACTTTAAATAAAAATTAAGAAAAAAGATCAAATTAAACTTTTTCAAAGTATATATATATATATATAAACTATTAAATTATAAAATATAAATATTTTTTAAAATTAAGTTATAAAATTTAATAAAATTTTATTTATTTTAAAAATGTTATTTCTAATTTTAAATATATTTTTTAAAGTAAAACCTAGTTTAGATCAAGGAACCATGAAAAAATTAGAGAAAAAACTTTCAGAAAGATGTTTGCAAGTGTAAACATAATTTCTCCCACATGTGGATAGCTTGTTACCCAACACAATGCAACATCTACACATTAAAATAACCACCTTATAGTTCTACCTTAAATTATGATCTCGCCCCCATACTGGAAGGGTTATCCTTGATATCATATTGTACCAATCTTATGGCCTCGAAAGGGAAATCTTTCCATTAGCACTTGACATTCATCCCCCATTTATTTCAAGGAATACCCCTCATTTGTAGCCCAGTCTGCAACCTAGTCTCCTTCCCTACCAATATGAGAAAATCTAACCTCCTCAAAACCTTCAATCACACACTTAGAAGCCTCAATGATGGACTCTATTTTCCAACTTTGAATTGCCCCACCCTTGTTGCTCCTATAATAACTTTTGAGTTTCCTTCTATCCACAACTTCATCCATCCTTTTTCTTTTTCAATATCTCTTGCCTCTACTCGATTATTAGTTTCACTTCCAAAGTCATAATAAAATAATCCCATAGGTTGAACTTTATCATCTTTGAAAACCCCACCTCCTCCTGCTTTCACAAGATTTCCTTTAGTTGCACCATTGAAATTGATCTTGATAGATAATCTCTATCTAATTTAAAACATCTAACTTGACTATACTTATCCTTGGCTAGAACAAAATATTTTTTTAATCCAACTATATCTTGGCTAGTCATTCACCCATTCTCCTTCTGAGTTCTTGATATCTTAACTATCATCCTTATGTTTCCCCCTAATTCACCAATCACACTTTCCACCATATTCTAAACTCTTTTGACCATTTTATAGAAGATCCTCCTATTTCTTTCAATCCAAATTTTTGGAACCAAGTTCTATATAATTTGTAAACTCGAGCTTTTAACCTTGAACACCCAACTTTCCAATAAATTTAGAATATTAGCTAGAGGGACCTAATTTAAACCCCATCTTTTCAAGAATGTCAACCATAATTTCCTAGCATATTCATAATGAATAAATAAGTGGTCGCTACATTCCTCACACTCATCGCATATAACACATTTAGAAGGGTTGATCTTACCCAACAATTGTATTCTATCCCAAGTGAGAGCTCATCATTGCCATGCAATCCAAAAAAAATCTATAACCTAATCTTTTCCCCATTCCCAAGCCTCCATTTGATATCCATAGAAACAAGCTTGCCACATGATCTGATAAAATTGCATGTACTTGAACCTTTGGGGAGATTGCAGGAATTGATAAGGATGTGGTCTAGACTGTTCTAAAAGGTATTTCTCCTAAATAATCTTGCTCCACATTTTATCCTTTTCTTCACAAATTCTCCAAGCCAACTTAGCACCTAATGCCTTATTCATTTCCTTGCAATTCCTAATTCTCAACCCCCAACATAACAAACATACATACTTTTGTCCATTTCACAAGGTTATATTTGAACTATTTTTCACTTCCTTTCCACAAAAATCATTGCTTTAATTCTTATAGGGGAAACGTACTAGTAGTCGTCAGGGCTAACTTCACGCATTCGTGCAAAGTGCAAAATAGGTCCGATTTCAAATTTATTTTTTTTGGGCTTCTTCGTAAGCGAGTTAGGACCTTAAAAAGAAAAAAATGGCTTTTGGGTATTTAAAACACGCCTTGTGGAACTCGTAAAGTGAAAGGTGGTCAAAAAGGGGTTTTTTTTTACCTCCATCCCCTACATCTTCATTATTTCGCCCATACATGTTCATTACAAATCCAATTTTTTTTTTTTAAATGCCTATTTACAATTATCGTTTAACCTATTTCAAGTCACGTTTGTATGTGGGCCTGATCAAAATATCACGTGGGTCTGCTAGGAGGTAGTCCCTTTAATCTCAACCTCGTCACATTAAAATTTTATCCATGTGCCCCATATGCCTTCATCAAACCATGCATATGAGTTAACCACATGCCCCATAAGCCTTCATCAAACCACACCTATGTGTTAACCTAACTGCGGGTTGCTGGGT
Source organism: Sequoia sempervirens (assembly GCA_007258455.2). Lineage (NCBI taxonomy): Eukaryota > Viridiplantae > Streptophyta > Pinopsida > Cupressales > Cupressaceae > Sequoia > Sequoia sempervirens. The sequence continues at coordinate 181,265,792 of VDFB02105785.1, read as the reverse complement.
AGCTTTAAGCCCTAAACTCATCATCTCTCGCAGTTTCTTTCTAGAATTTTCATGGCTGCCTCCTCTCTCCCACCGTCAACTTTTGCTCTGCAACCATGGAAACGTCCTTCGGCTCCCTTCTGCTGTAGGTAGCGTTTCCACCTCTCTTCACCTGCAAGATTGCTTGTTCAACAATGGATTTTTGTTGGGTTTGACAGTGTTTAAGTGCATTTTGGCGTGTTTAAAAATCATTTGTGTATGGCATTAAGGTTTTGACTGTAATCATTTCTATTTACATGTGACTAGTAGAAAAATGATCCCTCATGAATTATTATGTCTATGGCATCGGCAGTTTGACTACTATGCCTTTTTTGACATTATTCTATGAAGTAATCACATGTAATGTGATTTAAATAGAACATTGACGAAATTTTGACCACTTGAGTATAATCATGAAATTTATTGGGTATATAATCTTGAAATTAATCTTCAAAGATTTTTTAATTTAATCTTATATGGAGCTACATAAAACGTCTCCACCTCCCTTCACCTGCAAGATTGCTTGTTCAACAGTGGGTTTTTTTTGGCGTCAACGGTGTTTGAGCGCTATGATTTATGTTGACATTATTCTATGAACTAATCTCATGTAATGTGATATAAATAGAAAATTGATAAAATTTTGAACAAGAATAATCATGAAAATTAATGGGTTATTGTCAAATGCTGGTATAATCATAAAATTTTATAGGTTTTCAGATTTTGCCCCAAATTATTGACATTTTAAGCATTAAAAAGATGATGGGTATACAACTTTTTGTCCCTATATTATTACAAAGAGAATATAGTTACATCTCTATAGTAGGAAATAGTAGGAATTAGAGAATGACTGTGAATGTTCACACACAAATCTGGGTGTTAGTTAATGTGTTGCTTGGAAGGAAAATGGGTTATTGTTATTTGAACACAAAAGAAAAAGGTAGATGTTTTTGTAGTATGAATGCATATAAATACTAGTTTATAACTAAGTAGCATGTTGAAAATGAATCCTGTGAGCTATCTCGAATCCAATGGCTCTGTGTGGTTGCAAAACCCAAATTAATACCTTGGGATTTTCCTACATAACCAACATAGAATAGATTAGAAATGACACTAGTGGAAGAAAAATAAAGTAAACCAAAACTATCAAGTCTGTAGTTGTGCGAAAATAAATTTTCTTAAAATGGGGTAGTCGCCCCTCCTCTCCTCAACATTGAAATAAATTTATTTCATACAGAAGTATTCATGTTGGTATTTCACTACTATACAACCACAATATCCACTTGAACAAGTAACAATATCTTTCATCAGCTCACTTTTGTCTTTTATAATAGTTTCATACATAGAGTCAATGGCAGTAGAGTGAGGTTTTGCAATCATTTACTCGGTATTTTTATTCTATCTCCATTACAGAATGTTCAAATAGTATCATAGTGCATCAAATTAACATTTACAAGCAAAAGGAGTATAGTATGAAACATATTTACATAAACTTTCAATCACCACATAATTTCCAATTTTCTCTTCTTCTTTTTTGTCTTTGCTACAAGGAGCTTTCTATCAATATATTCATGCATAGAAATAACAAAGTGCATATATATATATAATCTCATAATAATATGTCATTGTATGCAAATATATACTTTTACAACATGAGACTTGATATATGTATACACGACATGACTATATATATATATATATATGTAGATATATATATCAGATTATATATGTATAATCTTCTATGGATAATAAAGGTGAAAATGAGGAAGAAAACTGTGGGAGATGATGAGCATATGGCTTAAAGCTGCCCAACAACCTGCGGTTAGGTTAACACATACGTGTGGTTTGATGAAGGCTTATGGGGCACATGGTTAACTCATACACGTGGTTTGATGAAGGCATATGGGGCACGTGGATAACATTGTAATGTGATTAGGTTGAGATTAAAGTGACTACCTCCTAGCGGACCCACATGATATTTTGATCGGGCCCACATACAAACGTAACTTGAAATAGGTTAAATGATAATTGTAAATAGGCCTTTTTTCATTCAACACACCATTGTTTGGCAGGAAAATACAAATGTGAAAGTCAATAACCACAATTCAATGCATTCAATATACATATTCGAATGATTTTATAATCGAGGCAATTTCTAGTGTCATTTTCATTATGAATTCTCCTATGCTTTCACTAAATATCCTCTACAAAATTCACCTCTGTACATATAACAAAATCGAAAACACATTATAATTCATATGTATGACAGAATTTATGCAAGCCACCTATTTTTTCAATTACACCAAATATAAATTGATTTCCTATAAGCCACGACAGAACTCAGGCATAATTAGCCACTGCAAAATGAAATGACATATTGTTTCCCACAAAGATTCAATTTGCACATTCCAATGATTTTATAAGAGGGAGTTCCCTATATATCCTCTACAAAATTCAGAGCTTACTAAGGCAACCTATACACATTCCTCTTAAAAAGGAGCTTATTCATGTTGGTACACCCAGAATAACTAAATTCATGTTTTTATTTATTAGTATACCAGATTTACATTTATGTTGTCTGTTTCATTATTCAATATACTCTTTTATATTTATGTACTTAGTGTCTACATTATTTTCAAGCATACAAAATATTTAGTTTTGACTTAGCTATTCAAATGAGCATTATCCATTATGTAATCATATCACAACATACAATATATTTATTTTATTTTATCTGTTTTCTTCCACTTATTTTATGAGTTTCAATAATTAGATTACATATTTGTATACACATATACATATACATGTACATGTATATGTATATGTACATACACATTAATATACATGTATGTATATGTATGTACATGTATATGTATGTGTATGCACATATACATATACATGTACATGTAAATGGAGGTACATATACATATACATGTACATGCATATGTATATACAAATATATATACACATGTATATGCATATGTATGTATGAATGTATATGTATATACATAGACATGTATATTTATATAGATATACATATATTTATTGAAAGTCATGGCACGAAGTATATGCACAACACACACTGTCAAACAGATTCGTGCAACAATTGTCAATAAATATATGTATATGTACATGCATATGCATATAGATATACATGTATACACATACATATGTATGTATATATATGTCCTTTCTATTGCACTATGTCATGTATGGTGCCATCATATGCAATACACACTGTTATTTTCAGCTTCATACCAAGGATCAAAACATTGTGGATTTTAATGCTCCAATAAAAAATCTTATTGTTGTGCATGCAATATTGTAACGATGATTTGATGTGGGAATGTTACAAGTACCGAGTACTACCCCTATTTAGTACAATTATTTTGTAGGTAAGTGGGAGCGTGGAGAGGTGAATCAAGTATGTGGATTATCAACATACCAAAAAAGTTGTGTTTGTTAACACAATAAACTCTATAGGGACATTTTGTTCTGAATGCTTTATGATATGTTTACATTTTCTGATATACATATGTTAATAAATATATACTTTTCTTATAAATGCTTATTTGATTGGAGGAGTATATTTATTGGCATTGGTCTCTTAATGGCAGGAATTCAAGGACTTCTTCACAATCAACATAAGACATTCAACGTTAATGATGGGTAAAGTCTATGACTTTACTTTGGCAATGACCTAGTAATACTAAAAAATGTGTCTTTTTATATATATGGCTGAAAGTTAGATGAAATGAGCAATAGTATACAATAATTATGAGATTAGTTAGTATTAGGTTTTTTAGTATTAGATTAGTATTAGATTAGTTAGTATGCATATATGTATGTACATATATAACTATATGTGTGTGTATAATTAATCTGATAATTAACATGTAGTTTTGTTAATTTTTGATACTGATAATTGATAAGAATATATCATTGTCTACAAATACATATATACAGTATGATAAGAACATATCATTGTATGCAAATAGTGTATCATTGTCTACTAGGAGGTGGTCGCTTTAATCTCAACCCGACCACATTACCTTGTTAACCACATGCCCCATATGCCTTCATCAAATCACATGTATGGGTTTACCTAACCACAGGTTGTCGGACATCTTTAAGCCCTAAACCCATCATCTACTGCGGATTTTTTGGCAGGTTAGTATTTGTAAACAATGATATATTCTTATCAGATTGTGTGTGTATATATATATATACATACAATCTGATAATAATATATCATTGTTTGCAAATATATATATATATATATATACAATCTTATAATATAATATCATTGTCTGCAAAAAATATATCATTGTTTGCAAATAAAGTTTTGTGATTATTTTTATTGACAAAGATTGAAACATAGTGTAATTAGTGAGACCACAAAAAATAGAAGGTTGAAACCATCATCAAACATATAAGGCATACAAATTTGAGGTTCCAATAACAAACAACAACAACATTAGGACATTTTATAATCATATCATAGTTATATTTTGAATCAAACTGCAATAATTTATTGCGTGGTGCAAGAGAAAAACATGGCTCGAACATACTTGAAACATATGAAAATATTACTTAAATCTTGTATTGATCTTCTCACCTCAAACATATGTGAGGTTTGAAACATAATTACAATAGCATTATCACATCTTATAATCATATCACAGTTATAACTTTAAGCAGATAAAAAAAATTGATTTGCAAACTATATCACCAAAATATACTACTACATCGATCAAAAAACAAAATTGAATATGCACATAATCAACTTTCCATATTTCTAGGAAAAGGAGGTGGCATGATATATCTGCCAATAGCTGAGTCAGGTCCACTTGTAGGAGGTAATACTTAGTTAATACCTCCTTGAAGGCATGTTGCTATTTGAGCAAGTAATGCTTGGCTTGCATCAACAATCAATCCCATTTGTTGTGAGCCACTCCCAACCTACATATTGTTGATGGTTGTAAAGGCTGGTGACAAAATGCTCATCATATCAAGCAAGATAGGATATTGGGAGGGTATAGGATCCCCCACTGTAGACTTACGTTTTCTCTTCTCTACTTGTTTTGCTTTCTTTTCTACTACCTTTTGTAGACATTCAGCCTTGGCCTGCTCCTATCTAATGGCTTTCTCTCTCATTCTTATCATTTTCTGCTCATCTTCTATCACTTTCCTTGCTTGCTTCTCAGCCCTTGTTGCTTCCTTTAGAATTGCTTTTGCTTCACGGTTTTCCTTTCTCCACAACATCTACTCCTTACATTGCTGCAACTCCTCTTGCATTTTCTTCTCTGCCTCTTGTTGGTTGAACAATTCGATGAAGGCGTTAGATGTTAGTACTTGGGACTGCCTACTAAGGCGAAGCACTCCCGAACAACCTCTTTGTGATGTTCCTTGCATCGTCTACACTGGAAGTTTCAAGAATTTTCTATTTGGTCTTGTTGTTTGCGATCCATCATGTGGGGTGCATGGCACAAACTCAGCTTCTTCCTCACTAATAGCATTTCCATCTTCACTTTGACCATCACTATGCTCTTTCCAATTCCTTGCAATAGTGAAGTAATGTATTACTTCAGCTAAATCAACGTGTAGTGAGGAAGGAATAAAGAGGCTAACTTCTTCCTCAGTTGGATTTATTTGCACTCCAAGGTTTGTGGTTGCTTCATGCATTCATTCCAGTTGGCTAACTTGAGCTGGAAAACTCAGGCCCGCTGATGTAGTGGTTATATCTTCATTGCAGGGTGCAATAACTGGTTGAACTTCTGGTTGGAAATCTGCAAAAACCTGTTGGATTAAGAGGCAAAATTCCTATTATGCAGAACCCACTAACAATGTTGCTTGGTTTGAAGGATTTTTTGAAAGCTTGGCTTGCAAGAGTTGCCAACTCTTCACGTCCAATATTAATATGCGGGTTTGTAGCTTGCCAAATGGTTCTTTCCTCTCTAAAATATGCCTTGAATGGAGCAAAAATGCTGAAATCCAATGGCTGCAACTTGTGACTGATATGAGCAGGCAGCGTTAGTAGGTCTATTCCTAACTTTTTTGATTCTTCCATGGTCTTGAAAGCCACGTGGCTGCCATGACCGTAAAAAATGAGAAGGGCCCTATTTGTCGGTGAAACCCCACTAGGGATATTAGCTACAAAATGGTCTAACCATTTGACAAATAGTTCCTTTTTAATCCACACATGTTCTTGGACTGCCATCAATGCCCCTATCTCGTAATTAATGATATAGTTTTACATGTGCCTCTTTGATTTAAACAGGTGGAACCCGAGAATGCTTATCCCAGCTGCACTTACACAAGCTAGCATTGTGATCCACTCTCTACTTTTTGAAACCAAATGTGGTACACATTTTTTACCCAATTTGGCAATAACTCTCATGCCACGGTTCCTACCAGCCTGAATACTAGTCTCATCGCAATTCCATATTTGACTTGCTCCATAGTGGTTAAGGTTGATCAGATTCTCAAGGTTGTCATAGAATGCTTACACGACAGAAGCACGAACCATAATTGCTCTGTCACTGTCCACTCCTTCAGCTGTTCTGATTGTCAAATCTGGGTGCCTTCTTCAAAATCCTTCTCAGCATGACCTCCCAGGGACCCCATTTGTGAAAGGATTGGGTCGACTTGCAATTATTTGGGCAACTATGGCTTGTAGTTGATTTACTTACAGTCTGTGGCCCAATTCTGCCATGTCCTTGCACCATTGGACAACTTCAATCTCCTCCTCTTAGTTAAAATTGTATGTGGACCCCTCCTCTTCATTTTGGTGCATCCTAACAACCACACCCTCAAACTGCTAGGTGGCATACCCCACTTGATTGTTGCTGCCCTGATTGACATGTTGTGTTCTTCAACACTCTTAAATGCTCCTTCCATATCAACATATGTCCATTGCCTAATGGGTACAGGTGAGGGCAATTGAATAGCAAGTTGAACATTTGGCTGAACAAGAGGTTCGACTTCTGTTGTGTTGGTGGCTTCATTCGCAGAGTCAGGAACATCTTCTGGGATGGGATTTGCATGAACTTCCTCATTAGGTCGTGTTTCAACGAAGTGGGCCCCACAATTGAATCTAATGTCACATTTTCCTCTTCCTACAACCCTTGTTGTTCTTTTAGTAGGTGCCATAATTTTCCACCTAACTTGCACGGACAGTAAAAATTGAATAACTTGTTAGTGTAACAAAGAATATATGATTGTCTGCATAGATATATATACAATCTGATACGAACATATCATTCTCTGCAAAAATATATATATAATCTGATTAAAACATATCATTGTCTGTGAAGCTTCATGTGATTAAATTTCATAATTATACCGGCATTTGACAGTATACCCATTAAATTTCATGATTATACTTGGTGCAAATCTTGTTAATGTTCTATTTAAATCACATTACATATGATTAGTTCATAGAATAATGGCAAAAAAAAGCATAGTCAAACCCTGGATGCCATAGACAGAATAATCACGAGGGATCAAATTTCTATCAGTCACATGTAAATAGAAATTATTACAGTCAAACCCTTAATGCCATACACATAAATGATTTTTAAACACGCTAAAATATACTCAAACACCGTCGAACCCAACAAAAATCCACTGTTGAACAAACAATCTTGTAGGTGAAGAGAGGTGGATCAAATTTCTACTGGTCACATGTAAACTCTACATGGCTTGATATGATGAAACAGTACATGGCATGACTATATATATATATGTATGTATGTATGTATACAATCCGATAAGAATATATCATTGTATTTACAGAGAATGATATATATTCTTATAAGATTATATATATATATATATATATATATATATATATATATACAATCTGCTATGATGAAACCCTACACATTCTTATATATATATATATATATATATATATATATATATATATATATATATATATATATATATATATATATATATCTATATATAATCTGCTATGATGAAACCCTACACACACACACACACATATATCTATATATAATCTGCTATGATGAAACCCTACACACACACACACACATATATCTATATATAATCTGCTATGATGAAACCCTACACATATATTTGTCTGCAAATTGTAATCCAAAATCTGGTCAATAAATTGGGACAAAAACTGTATACCCATTCAACTTCAGGATTATTAAAAAGGGATTCCGAATATAACTATGATATGATTAAAAAATGGGTAATGTTGTTGTTATTATATTTGATGTATGGTATAATGTTGCTATTATTATCTTTGATTTATGATGAATGTAGGTGGAAAAAATGTAACTATGATATGATTAAATAATGGATAATGTTAAGTTGAACAATTAACTGAAAGAAAAATTATTTGTATGCCTGAAAATAATGTAAACACTAAGTACATAAATATAAATATAATGTAGCTACGATATGATTAAATAATGGATAATGCTAAGTTGAACAACTGAGTGAAAGCAAAATTATTTGTATGCCTGAAAATAATCTAAACATTGAGTACATAAATATAAAAGAGTATATTGAATAATGAAACAGACAACATAAATGTAAACATTATGCCTGGTAATAATGTAAACACTGAGTATATTGAATAAACAAAACATTATGCCTGATAAATATAAAAGAGTATATTGAATAATGAAACAGACAACAAAAATGTAGAACAATATGCCTAAAAATAATGTAACCAGTGAGTACTTAACTATAAAAGATTATATTGAATATTGAAATAAACAATGTAAATGTAAAACAAAGAGGCTGAAAATAATTTAAACACTGAATACATAAATATCAAAGAGAATATTGAATAATGAAACAAACAACATAAATGTAAATCTAGTATACTGATAAATAAAAACATGAATTTACTTATTCTGGGTGTACCGACCTGAATAAGCTCCCTTTTAAGAGGAATGTGCAAAAGTTGCCTTAGTAAGCTCTGAATTCTGCAGAGGATATTCAGTGAAAGTAGAGGAGAATTCGTAATGAAAATGACCCTAGAAATTCCCTCTTATAAAATCATTCGAATGTGTAAATTGAATGCATTGAATTGTGGTGGTTGAGTTTCAAATTTGAATTTTCATGGGAAACAATCTATCATTTCATTTTGTAGTGGCCATCTATGCCTGAGTTCTGATGTGGCCTTTAGGAAATCAATTTTATATTTGGTTTAATTGTCAAAATAGGTGGCTTTATTAAATTTAGTCAGATATATGGATTATACTATGTTTTTTGGTATATTAGGGAGCCTTACACCATTAACTGTCTATGCAGGTACCAGAAGTAGATGGAGTTAATGCATGAAGATGTGAAGGGAAGTGTGGGTGAATGTACAATTGATAGCTCATAAAGCTAATCAATGTTTTGTATTATGTTAGAATGTGCACCATTAACTGTTTATAATGTTTTAAATTATGTGACATTGTGCACCATTACCTGTTTATGTATACATGTAAATACAATGTACTAGAAGCTTTAAGCCACTTGCATGGAGTGGTTATTGTAAACATCAGTGTACTTTATTTAATTCAAAAATGACTTTATTTTGTGCAAGTTGACTTGTGTTGAAAACATAATTGCACCAATATATGTTTAAATTTGTTTTTTTTTGTTGGTTGGTTACGCACTAAGTAGTGAACATATACTAGTGTAATGTCTAATTTTTTATTGGCATAACTAAAACATTTTAATGACTAAAATGTAAACGGATATTGGGGGGATAGGTGAACAAGGAGTAAACAACAATCAGATCATGAACGACAATCAGGGGTTTTCCCCTATGTTCTTTTCAACTTTTCCCAATACTTGAAATATTGACATAATAGGGGAAAAGACCTAGTAGTTGAGCGTGTTTCAATAGTTGAGATAGTAGTTGTTTATATAATGCCCAATAGTTGTGATAGTAGTTGTTTATATAATGCCCAATAGTTGTGACATGACTACCTTAACTTAAACAAAATGTATTCCTTTGATCTAAAAAGCAACCAATCATGTGATGCCACATCAACGCTCAACTACCCATGATGTGAATGCACAAGTATTGATAATATGTTTGTTTTGGGCCTTTTTGGACACCTTGACAAAAAACATGCTGATGTGGCCCTGGAATGAAAGTTATAACCAGGGGACTTGCCAAGTAAACTGTTGTGAAAAAATTGGAGTGATTTGAAATTTCCAAGTAGGATTTTGAGAAGCGCGAAGTTAGGGTGCACAACTACCAGATCCTCTCCTATATATACTAGAATAATTGCCCTTTAGATATTGATGAGTGTTATCCTTCCACCAATAAAAGCCACCACCCCTTCCATGAGGCCAAAATACTCTAAATTAAATTCAACCTTTCATTCAAGTTATAAAGGACCTTTTCTTGAGAAGGGCATCCTTAGGAGGCAACTTATCAATTTCAAAAATTAAAATTCTATGTATTTCCAATTTATCTAGGCAAGAACTTTATAAAAATAAAATTCTTGTCTTTTCGTTGCTTCATATTGAAGACAGACTCTTTGATAATTGTAGATTCCATCTCTACCTACATCCTTTTTAGAACTTAAAACTTTTGCTATGATGAGAAAGAGAAAGAAGATTTAATAATTTAATCGGATGCTTAATACACGTCAACAGTTTTAAAAAGTGTGAAAGGACGGAACGACGAGATTTTCGTGTCTTGGCCACATCATTCTTGCCGTAAACTTCACGCCACTGAAAAAGTCTGAGAAATTTCTTCTTTTCAAAAAGATAAGATTCCATGTGTTGATAGTCACGTCCATTTTGAGTGGTTGAGACGCTGCTCATTCACGTGGTATCGTACACACCATGGCCCCAACCCTTCACTCCTCTTAACTCTGCCTGTGACGCCTCTTTAATTTTTTAACATCTGTTTTTGCCTGTAACCCTCATTTGTCAGAAATCGAAACCCCTCTTTCTTTCTTATCTCGTTGTTCGGTTCAGTCTAATTAAATGGAAATGGCTTCCTCTTCCACATCCAGGCAAATTCTAACTCAACCAGAAAACGCCTTTGATGGGCTTGCACCTTCTTCTGCACCTAAATCTACAGAGCCCTGGGACATATTTATTAATCATCGTGGATGTGATGTGAAACACACATTAGCCACTACCATCTACGATATACTTCATTCCATGGGATTGCATGTTTTTCTAGATAAGGATGCCCTTGAGGCCGGCGATTCCTTTCCAGCAGATATACAACACGCCATAACAAGTTCTACCCTGCACATCGCCATTTTTTCTCCCAACTATGCCCAATCCGCATGGTGTTTGGCTGAACTGTCTTTAATGCTCAAAACTGGTAAAAATGTCATTCCCATTTTCTATCATGTTGAGCCCCCAGATCTCAGATGGATTGATCAAGGAAAAGGAAAATATGCCCCTGCATTCGCAGAGCATGAAAAGAAGGGCAGATACACACCAGAAACGCTTGGTGTGTGGAAAAAGGCACTCAACGACAGTTCATTCCTACACGGCTACCAGGTCAACAATAATAAGTAAGTATTATTTTCTCTATTTCTTCGATAGTCAAGAGTTACATAGATCACCCATAGTTCTAGTCTGATTCCATAAGTATTTAAGTAATATAATGTGTTATGTTTTGTTTTTTATTTTCGGTTAAAAAATTTTAGGGATGAGGACATAGTTTTGAAGAATATTGTGAATCGTGCATTTAAAGTCATGAAGAAAGCTCCATTATGGGTAGCCGAACACCCACTTGGATTGGACGAGCTAGTACAAGGCTTCGAATCAGTTGCAGGAGAAGAGAAAGTAAAAATCACGGGGATCGTGGGCATGGGAGGTAGTGGTAAAACCACATTGGCCAAAGAGCTCTTCAACAGGAAGTTTTCCTCCTTTGAAAGATGCAGCTTTGTTTTCGACGTGCGAGATGCAGCATCCAAAAACGCTCTGCCTGACAAGCAGAAAGATCTTCTAAGAGACCTCGGTGTCCCTTCGTCGTTCAACCATGTAGATCAAGGCAAGACCGTTCTTGCAAATCATTTGAGCTCTCATCGGGCGCTCATCGTTTTGGATGACGTGGATCACATCGACCACTTGAATGCTTTATTGCCAAATAAAGACAATCTTGGATCCCAAAGTCTGGTCATTGTAACAACCAGGGAATTGGGTGTCCTCATATCATGGGGTCTCTACTGCATTTATAGAATGCCAGGACTTAACATGTCACATGCCCAGCAGCTATTCTGCTGGCATGCTTTCTTGCAGCCCTCTCCACCCGCTGGATTTGAAACTCTGGTTGAAGAGTTCTTAAAGGCTTGCAATGGTTTGCCTCTGTCACTCAAGGTATTGGGTGCACAGTTATATGGCAGAAAGTCCAAAGATTACTGGAAATCTCAATTTAATAAAATCTTAAGAATATTGCCTGGTGAAATTAAACAAAGGTTACAAGTTAGCTACGATGCACTTGATGAAGAAGAGAGAGGGATGTTCTTGGATGTAGCTTGTTTTCTCATTGGACAAATGGACCACAGGGCTATAGCAGTGTGGGATGGATCCGGTTGGAGCGGACTGCATGGTTTAGAAACACTCGTGAATAAGTGTCTTGTGGCGCTGGTGGAGGTGGAAGCACTGCAGGCATGGGAGGGAGACTTCAAGGGGGATAACAGAATAAGGATGCATGATCACCTTAGGGATATGGGAAGAGAGATTGCTAGTGGACAGTCACCAAATCGTCTTTGGTGTCCAAAGCAGATTGATGATATGAAGAAACATTCCACGGTGAGATTAATATAAGCTGCCCCATTCTGCATTTTTGTTAGATTTGAATAATTAGATGAATAGAGGACTGATTTCTTATATTGTCTGTTTTCATTAATCAATGATAAGTGATGGCGTTAAAAACTAGTTCGTCTTTTTATCTGTCTGTGCTTTCAGTGAGTTTGGATTAAAACCTCTGTATGTCTTATTTTTTTATTCAGAAAAGAAAGTCGATTCGAGGGATACGACCTGCAGAAACTTTTGTGGCGTTCAAAGAATACACGCATCAGTTGATGGGAAACTCAAGCAGACGATTTAAACGCCTTAGATTCTCAAATGGATTACAAATTCTTTCCGTACAGGGAAACGAGTTTACGGAAGAATTAGCATCATTGTCAGAAGACCTTGTGTGGCTTCGCTGGGAAAGATTTCCCCTAAGAAATCTTCCATCATGGCTTACATTAAAAAATCTAAGAGTTTTAGAGCTCCATTCAGCTTATGAGTTGGAAGAATTGTGGCAGGACAATGCAGATGTAAGTATTTTGGTTTCGTGGTTCAAGTAGATTACTTCAAAACTTATTTAAAGTTCATGCTTTTCTCAAATGAATTGAATATAATAACGGTTGTCTGCAGCTTCCTTTGCAATTGAGAGAGCTTATTTTATCGCTATGCGGAAAATTACAATGGCTTCCAAGCTCAATAAAACATCTTCAGGGTCTGAAAAGGCTTGTCGTTAGCTATTTTAAGGGTAGCAGTCTGCCAGATGAGTTTTGTGACCTCCAATCACTGCAATATTTGGGATTATGCCATTCAGGATTAGATTCACTACCTGATGGTTTTGGCAATTTAACAAGCTTGAAGTTTATAAATCTGCAGTTCTGTGAGCAGTTGAGCATGTTGCCCGATTCTTTCGGTCAGCTGATACACCTGGAATTTCTAGATTTATATGGTTGTAAAATGTTATCATCACTACCTAATGGTTTTGACAATTTAACAAGCTTGAGGGAGATAGATCTGAGGTATTGCAAGCAGTTGAGCATGTTGCCTGATTCTTTCAGTCAGCTGATACACCTGGAAAGTTTGTACTTATCAAATTGTGAAATGCTATCTTCACTACCAAGCTTTGCAGATTTGGCTTCGCTGAATATATTTAAAATTTGCAATTGCCCCAAAGTTGAGAAAATAGAAGGTTTGGAACACGCCAAGTCATTGAAGATACTGCACGCGTCGACATGCTGGAAGGTCCCAGGTATACAGGGTTTAGAGAATTTGGAACGATTGGAAGAACTATGGCTGGAATGTGAGACAATATCAGCTCTGAAACCTTGTATTCAGTCTCTAAAGGGGAAGGTATTAAAACCTTTTACGAATTCTGAGTTTTTTGTATTATGTAAATGCTAGATGTTTATGACTGAATGTTTTGCGAACAAATACGATTTGTAGGAATGTTTAAGGAAGGTAATGATAGGAGTTAGCGTTGACCGTTTGGTGGAGCCAATTGTAAAGTCTCTAAATATTCCATGTGGGGAACATTCAGATGCTTTTTTGTGTTACGTGGAGAGGAGTGACGAGGAGGAGGTAGGTGTATGTTATGATTCCGGGAACTACATCTTTGCCCAATATAATATAATACAATATGATAAGTTTAGCTCTAAATAGTACGTATATATAATATAAACTTAAAAAAAAAGATTTTAGAGCTACGATATTTTTAAGCTTTTGATAAGATTTTAACAGTCTTTAAAATAAATTCAAGACATACAATTTTGTTTGTTTTTTCAATGGATTAACATTGTGGCAGTACTTATAGACCCCTATATTTGTTGGCCTGGCAGCATCAGATACACATGGTGCATCCTGATGATTGGATAGCCAATGACAATGAAAAGAAGATACGTGTATATTATAATTGGCATGACTACATATTTAACAAAGAATTTGTGGGAGGTAAAGCAAGAGAAATGTGGGGCAAAAGAGAAAGAGTTGCAGAGGCCTTTTACCAACTATTGGAACTTTTGGAATAGTTGGCAGCTACACAAATGCATAGCATTGCCTTATTAAAATGTAGGTTTTTTTTTTATTTGTTTTGCAAACAGTTGCAAATATAATTGTTGTTTTGTATTTGGTTAATGTCTTCTTTCTTAACTGAAAGTGTCACGAATATTTTTATTTGGTAGTGCATGCTTATTTGTTATCATTCTTTTGTTCTTATCTTTAAGTATTAAGTGATTTTGAAAATGTCTAGTTTTATATATTTTTGTTTGATGTCATAATTTGAGTTTATATAAAATTTGATTATGATTTTATGTTTTTTTAAATAATTTCTTGATAAATATAATGATCAACATATATGATTATTATAGATATTTATAAAATATTATTTTTATATGTAATTATTGTATTTAATTTTCTTTTATTTTATAAAATATTTTATTTTAATTGATTTATTTATAGGTATTTTGTTGTTTGACTCAAATTATTATAAAGCAATGTACATTTTTAATCTTTTGTTAATAATCTAAGTGATATTAGAAAAAATAATGCAAATTTTGATAAAAATATTTTATTTTAATTGATTTATTTACAGGTATTTTATTGTTTGACTTAAATTATTATAAAGCAATGCAAATTTTTTAATCTTTTGTTAATAATCTAAGTGATATTAGAAAAAATAATGTAATTTTTGTTAATTAGATGTTCAATCCTCTTTTTAAGTAGTTTTGTCATACGATCATCTCCCTTATTTTTCTATTTTTTGGCTCTCAATTTCATGCTCCCATAAAAATCTTTTATAAACTTACTTTTGTATTATTTTTAAAAAATAATTAAATAATTTTCATTTTTTTCTCAGTTAGATTTTAACGCTAGACTATTTTTGAATCTCCTTCACCACTATATATTTCTATGCTAGTTGTTATGAGTATTGGCTATAAGTCAAAGACATAGACCTAACAAGTAGAAAATTTAGGCATGAAGTAAGTTGAAACTATTAAATTGTTTAAATTGATTTTTGTAAAATAAAATTTCAAAAACTTTATTAAAAAATCAAATAAGGCCACACTATATAATATCAAGAGAAACACAAGTCAAGATGCAAATAAAAATAACAAATAAAGAAGAAATCAAGAATTTTGATCAAAGTCATTACGATCATATTTTACATCTATGATCTGTATTCTTAAAGAATTGCCCCTCATGGAAGAGCTCCAAATGGATTTTCCAAGCTAGATTACAAAATTCTTGATTCAAAATACATAAGTTCTTAGAAATATCTTCCATGTCCCTTAGGTTGGCATGAATTAAAGTAAGGGTAGTTGCTTGGTCTTCAAGAATGTCTCCAACAATCACCATTCACACCCAACTAAAAGAGGAGGCTATTATCACTATCTAGAAGTTCTTGAATGGAGAATAACTTGTGTAAGTGTAATCTCTCCTACCCCATTTCTCAAGTATGGGTATTGTCCAATTTTGGCAAGTTATGGAGAATGGGCATAAGATCATGAGAGGACCTTTCATGATTTTGAGTCATTGAAGCACACTTGGTGGCATCCAAGTTTATGCTCATGGTAAGCCAAATTAACTTGAAGGCCTTGAAAGTATTTTTAGAGGACATTGAGTATATGTTAAGTCCACATATGTAACAAGCAAAAAAATTAGGCATTAAAAACAAGTTGAAACTATTAAATTGTTTAAATTGATTTTTGTAAAATAAATTTTCAAAAAAATTATTAAAATATCAAATAAGGCCACACTATATAATATCAAGAGAAGCATAAGTCAATATGGACATAAAAATAACAAACAAAGAAGAAATCGAGAGTTTTGATTGAAGTCATAATGATCAAATTTAACATCTATGATTTATATTTTTAAAGAATTGCCCCTCATGGAAGAGCCCCAAATGGATTTTCCAAGCTAGATAATAAAATTCTTGATTCAAAATACATAAGTTTTTAGAAATATCTTCCATGTCCCTTAGGTTGGCATGATTTCAAGTAAGGGTAGTTGCTTGGTTTTCAAGAATATGTCTCCAACAATCACCATCCACACCCAGCTAAAATGTAATGACCTTGATATATTAAAATTAAATAATTACACACACTACACATAAACAAGCATATAAAAATGACACATGTTCATTGATCAAGTATAGAGACAAGGATTTGTATTAGATAGAAAGTTTTGAAGTATAATGCCAATATTCTAGCGAACATAAAGATGTATTTCTTATGTTAGACCACATGGTCGAGTACAAAATATTACAATGAATCATATCGTGGTCTTCCCTGACAGGATTTTTGCGACGCTTGACTCCTTCGACCACATCAAGGGCGAGAACATTGTTGGAGCACGTTTCCACCCTACCATGAAGTGAATCACTTCCCCAAAATTCTTCCTAAAAGAAGAATGCATGACCCAGCACGAGGAAAACTAGCAATGCAAATATGTTTGAAGTAATGGAATCGTGAAGCATGAAGCCTCTACCTCTAATGATAACATGATAAACATAATATGGAAAAAGATGGGAAACAATCATGCATCAAGGCTTATGTAGAATAACAATCACATTAAGCATTATAATAGTTCATTTCCAGCATTCATTATCATCATTTTCCTTAAGCAAATAAGGCACAACCTTTTGCACCTCACAATGATTTTGTGTTGAATGATAGTATTGTTATCACAAATATGTAAGCATACACAAATGCAATTAATTTTCATGCCTCAATAATTCAAGAAATGCATTACAATTTACTTACTAGTTAAATTCATGCACGAAAAATGAGAGGTGACATAAAAGAGGAGGCTATTATCACTATCTAGAAGCTCTTGAATGGAGGTGGATAACTTGTGTAAGTGTAATCTCTCCCCCCCCATTTCTTGAGTATGTGTATTGCCCAATTTTGGCAAGTTATGGAGAATGGACATAAGATCATGGGGGATCTTTCACGATCATGATTCATCCAAGCACACTTGGTGGCATCCAAGTTTATGCTCATGGTAATTCAAATTAACTTGAAGGCCTTGTGAGGATTTTTAGAGGACATTGAGTATATGTAGGTAGCCTTCCTCTTGCCTTTAAATCCAAAAGACATGGGAGAAACTCAATTAACCTCAAAATAATGAAGAAAATATCTTGAGAGGCTATCCTCAATTTCAATATTGAAAACCTCATATGCATCGCTTTCCCCTAAAACATGAGCAATATTCATGAATACAAGTAGTCTAGGAAAAGTTGAGGCACTTAGGATTAAGGTCACATTTACCTTGCAATGCTATGTATATGTTATGTATCTCCAACACTCTTTGAAGGTGTACTTAGAAACCTAAGGCATAATTGGAGACATAATTTATAATTTAGATTCTCCTGGAATCTTGCTATTAGTTAACATATGCATTCATGAGGGAGATGGAGCACAATGTTGGTAGTTAAAATTGTCTTTGGATTGATTTATGGCACTTTCTCTTTCCTAGGCACTAGAGGAAGAAGTTGAGGATCTTATCATAATGGATAGGATGTACATGAGTTAGTGGACTCTAAGATGGAGTGCTAGAATCAAGATTTGAGCCATTGGAGATTTATGGGTCAAAAATTCTTTTGCAATTATGTTTCTTTTTGTATTGAGCCCATGTGATTTCTAGGTGAAATTGAATTATTTACTAGTTATTGGAAGATGATACTGAAGGTGAGAAAGGGGTTTCCAAATGATATGATGGTTTTGGTATACATTGTTTTGGTGAAGCCATTTATGGTTTTGGCTTGTCTCTTTGCTTATATATTGAAGGTGTGTGCATGTTGGGATATGGTGTTGTACACCATTGCATAAAATGTTATATTATAATGTTGTAATCAAATAATTATTTAGTTGTGATGCACTTTGGTAGTTTGGTTAATCACACCATGTAATTATTTGGGGACCACTTTATGTTGTATTGTAACATTTCTTTGTTATTTAATATGCGAGAGATGTGAGATAATAATTTAATATTGGGGAAACATTAAATAAAGTGAAAACTTAGTACCCAATATTAAATGAAGGATTAGTGGCACATAGTTTTATCTTACCAAGTTTGGTTGTATTTATGTGAGCTTCTATCTATAAAAGCAAGCACATGTTTAGTGGTTAAGGTTGGTTGAGTGAATGGGCTATCACTATTGAGTCTTTCTAAGGAGTGCATATGTGAAGCATGACATGAGATGTGTGGATTCATGCTTAGACAAATGAGGATGCATTGGAGAAGCTTGATGCTTTAAAGGTATTCATTGCAACTCTTGTATTACTTTATTGCTAAATAATAGATGGAGTATGGATGCTTCTGGAGGTTGAGTTTTTCTCTCTTCGGGGTTTTCTTAGGGTATATCTTGTGTTATTTTGTGGTTTGTCTATTTGATCTATGCATTATGGTTACTTTCATGCATGTTTATCTTTCATGGAGTTATGTAGGAAATGGATTAAGAATTTGGGTTATGATGCATTATTTCCTAACAAGTGGTATTAGAACTATAATGGTTGATGAGAGGTGTGAGCTTCCAACTTTTTAGTTATAACCCTTGTTTGCGTAGATTTGGTGCAAAGTTGAATCTATGGACATGCATGCTAAATCTAAGACATTACAAGATATGAAACACATGTTGTAGGTGTTTTATGCATATTTGAGCTTTTTGTTTGTTAAGATTTGTTGGGGTTATTGTAGATTTGAAGCATGCAAAATATGGGTCAAAAGGGCTTCTAGGATTGTGCTTTCATATGAGAGTTTTATAGAGGAAGTTTTCTAGATGACCTGTTGAGACAAAATGGACCTCACTATTGGATCCAAGATGGTTGAGAAACTAAAAATGACATAACATTTGCCCTATTTTGGAGAAGTTAAAAAAAAGACATTTTTTTTTACCCTCACAACCTGTTAAATGATCATACGACCATACGATGTCTGCAAAAGTAAGAAATATTAAAAAATAAAAATAAATGCATCGATCTATTAAAAAATATTAAAATTTTGCAAAATAATTTTAAATTGAAAAAAATAAACCCTACATATTTTTTTATTAGAAAATCATTTAAAAAAAATTAGTGGGGGGACATGGGGTCCGTAGACCCATGCCCACCCATGTAGCCTATGTCACGTCGCATGTGTATTCTTTGTAAGTGCACATGTGTTTTAGCGCATGACTTGTCCTTACTGCCTATAATAGCCTTTGACTAAAATTGTCAGCCCTTTTAAAAGGTAACTTAAGACTTTAAATCATTTTACAATTTAAATAGCCTAAACTTTACACTTATGAAATCTAAATTAAATGACTTCTAAACTGCCCACCCCAATGTTTTAATTCTAAAATATTAAATAAAAATCACTATTTTAAAAAATAAATATTCTTTTTATTTTGGAGTGGGGCCCGCCAAAGAGTTGCTTATATAACGAAATTGGACTTCCTTTTTTTTAAATAGGCATTTGACAACATGTACAACATACTACACAGTGGATTAGTTAATTATATTATCAATTTGTGGTGCATAGAATGTATGGTACTTGTTTGATCACTTGTAGGTACTTGAGATTTGAGATGTGTTTGTGTGAGCATCTGGACGAGTAAAGAGGAAAAACCTTGAGGGAGTACATGTTTTATAAGATATTTATTATGATATAGTTAATTATCAATTTGATGCTTCCTGGTTCAGGTTTACATGT
>VDFB02105785.1:181192111-181245241 GCA_007258455.2 Sequoia sempervirens | reverse complement strand
TCATACATAGTGACGCCATTCCATAACTTTAGTAACTCATCGATAAGAAGCTCGATATATACATTCATATTGTTAACTTGGTACTTACCTAGTTGAATGAACATAAACATTACACAATTATTATAACCATTTTACTGCAATATATATAAATTAATGTACATGACTATTGAATGAAAAAAATATAAGTCATTATGCAACAAATAAGACAAATGAGATGCTACTACGTTAAAGAAAATTGATGTAAACAAATACCTGGAACAATCATTGACAACATTATGTGTTCCCTCTTTATTAACATCCATGGAGGAATGTTATTGTTAATAACAAAAATAGGCCACACTGAGTAAATAGATCTCAGCTCTCCAAATGGATTGACACCGTCGGCTCCCAATGAAAGCCTAGATTACGAGGTTCTTCTTTAAAGTGTGGCCATTTTTCCTCCATGTCCCTAAATGCAGAACCATCTGCAAGCATTCGAAGAATGTCATCTCCACTTCTATTCCATGCATGGTAATCTATCAATTGCGTTAAGCTTTCGCACCTAAATAATCGTTGCATACGTGGAATAATGGGAATATAACGAAGAACCTTGCGAGGCACCTTTTTTGTTACTTGATCTGTTTGATATCTACTGATATGAGATTTTAGGCATTCTGTTGCAAATTCCTGTTGTTTATGATATATAATATGATCATTAGGACATGCATCTATTACTTGATACTCCATTCTGATATCTTTCATAATGCCAGATAAATCTTGGTATGAGCGAGGTAAAATATTTGATGGTGGTAACAAAAATTCACCAATCAATCTACAACAAAAAATAATTTGTTAATATAAAAAATATTAATGGTACACATTTCATCCTTTATTTACTAGTGATGAACTAATAACAATTAAAATAGATGAAAAAAGATGACATATATGACATACCTTAACATCCGTGAGATTGCTATGTTTGATAAACCATTCATAACCTTCAATTTCAACAACAACAATACAACAGAGAGAAGAGTTGTTTGGGAGCCTTCATAAAAGGGCTCATATGCCTTCTCAAGTACAAGTAAATCATTAACATCATCAAAGTCATCTTGATCATCGTGATCAACTCTACCATTAAATGTGTCATGGATCAATGTATTTGTACCATCATCTTCAAGCTGTTTTACGGCGCATGATCATTTTTTTCTTCCATGGGATCATTAACTTCATCTTCGATATTCCACGGCTCCATGTTCAGTACGCTTGCAAAACCACATTCTCGGTTAGCGATAATCATATCATCTACCTAGGGCACCCCACCTTTATAATAATGATAGACACAAATAAACCATGATCATGATGCGGTAGTTTATATATATATATATAAAATGTTAAAACAATAAACATTTACAAATTCAATCGAAATATAAACATATAATGAAAACTTTACCAATGGATGATAATCATGCCCCCCTTCAATGTGACCATGCCCCATACCACAATGTTTCTCGGTACATTTGTGTGATTAAAAATTAAGTCACCGTCTTTAAGCCCTTGCAATTATTGCAGCAACCGATAACATTTCCCACATCACCCTTTCTTTTCAATCTAGCCCACAATCTATCAAGTGTCTCTTCATTTTGTTACGGACTAATAGTATATAGGCATGATTTTTTCTTTGCCAAGCATTTATTTCAATCTTCAAAATATCAAACTCACACTCCAATAATTTTTATTCATAGGCAATTAACATAGTCTAATAGTGCGATAATTTACACCAAAATTTGGCATGCAACCACCCTTGCAAAGAGAAGATAGTACGAGTTAATGAGAGAAGATAGTCTGAAGTTAATGACCCCAAAAAAAACTTTACAATGCTAATTCCAAAACTTATTAAATTATAATTTTACTATGATTTCTAGTCGTTAAGACTCTTAAAATCAGAATATTGAACTTGATCACAAATTCCTACAACAATGGAGGTAGTGAGCTAGTAAGAGAAAGTGATCCATTCCTAAGGAGCAACAAGTCAGAATCATCATTGCTAATGTCAATACAGATTTATCCTTTTAGTTAAAGATGCAATGTGTCACTTCTTATGACGAGCTTATCCCTAGGGCCCTCAACATTGAGAGAGCCCTAATAAAAAACAACACAAGCATTGGTAAGAGCATGATTAGGGTACAAACCTTAGGCATCCGTAGAAACATAAACAATAACTATAGCGGATTAGTGAGGTTGCAATACCAGAAAGATTGAGACAATGTAGGTAATAAAAAAATCTTACAATCTAAAGATTGTAGTCAATAACAAGCACACTATGTAGCTTACTGACATTTGTAAATGCAATCTATGGTAAGAAGAATGACAGTCACTCGAGATGTGACAGTCAAAAACAGGCTAAGCAGTGACAAGATAATAAAGCTCAAACCTTGCATAGTAAAGTGGAGATTTTAACAGTGAGTTTCCTTACCCCCTTGCTGACCTTAAGGGTTTTTCAAATGCTTTTGGTAGTGTTAGATAAGGCAAATGCAATAAGGGAATGACTGTCCAAATGAAGTAACAGTGGTAATCATAGGTTCAATGTTTCTTCTTAGCCATTAATATTGTATAATGGAGGTAGTGGATCGCATGTTTGAGCAGTGTTTTGAGACACACTAAAGATGGGAGACTAGTGAATAATACCTTGTGGACTATGAAGTAGTGTCAATAAGGTTGAAGGATCTTAAGATCTACAATACCATGAAACAATGAGTCCCCTATAGTAAGTAGGTAGTCTATAGGGCATAGTTTGATTTTATAGAAGGATGCTCATGAAAGGAATCTTCAAGTGATAGTGAATGAGCTATTTGAGATTGCAACAGGGTGCAATACCCACTTTTAAAGGGAAGTTAGCAAAGCAGTAAATGTGCAAGAAAAATTGAATCGCACAACAAACAATTCACAATGTTATCTTCCATAATGCCTTGAGTTTGAAGACAAAAATTTTATTATATCTCTCTGATGAAAGTGGTGAGCTTAATGGTCAATCACTCAACCATGATTTTAAAACATGCTATTGTGCTTATGGAGGCAACATTTTCAAGCAAGGCAGTGAGTGGTGGTTTGGAACAATGGCAGGTATGAAGGACTTGTTTATATGCATACTATGCAGTCTAGCTTAAGACAACGCTCTTAGAAGAGATTGAAGGTGGATTATGGAACTCAAGGGTTACATGAAAAGGATTAAAGCAAAGATGAGATCTATTTAAAAGCCACAGTCATGAAGATATTAAAGATAACATGCAAAACCCTAGTAGCTGGAGTAATGAATACAGTGCAAAAGAGGATAGTGTGTCGGGCAAGATTTAAGAGATTCCACATTATCTAATTACAAGGAAATACATCATTTATTTATTTTTTTAATTAAAAGAAATCATTCTAAACCCTATATAGGATACATTGATACTTCAAAAGCCTCTGAAGGAATTTGAGATTATGCAAATATATGTCAAGTAACATTCATAAGGTTTAGAAAATCTTGATCACTCTCTAGAATAGCCCATTAAACATGGGTTGTTCTTGAATGCACTACATAATTGATATAACACAACCACTCTGCATATCAACCAGAGTTATAGGCTCTTTATTGCAGCAAGAGGTAATCACTCTTCGATCATGCTATAATTACATCCTATCTTGTTAAACTTGAGACAACCTGAATGCACCCAATGATGATTGACACCTACATTATACAACCTCAATTAACTACATTATATGAGTGCCTCCATTTCTATCACAACATAGCCACATTAAACTTGGGTCACACATGAATGCATCATGTATTTGTTATAGCACAACTATGCCACATGACCAATACGTTATGGATCACATAATTACAGTCACAAGAATTGTTCCACTTGTGATCTTATGGTGATTCCACACAACAAAATCTGGACATGAAATTCTAAAACCCTTAACCTCTAAAAATGAAATCTGATGAGATGTTGCTTTAAAATATGATTTTCAAACCTGGAACTACAAATTTGACTTCACAATAAATTCTGTAAAAAGACAATGACTACCCTCAACCTGGTGATATCTTCTTGAATTTTTTCTGATTTTTCCCAAGAAAATCGTCCTTAGTTCTCCACAAACTGTCTCAAGTAGAGCAAAACACTGTCACAATAAATCAGGCGTGAACTCACTTTTCTTTATGTCGGCCACATTTTGATTTTTTTTAATTTTTCATGTTTGTTAAACATTCGACGAAAATAATAGCCGACATTTCGACGAACCCTAGGTTCGTCGAAATTTCGACGAACGTCGGGGATAAACTTTCAAAAAAATTGGAAATTACACATCAAATTTTACAAGCACCCGATGAACATCGAATTTTACATATTTTGTCGGATAGTTTTGTCGTATTTTGCAGTCAAATGTATTAGTGTGAAGAGCAATTCAGGTTGGGGCTTGAGCCGTTGTTAGGGATTCAGAAAGAGCTAGTGCATGAAATAATCCAAGTTTCCGGATGCCCTTTTGAATTGATTTCCCGCCCCACTCCTCCTAGTTTGGATCATCTAATCATTTTAGGCGCAAGAGGTATGGTTCACCATCAACTTCGACCTCCTGATGAAGCAATGGACGACAGGCAAGAATTCATGCCATCAAATGAAGACCACCAAGTTATATCTTTCCCCGCTGTTGATTACAAGGAATATCATTTTGATTATGGAGATTTAGGAAAGAAAACTTGTTTATGGATTAATCATGGTCCGGATGAGTTGCCACAATTACTAATATTAACTGAAGTTTTGCTTGAGTTTGAGATTTGTATTGTGAAAGATTACTTTTCTGAGTTCAAGGACAAATTTGCTAGGCTCCACACTATCACCGTTGTTCTGTCGCTGCTGAACATCCTGCGAAATCATGCTAGAATTTGTGTGTACTTAGGTTTTTTTATTGTCGTTGCTTAAAGTTTTTGTTTTTGTTTAGATTATTTGTCTTGCTTTCGTAGTTTAGTCCACTTTCAATGAAAGGGGGATCCCATTTGTGAAGGGGGTGTTGTGTTGTTTTCGCCATACTCCAGTACAATGTTGATGCGATGTTAGTCCATTTCTTAGACAGTCATTCAGGAAGTGCTTTAGAATCTGAGGTTATGCTTTCAAGTCTTATCATTTGCTTGGGATTTGTCCTTGACTTGGAAGGGAAAATTTTACATCTTGCTTCAATGCCACTACAATTCTCAAACCCATTGGAGGCTTCATTGCCTGCTAGCCAATCAAGGAATTGACGGAGAAATCAAATGAAGAAAAGAAAATGTGCTTAAAAGAAATATCTGAAAAATGATAGGAAGAAAATGAGGAATTAAAAGAGAAATATTATGAAATATTGGTTTTGGGAACATACGAGTAACTCCATCGGGGCTATGGACGCATGGCCGGTAGTGGAGCAATATTCGTGAGAATTGTAGCGATAACCTCATCGGGGCTATGGACGCCTGACTGGCAACGAGACAATGTCCCCGATGCTTTTGAAGTTAAGATATTTATATAACTTGCTACAACGGATCTTAGGAGCTTCAACGGTCTTTTGAGCTGGAACGAACGCATATGCACACACTTGTAATCAAGAGATGAGGTTCCTTGATCCAATTTAGGATTCCTCTTCCCTTTTAAGTATGTCCCCCAGTCAATTGATGGCTTGGAAGGTATTACCCAAGGGTTCTAAGTATGGAATGGGTTTTTTCTTTGAAATGTTCAGGAATATTTATTCAGGTTGGGGCTAATGTTGTGACGTTTTTCACACATCACCCCATTGCAAATGGGGACCCCCCTAATTTTGGCTTTGCTTTTCGGTTTTTTTGTTGTTGTCTCTCTTTTCTGCTATCTCTCTTTCCGAGGACGTTCCCATCTCTGAGCTTAAGTGTGAAATCAACCAAGTTTGAAAATTAGGGTTTCATCTTTCCTGGTCAGTCCAAGGTCGAACAAAGTGAACAAATTGAAATTTGAGCTTAACATTGTTGTAAGTGTGCTTCCAGCAGGCTCTCAGCTAAGTTTCATCGAATTTTGGATACTTACTATTTTTAGTAAGTGTGCAATTGTAGGCAATTTGTCAGCATTTTTGAGATTCCGACAGTCACACTGCATTCAGAGCACATCAGGTTACACATGTGCGAAATTTGAGCGAAAACAGATGACTTTCTATTTTTAGCAGTTCAACTTCTGGGACAAATTTTAGGGTTCAGATGCAGAGTTTTTCCTTGCATGTTGGCATATTCCTTCTGGGTTTTTCAAGACCTTTGCAATGATATAACATGCAAAACAAGATGACAACTTTTAGAATTTAGTCTTCCGAGGCTATTTTTAGGGTTTGCATGTCAGGGTTTCTTTTGCATGTCGGATGATTCTTGTTGGGTTTTTCAAGAGCTTCAGCAATGGTGTGACATGAAAATGAACATAACCACTTAGTAAGGAACTTACTATTTTTAGCAGGTATGTCCCGGCAGCTGCTTCCCAGCAATTCTGAATGACGCGCTGATCGCAATGCAGCAAAAACAAAGACAAACAGAGAACATTGGATACGCATGCAGAACAAATTAGGGTTACCAGCTTCGAGACCCAAAAAGAAGGGTAAAAAGTCAGAATTTTTGAAAACCAGTGTAAACCACCGCGATCAGCATCCTTCAGGCTATCTGCTGGTAAAATTTCAAGTCGAACGGAGCACTTACTATTTATAGTAAGTTAATTTGGAAACAGGCTAAAAATAGCAAGTCAGGTGCATGCATTGATATTGACAGGCAGGTCACGTGGTGAGGAGCGCCTCATTCAAATTTCAAGTTAATCGGAGTAGTGGAACTATCAGAAGCAGGCAGTTACTATAAATAGAAAAACACCTCCAAAAATATGCTATTTTTAGCAAGTCAACCTGAAATGGCAATGTCAGCAGGGTAATGGAGTAACGAGGATCTAGTGTTCAAAATTTCAAATCGATCTGAGCTTCTAAGGTGTAAGAATTAAGAAGCTTACTATTTATAGTAAGGCAAGGAGAAACTGGCAGGGACGAGAAAAAAAATGGTTAAGTGTTGATGTTCATCCCCCTCACATAGCAAAATGCGCCCTCAAGCACAAATGGCTGAGAAAATTTATAAGTCAAGAACTTCATCCACCTGCCTAGGCAAAATGCGCCCATGAAGCAGGAAGTCAAGGAAAGTCAACAAAGTTTATCCACCTCCTATGCCAAAATGCACGCACCTTGAAGCATGAGAGTTAAAAAAAAATCTAAGTGTTGAATTCGTCCTTCTCACGCCCCCAAAATGCGCCCATCCTGCAGCTGGGAGAAAATGCGCCCAAAAAAGAAGTGAGTCAAAGCAGTCAACAGTTTTCATCCTGCTCCTATGGAAAAATGGGCCCAACTCAAGGTCTCATGTTTCAAAATTTTCTAAGTGTAAGTTTTCATCCTCCTCCACTAGTAAAATGTGCCCATGCAAGAATAAGCTAGAAAAAGTCAAAGATTCAACAGTTTTCATCCTCCTACTAGGCCTAAATGTGCCTAAAAGAGAGCATGTCAAGACAAAACAAGGAGAGAATATTCCAAGAGGTCAAGGCGTGGGAGGTTTCATCCTGCTTGCATGGTAAAATGCACCCAAATGGGGCCATGTGAAGACAAAATTAAGGAAGCTCAAAAGTCACTTGTTGGGCGTTGAAAGTCTTCATTCTCCTGAGTATGAGAAATGCGCTCAAGTGAGTATAGGTTGGTGAGTGATAAGTTAGGCGTTGAAAATATTCTCCATGACAAAGAAAATGCGCCCAAAGTAATTCAAGTGTGTAAGTTGGTGGGTGATGGAAAATAAAATATGCTAGGCGTGGTTTTATCCTTCATCAATTGTCAAATGCGTTGATGATAATTGCTAAGGCGTTGGAAATTTTATGGAGAATAAAATACAAAGGATGAATAATACATGCCTAGGCGTTGAAATTGCCAGATGAAAAATAAAATATGTTAAGTGTGATGTGCTTTCAAGAAATATTTTCTAAGAGAAGTTGATGAATTTTTTCTCACCGCTGGCAAGATGGATGAAGTTGGATAAAATTTTCTAAGGCAAAATTTTCAAAGTGATTTAAAATTTTCTAAGGCAAAATATTCTTCTTCCTTGGAAAAAACACCTAAGCCTGGTGGGGATGTGAAATTTTTCTGAGGCATGAACAAAATTGCCGGGGATGAAGTCAAATGATGCCAGCCACACAACAAAAATATTTTTTCAAGTCAGAGCAACAAGAAATCTTCACTGATGTGGAAAACGGATTTAAATTTCACAGGGAAATAATTTTCTAAGGTTCAAAATTCAAGAAAATTCAGTGAACCCTTTCATTGTGCACCCATGGGTTCGACGCGTTCTGAAGGAAATTTTCTTCTGGGTAATAAATATTATCGATGAGGAGTTGATTTTAAAGTCTTCCACACTTTGTGGAGGCCTTCAAGGTGAATATTTTTGATGGGCACCAGGTTGATGAATTTCCTAAGGGAAATTTGAAAAAATTTCTAAGGCAAGGAATAAATGATGTTGTTGAAGATAAAATGCCTTGGCAGATGAATTTGAAGGCAATCGCCTAGATGATTTTTGATCAAATTCCTGATGAGGGGATTTTCCTTGAGCCTGAGTTGGATGAAATATTAGAATGAAGTGCACCGAGCAGAGTGCAGGATGGGTTGGAAAATTTGGGTAAGGCATGAAGAATCATGAAGAAAGCAAAGTTGTGCTGGAGGAAAAACGATGAGCCCTTGAAGATCAAAGCGTGAAAATCAGGTAAGTAAGGTGAGTTTATACTATGAAATGTTCTAATTTTCTTCTCCTTGATTGTTTTGCAGGAGAAACGTTGAGGCCAGAGCACAATGACTTGAAGTGGTGAAGCACGATGATATTACAACCTTCGGAGGAAGATAAAGTTTTGAGTTTCACATGAAGGAAGAAAAGTTGCAAAAAGTGGCTAAGTGTTGAGACGTAGTATGACTCAAGTGTCAAAGAAGAAGTTTAAGAGAAACGTCAAGAAAGAAGATCAAGGACAGTGTGAACGCGTCTACAAACGGAATCTTCTAGAAGGATGGTGGACATTAATGCCTCATTTATTACCCCACTCTTCTTTGTGGCAGTTTTTAGGGAAAATTTTGTTTAGGGCTGAGGTGGCACGATCCTGGCCATCCAGCCGATTGTAATATGAGCCGTCCGTTGGACTTGGCCAACTATAAAGGGGAGTCCCCCTCATTTGTAACTCATTAGAGTAGAAGTCAGAGTAGAGAGACAACTAGGTGATAGCTTAGGAGTAACTTAGTATAGATTGATAGTGTAGTTTGAAGAAGAGGGAAAGTTTTCCCTTTGAAAACTTTGTAAGAAATTGTTGTGAACACTCTCTCAATAAAAGAGTTTTTTATTGATGGTGAATTTCATCTTTGTTGTGAGTAGCTAGCAATGTTTCTTCATCCTTCCGATTCAAATGGTAGCGTAAAATAGTTCTAAGTAGTATAGTTTTCATTCCATGCAAGTAGATGTTAACTATGGTATGTGGTGTTTGATCTAAGCAACTTCGTCTATCCATACCACTAGTGTATTTGCTGATGGTGAATGCACCTTGTGTGGTCAACTGGAATATCATGTACTTAACTTCAATCACAGTTTGAATAATGGTATGCGTCATTGTGATGGTATCTTTATGTCAAGTGGTGGTTTGAACATCTTTAGTCATCTCCCTCGAAGATTGCACCGACTCCGTGGAAGCTGTCCGATGCGAGGCAAAGCGAATTTTGGTTGAAGTTTGCTGAAGTTGAGCTCCATATCCCGCACTTAGAATAGATTTAGACTCTCTAAATCGTACCCCATTTCAATTCAGTACTTTCTGGTTAGAATAGGAAACCCGCGCTTCATAGACAAATCCTTCAAGCATTTGAATTCCTTTCTCCACTGCCGAACAATTCCGTAAGTCCCCTTGAAATACCAGCAAATCACATCGAGCCAACTGAGCCTATTCACACTAAAAGAACCTTGGAGTTGAACGCATGAACTTTCTTACAATCTTAGCATGTGGAATACTTTGATGAAGAGAGAATAGGGTAGCCGTTGGCGACTTTATTCTGCGTTGGTGCGGTCACAAAAAACACATCAACACCTAGTTGGATAGTGGAGGAAGATACTTCAGTCTTTATCATTGGACTTATTGCAATCATTGGAGGTCATTTTTGGAGAGATTTATGAGATATTTTGAGGTCTGTAATTTTTCTTCAGTCTATAGATCAGCCATGGGAGAAATTACATTTTCATTCGTTGCTCTTCAATAAGGAGATATAATTTCGTGGGCACTTGAAGAATTGCTTCCTTTGGTGTTGGCAATCATTTTCATAACAAATTCGAGGAGCTTAGAGGCTGCATTTATTTATCTAAAGTATTGCCAAGCAAGAGTAGGGGCAGCTGGGTTAAAGCATCGATTGGGCCTAAGAGGAGTTCAATTTGCTTGGAATTTGATCGCTACTTCATCTCTCATCAAGGGCTTCAACATTCAATCAGGTTCCACTATTAGTAGTTCATAATTTTATTGCATATGGGAAAGTTTAGAGTTGCATTTGTAGGTGCATATTTCCTTACCAACAATTATCATATTTTGTAATCAATGCAAATGCCAAGAGTCTTGGCTTATTGATGAGCATTGTATTGGATCATTGTATTGTAATCAGAGATACTAATTTGCTGGTCATTTGTAGTTGTCATTGAGCAATTCTATATCATTTGTACTCAACTTATAGCATGCATGCCAATTGTTTGAAAAAATGTCAATTGGTTGGAGGTTCTCTTTTTGGCATAAATAATGTTATAATTTTGCATACCAAGTGTTTGTATTAATGCCACTTGGCTGTAAGTGCATAAATGCCATATTAGGTTGCATCCAAAGTGTTTTTCATAATTACTAATTGTTGTAGCTGCATATTGCAAGTAGTTTCAGTCACATATATGCATTGAATATTGCCAAAATAAGTTGCACATTCATGTTAGGTCATTATTTAGACAATTTAGAGTCATTTTCTAGCATCCTTATTGATGCTAAGTGAAGAAAAGTGTCATTATAGCAAACTGAAATTTTATATCAATCATATGACCCTTGTATGCGAAGTGTTTGATGAAATTCCTTAAGCCTTCAATCAACATTTTGAGGTCAGATTTGAGCAGAGTCATTTCAACGAGCTCTTTTGCAAAGTCTCATTGTCAATACTTAGTGAAATTGTTAAATGTGCATTTGTGCCCAAAAACAGTGCTCCAACTCACATCCATAAATTTGACTAAGTGTTGAATGTTCAAGGGTGCCAAAAATCAGCGCCCTTGCACAAAGGTGACTATTTAACAATGTAGAAGCACTAAAAAAGTGCACCTTTACATCTTTTTCCCAGAATTAGCCAAAAATTGGTTTAGGCGCACTTTTTATGGTCTTTTGCATTTTTTGCTTATTGTGCCATATTTTATGCCTCAATTTAATGAGCGAATTAAGTTAGGTTTTTGGCATTTCTCAATCACTTAAAAGTGATTTTATGCTTCATTTTTAGCATTCTTGGTCTCCACCTCTTTTTCTCTTTGCTAGGTGCGCATCCACTTCATCCAAAAACGTGTTTTTATGCAGACCTCTTTCTTGGTCGAGCTAGATTTCAAGTTTTTGTTTAGGTATGTCGTTCTTTTCTCCTTTCCTTTCTTTCCTTCACACTTAGTGTTTGTTTGATAAATGTTTTGTGATCTGTGAATGCGTTTTTAATAAACCCACATTTTTTCTTTCTTTCCTTTTGTCTATGGTGTTTTGTTAATGTGTGGGCGTTCCTTTCTTACCCTAATCGCGTTTTTCTTTTCTTTTCTTCCCCTTTGCTAAACACGCAAATGATGTTCCATTGTTTGTGTTGGGCGTGGCTTTCTTGCATATACACGTTTTCTTTTCTTTTGCTTTTGTCGATCTTACCCGCGCGTTTTAATCTCCTCACACGATTCTTTGTCAATGCTTTGAAATGAACAATGAAAGAAACTCATGTTTTGTGAGTAAGATTGCACTATACTTTTCATAAGAACCATGGCGGTGAAATAAAGATCTAATGCACTTCAATATGTGTTTTCAAGTGTTGATTTTAATCTATTCAATGCTTCAAAATTGTCAAAGCGTTGTTTTTAGAAATCATTACATTATGTTTCCAATGTTCTTCCCAAATACTGAAGCGCCGAATTTCAGTGCCATAACAATATTTTCCTTGCGTAAGTAGAAACTCACTTTGGGTAGTTGTGTGTTGATGAAGAAGCACTTCAGGTTATGATCCATTGGTCTTGCATCATTTGGGATCCGCGTCACCAATTTATTAAATTTTTCCACGAACTCGTGCATGGGCTCATGAGCTTCTTTGTGCATGGTGGTGAGTTGCACCAACAAAGCATGTGAATCTTTAACAGGTTTAAATCTTTCTTCAAACTTTGTGAGAAGAGAGGCCGAGTCGGTGACAGAGGCGTTAGGAAGAGTAAAGAACAATTCAGCTGCAGCCCCTTGAAGGGATTCAATGAACAATCTTACAAAAATGTCTTCATGCTTAATGTCGAGAACACCACAAATGATGTAGAATGCAGATATGTGCTCATCAAGATTTTGTTTTCCATCACCTTGAAACTTTGGGAGATGCTTTCTGAAGATGCGTGGCAGTTTGTGCAAAGGTGCGGCCAAACAGAGGGCATTGTTGTCTTGTCCCTAAAAAAGCAAGTTTCGAACAATAATAATAGTAGCAACTACAAGGACATCCCTAGGAGGGCTTTCCCTAATTACGCTGGCAACAAAAATCAAAATCATCTCCCGGCGCCCCCAGGAAGGCTTTCCCTAGAAGCCTCACCCGCTAACAATGCCGCAGGATATTACGAGGCTGACCAAGATGATTATGCACAGCAAGAATACCCTGAAGAAGAAATTGAATCGGCTGGCGACTCCAAGATTAGCTACTTGCAAATGGTGGAGCAAGAAGAAGAAGATGACTTGGTGACTGACACTTATGCTGTTTTTACGCGGCATCAACAAAATCAACTTGACAAAGCTCAAGTTGCCGCTCTCCCTAAAAAGGAGAAGCCGCCGGTCATGATAGCCAAAAGAGGATCTCCCCTCCCTTGGCAACCCAAGAAAGCAGTGAATCCACAAGTACACCTCGTCCCTCTTCATCAACTCCCGCTATTCCTAAAGCTAATCCTCCTGTTCCAAAGACCAGTGTGCCTTTTGTAAAACCAATTAGTGAAGTTACGACTTCCAGCCTACAAAATTCTTTCGAGGCTTTTGACATTATTGACCATGCCAAGAAAACCAAGGTTTAGGTGTCCGAGGTTGAATACCTCAAAGCCAACCCCGACCAATTTGACAAGCTTTTCAAGTTTGTTAATGAAAAAATAATTTCCCCAAGTCAGGATATACCTCCTAACACTCTTATTACTCCCAAACCCAAGATGCCACAGAGTAACCTTGTATCCAATCCTCCAACTACCTCCGGATGAATTGATATGTTTTTCATCTCCCTACTTGTAAATGGTTTTAAGCTGAGTAACTATGTCATAGATTCAGGTGCATCCTACAATGTGATGCCCACCAAAGTAGCCACTCCTTTGGACCTTGAGATGACCAAAACTATCAGTCGATGTTTCTCCATGGAGAACAAACAAGTGCCATTGATCAACCAGATCAAAGATGCACAGTATGCATTCGCTGCATACCCGGAGAAGAAAATAAAAAATGACGATCCTCGTAGCTGATGTACTAGCATCCTACGGAATCCTCCTTGGGCACAATTTCTGCAAATACTTTGGAGGAGAAATAAGCATGGATATGTCTAAAGAAAGAATACCCGTAAAAGGTGTAATGCAAAAATTGGTTCTTGAAAAGGAGTCAAAATTTTCAGTTGCCCAATCAGATGATCCTAGAGCTCAAATCCTGTTTGAATCCTCAAGTGTGGAAACTTACTATCTACAAACAAATGAGGTGGGTGAATCCTCAACTCAAAATGAGTTAGAAAATGATGATATTTCCTCCACTTCAAATGAATCGTCATCAGGTGATTTTTTTATCTCTGATCGTGAATCCTCATCAGATGATGAAGCCTTGGACTTTGACATTGTTAGCCTTGGTGATCTCAACAGTGTCTGGTTACTCGAATTTGATGGTAGTTGCTCTTCGACTGGTTTTGGAGCAGGAATGGTTTTTATTTCACCAATAGGAAAGTTTTTCCCCTTCTCTTTCAAGTTACAATTTGATAACATTAATAACACTGCCGAATATGAGGCCTTGTTATTGGGAATGCAAGTTGCAATGACAGACTCAGATATCTTTGTTGTTCCCAGAGAATATAATACCAGAGCTGATTCTCTCGCAATCTCCGCCACGCTCTTGGTACCACACAAAGAATTTCAAGGTTCTACCTACACCATCGAGCTGGTTTTCTGCCCAAGCATCCTTGACAATTCAGAGAACTAGCAAATTTTCAATGATGATCATCAAATCATTTCCTTTCTAGAGAAAGCGGAGAATTTTGATGAGTTGTACTTCGAAGGTAGCGATTCTCCGCCTCGAGAATCTGTGTCAAATGTGGACCCTCTTACAGGTGAAGAATATTTGCAACTCAGAGGGAATAAGATTCCCAAAGGATTAGTATCCTTGGAGAAGATTTTTGACAAACATGATCGCCATGTTAAAAAGCAACTCTCAGATTCTGACTCATCTAATGAAGTGGAACGGATTAATTTGGGAACTGGAGCTAACCCCAAGATGGTGAACGTTGGCAAATGTTGCACGGCCGAAGAAAGAAGACAATTTTCTTAGTTACTACAAGAGTACATGGATGTCTTAGCATATTTGTATGAAGATCTAAAATCATTTCGGCCTAAAGAAGTACGACATGATATTCCCCTCAAGGCCAGAGCTTTGCCTTACAAAAAAAAGCAGAGGTAGTACAATCCCAAGATTTTTGGAATAATTTTGGCAGTCAAAAGATGCTAAATGCATGGATAATATTCCCTATCCATCATTCAACATGGATAGCTAATATCATTCCCGTCCATAAGAAGAACGGTGAAATCTGCATTTGTGTAGATTTCATAAATCTAAACTAGTTGTCACTCAAAGATAATTATCCCCTTCCAATGATGGACCAAGTCCTACAAAATGTAACTAGATCCGAGATGCTTTACATGCTGGATGAATTTTCTGGCTACAACCAAATTGAAGTTAATTCAAGCGATCAACACAAAACTACTTTCACAATTCCATGGGGGACCTTTGCATATCGCAGGATGCCTTTTGGTTTGATCAACAATGGTGCCACGTTCCAACGTGCTATGGACTCGCTTTCTGTGATGTGATGGGTAAGTTTATTGTGGTGTAGCTTGATGATCTCATGGTTTTCTCTAAGCAACGTCATGAACACTTCTACCATTTGAGGAAAATTCTTTAAAGATGCCATCAACATGGTATTTCCCTAAATCCCAAATAGTCAACTTTTGGGGTGACAAGGTAAAATTCTTGGTCATGTTGTATCTACAAAGGGAATCAAGATTGACTTGGAAAGGGTCAATGGAATTAAATATCTCACCCTGCCATCAAGCAAGAAGGTTGTCCATTCCTTCTTTGGCAAGGTAAACTTCTTAAGAAAATTTCTCCCAGACTTTACTGAAAAGATTCGTCATATTGTAAATATGATGAAGGGTAACACCACATTCCATTGGACGACAGAAGGGAAAGAAACGTTTGATGATATCAAGGAGGCCATTTCTCATGCGCTTGTGTTGGTCTGCCCCAACTACACCAAAGATTTTATCATGTACAGTTATGATTCAAAGCATACACTCTCAACAATCTTGGTGCAGGAAAATGATGAAGGCTTTGAATCTCCCATCGAATTCATGAGTTGCCCCCTGAAGAATTATGAGCTGAAATACTCTCAAATGGAGAAGCATGCTTTTGTAGTTGTCAAAGTTGTTAAGCATTTTTGGTTCTATATCCTAAGTAGCCATGTCAAGGTTCTAGTCCCAGATTCGACTATTAAGTATATCCTAACACAACAAGAATTTGGAAAAAAAAGAGGCAATTGGATTGCCAAAATTTAGGAATACAATCTAGAAATTAAACCCACTAAGTTGATACGTGGACGTGGACTTTTTCAGCTTATCGCTGAAAATAATCTAGATAAAGAAATTTTAGAGGATGAAGAAGTTTCAGATGATGAAGAGGTGGATCCAAGTACACTTCCCATGGTACTGTTTGTTAGTAACACTGACGAATGGTATTCCAACATCGCTCATTTCCTCACATATGGGGAATGACCCAACCACTTGACCCCGAAGGAAAAGAGAACCATCAAGCTAAAATCAGCAAATTGTGTCTTATGGGACAATGGATTGTACAAGCTTGCAATGGATGGGACTTTTCTCCAATGTGTTGATAATGAACAACAACAAAAACTACTGAAGTCTTATCATGACTTGGCATGTGGTGGACATTTCTCAGCACTGGTAACCGCTCACAAGATCTTGAGAGTGAAGTATTACTGGCCCACACTTTTTCAGGACACGTACTCTTGGGTGCTTAAGTGTGAATTGTGTCAACAGTTTGTTGGCTGACCCAGGTTGGCATCCTTGCCATTGAAACCTGTTGTGATTGAAGAACCTTTCCAGCAGTGGGGAATTGACTTCATAGGTGCAATTAATCCATTATCAAGTGCAGGACACATCTATTTCTTGACTGCTACTGACTCTTTCACCAAGTGGGTGGAAGTGATACCTACCAAGTGTGCTACTTCTGAAGTAGTGTGTAGTTTCTTAAAGGAAAATATTATTTCCAGGTTCAGTGTGCCGAACAAGATCGTTGCTGACAATGCTTCTACCTTCTCGTCCAACGAGATTACTGATTTCTATTTTGAGCACAACATAACTTTGTCACATTATTTTGACTATTATCTGCAAGGTAATGGTTAGTCAGAATCTAGCAATAAAAATCTGGTGACCATCATTCATAAGCTGGTAGATGAGAATCAGCATTTGTGGCACAAGGCCTTGTTCGATGCTTTGTGGGCAGACGGGATAACTTTGAAGCGAGCAATTGGCATGTCTCCTTTTCAACTCTTGTATGGGTTGAATGCCGAGATTCCTATAACCTTGGAACTACCATCCCTCAAATTGGCTAAAGTCGTCGAGGATGAGACATTTGACAACTCTGTTGATAAGCGTATTATGTATCTCTCTAAATTGGAAGAGAACCGAGTTCAAGTGGCTGACTGTATCATAGAACACTAAGACCAAGTAAAGAATCTTTTTGACAAAAAGGCCAAGTCTTGAGAATTTCAAATTGGTGACCTCGTTCTCCCGTGGGACAAACGGAGAGAACCAAAAGGTATGCACGGAAAATTTGACTCATTGTGGATAGGACCTTTCCAAATACATCAGCTACACGATGAGAATAGTTTCTTGTTAGCATATGGAAACGGAACGTCATTCGCCCTTCCTCATAGCGGACAACATCTCAAGCACTTTACATAGTAAAGTAATTGGCATTGGTATGTAAATACTTTTTATTTTTAAGTCCTTTTGAGTCTTTATGTTTTAAGTTATGTCATCGTTGTTGTTGCTTGACTCCAAGCCCAATGGATGGATAAAGGCACTTGAATTCTAGATTTCTTCTCCCTTCATTCGTTCTGAAGAATGGTTGAAGGAAGATCCCCAGCAGGAGCCAGCTGTTACCATGGAATCTAGCAGCGCTCGTTCCACGAATAAACCCGCTACGAAACTTGTATGTTTCCTTAGGTTCGTGAAGTTCAAGCACACAAAGCAAGGTAATATTCGAGCCACCTCGTAACATGTTCCAAAGCCTCAAATAGTCAGTTTGAGCATCCTTCTATGTTTTCCTCGTGAAAACCTTCAAAACAAGCTCTTTCGCGAAGTCTCATTATCAATACTTAGTGAAATTGTTAAATGTGCAATTGTGCCCAAAAAAAGCGCTCCAACTCACATCCATAAATTTGGCTAAGTGTTGAAAGTGCAGGGGCACCAAAAATCAGTGCCCTTGCACAAAGGTGATTATTTAAAAATGTAGAAGCACTAAAAAAGTGCGCCTTTACATCTTTTTCCCAGACTTAGCCAAAAATTGGTTTAGGCGCACTTTTTATGGTCTTTTGCATTTTTTGCTTATCGTGCCATCTTTTATGCCTCAATTTAATGAGTGACTTAAGTTAGGTTTTTTGGAATTTCTCAATCACTTAAAAGTGTTTGCATTCTTGGTCTCCACCTCTTTTTCTCTTTGTTGGGCATGCATCCACTTCATCCAAAAACTTGTTTTTATGTAGACCTCTTTCTTGGTCGAGCTAGGTTTCGAGTTGTTGTTCAGGTATGTCATTCTTTTCTCCTTTCCTTTCTTTCCTTCGCACTTAGTGTTTGTTTGATAAATGTTTTGTGATCTGCAAATGCGTTTTTAATAAACCCACATTTTTTCTTTCTTTCCTTTTGTCTATGGTGTTTTTTTAACACGTGGGCATTCCTTTCTTACCCTAATCGCATTTTTTTTCTTTTCTTCCCCTTTGCTAAACACACAAATGATATTCCATTGTTTGTGTTGGGCGTGGCTCTCTTGCATATACATATTTTCTTTTCTGTTGCTTTTGTTTATCTTACCCGCACTTTTTAATCTCCTGACATGATTCTTTGTCAATGCTTTGAAATGAACAACAAAAGAAACTCATGTTTTGTGAGTAATATTGCACTATACTTTTCATAAGAACCATGGCGGTGAAATGAAGATCTAATGCATTTCAATATGTGTTTTCAAGTGTTGATTTAAATCTTTTGAATGCTTCAAAATTGCAAAAGCATTGTTTTCAGAAATCATTACATTATGTTTCCAATGTTCTTCCCAAATGCTGAAGCACTCAATTTCACCGCCTTATCAATTACCAACTTCATAGTGTAAAGTTTCATGGTACTGAAATTCAGTGCCTGACATGTTGCCTCAAGTTTCTAACACTCAAGGGTGTTGTTTTTCATCGCCACTACACTAGACTTCTTGCTTCAAAGTGCAAGGGTGCTGATTTTCAGCACCCTTACACTTTTCCCAATTTTTGTTCCTAAACGTTGACAAACTTGCCAATTTCATCCCGAACCTCGCTTCTTCCACTTTGTGCATCGTTTTGCATGCCCTATCACTCGCTCCACACTTTCTCATCATCCTTGCTAGTTTCACGCATCCCCATGCTATTTTTTGAATAACATTTGCTCTGACTCCACATCTTGCAGTCTCTTTTCAAGCTCCTCAAAGTTGTTAATTGGAGATTTAGTTGCCCTCTGATGATTGCCAGAAAAACTCCATCGTCTTCAAAAGCTAAAGATAAAATCAAATATAAATATCAAGGTGTTTATCTGCCAATTGTAGTGGTCTCCAAGGTGGAATAAATAAAAGACACAGAGGTTGGCCATCAAGACTTGGTTGATTTTGTAGAGAAAACTGAGAAGAAGCCTCTTCCTAATTCTATGAGAGCAATTGTACACAGTAACCTGCATTTGATATCTATGTTCCCTACTGCTACACACAATACAAATTTGTCCTTCAAGTTGCATCCCACTACAACAGGGAGAGCAGAAGTGTGATTGATTCTTCTGGGCATGAGATTTCAAGACTCGACCTTGACTTCTTTGATATTGTGTTTAAAGTCCCACAAATGGAGAAGTACATTGATATCTTGATACAAAAAGCACAAGAAGCCTATGATGTTGATCCCAATAAAGCTAAAAACCTGATAAATAGCCAATGGTTGAAGAAGCCTAGGAAAACTATTTCCAGATGACCAAAGGGACTCCAATCAAGTGATTTCAAAGATGATGTCAAAGATATGATCACATTCTTGAGTAGAGTGAAGGGCTTGCCTGAATCATCCATTTTTCATGACTGGATGTATGAATACATCAGAATCAGAAGAAGACAAAAAGTTCGCATTGATTGGGGCAAACAAATCAATGATGAAATACATGAACAACTGATCAGCGTACCTTCTACATTAATATTCTATATGACTTCTTATCTGGTGTATGCAGTAGTTGTAATGAGGCAATTTCTAGGTCTATCCATGAAAGGAAATCGGATGCTGGTACCTATGTATAAATTTTTCTATCAACTGGAGTTGAAAGAAAGCTTCTATCATTTCAGGAGGGTTATTGATGCTTTCTTCATGCCTTTTATTTTCAATTTTGATTCGACTCTCAAGAGGAGAAGGGTATCTGATGAGGCCTATAAGGTGGTAAGTAGAGTTGGATGCATATTTCTACAATTCCCAACATTTACTTATTGGAGAGTAGGGTGCTACACTAGTTGCCCATACATGCTGCCATGATATCCTTCGGACAAGTGGGTTCTCATGGAGATGTGCAGACAACTGATTTTAGTACACAAAGAACGAAGAAATATTCACAAGCGTGGATTCAAGTTCCCACTAACAATCGGTAGATATACTATCCCGACTGTACAAAAATCCAAATCTGTTTATGCTGAGATGCAAATCATGACAATCAGGACCTACAGGTAGAGGTT
Organism: Sequoia sempervirens; assembly: GCA_007258455.2. Classification (NCBI taxonomy): domain Eukaryota; kingdom Viridiplantae; phylum Streptophyta; class Pinopsida; order Cupressales; family Cupressaceae; genus Sequoia; species Sequoia sempervirens. The sequence continues at coordinate 181,224,680 of VDFB02105785.1, read as the reverse complement.
TGATTTCTATTACTAGGATGTCAAAAGGCAATTGCAAAAGGGTCATCATCACAAGTACTGTTTTGAAGACATCTTGGCTGATTGTAGAGATGAAGAAGCCATTCGCAAAATGGATTATTGTAGGTTGACCGTATATTAGATCAAAGACCTTGATATTGCTGACCTACCAGAGGATTTTAGAGATCCTAGCGATATCATGAATGTTGTCTATGATGAACAAGATATTTCTTAGAATCCGTTGCCTGCAATTCAATGGTCTAGAAAAGAAAGTACTAGCATAAGAGAGAGATTGGCACCAATCTTATCCAACACTATAGAATGGTTACACAAGCATGGTTTTGAAATGAAAAGTTTCAAAACAGATTCGAAAAGAGAAGAATCCAAAGTAGAAGCTCGCTAATAGCAAGAACTCTGCTTGAAAAATAATTCAACGGTTGTTCCCAATTCTTCACAAAGAGGTCCCAGAATCAAGTTTATTGTTGGCAAGAAAGATACCCAGGTCATCCCAGAAGGTGAAACCACATAATCTGAACCATCTTGCTCTAAAGGAAAAAGGGTTGTTTCAGAGGAGATAGATTTTGATGAAGAAGGTATTTCCAGTGACCAATCCGTTGAAGATGAAGACTCAGTAGAAGCAAACTTTGATGTAGAAGAAGTTTCTAAAAGCGAACAAGATTCTAAAGAAGAATCTGAAGGGGATTCTGAAGGTGGACCAGAATCGGAGAGACAAGAGGGTGATCAACAGGAACCCAGGCATGATCAAGAAAGAACTATGTCTCCACCTGAGAATGTAGTTGAGGAAATTCCCAGAACGTCATCGCCTATGATTTCTAGTGTTCCTCATACTCCTCCAATTTCGAGAACTCCTCCACCTCCTGTTCCTTCATCGCCTATTCCTACAACAGACATTCCTACAGTAGAGGTATCCACTATTCCAGCAACATCGACCTTGCTTGATACTCCCTCGGTGACAAGCATTCACACGGTTGATATTTTTTCAAGTCCTCTATCATCCATTCCTAGCCTGTCTTCACCAACATATGATATCACTTCTAAAACTGAGTTCAATCAGTTTATGAATGAATCAATACGTAATTAACTCAATGTGTAGTCTACAAGAGCAATGATGACAGACACTTCTTCCATTGTCATAGTACCCATGGTAACTTGAGAAGTAACAATGACCACAGAGTTGACAATGAATCCAGAAGTTCACACCTCCTTTCTTCCCCCTTGGCTGATATCTCAAGTATCGAAGCGGAAGAAGCAAATGATTTCTCCAGAGGAGCTCGACCTTGAAGATATAGTCCCTCCAAAGGCTAAAGGGAAGAAAAAGGAAAAGGTATACTCAATGCTAAATGCTGACAAGACTGGCCACAAGTATGCAGAGATTGGCATACCACTGCATGAAGAAGATGTCAATATGGAGGACTACATAGTAACAAGAGTCTAGCTTGGCAAAGTTACCAATGAAAGTGCAAAAGAAGATGCACAAGTGACATTGGACATCTTAGCTAGAAGACTGGATAAAATGGAGCAAGCTCACAATATGTACAAACAGAGGGCAGAGCATTATGCCACTGTTATAAAGAGACTTGCAGGATCTTCAACTAATGCACAACCGCTGGAAATAGTGAGTATTGAGGACCCAACTGTCAAGAACGCTGATAAATTCACCTCCAAAGGCAGGGTGTTGTATGATTTTGTTGAGAAGATCATAGAACACAGATCTCAGATCATAATTGTTGCGGACGAGAAAACTACTCTGCTGGCCAAGCTCACCACAGAGCTTGATAAGGAGAAAAGTGTACTTTCCCACGAGCTCAGAGATATGGAAAAATGCATGATGTCATGGTCATAGATGAAGTAAGTAAAGCTCAATAAATTGGTGGTGTTATCACGAAATCTAGCAGCGCTCGTTCCACAAATAACCCCCTACAAAACTTGTATGTTTCCTAGGTTTGTGAAGTTCAAGCACACAAAAAAAGGTGATTTTTGAGCTACCTTGTAATGCGTTCCAAAGCCTCAAATAGTCAATTTGAGCATCCCCCTATGTTTTCCTTGTGAAGACCTTCAAAATGAGCTCCTTCGCGAAGTCTCACTGATCATACTTAGTTAAACTGTGAAAGATACAGTTGTGCCAAAAAAGTGCGCTCTAACTCATCCAAATTTTTGGCTAAGTATTGAAAATGCAGGGGTGCCAAAAATTAGCGCCCCTGCATAAAAGTGATTTTTCAAAAATGTGTAGAAGTGCTAAAAAAGTGTGCTCTTACACATTGTTGCCAGACTTAACCAATTTTTGGCTCAGGCACGTTTCTTCATATCTTTTACTTTTTTGCTTATCGTGCCTTCATTTATGCCACTTTTTATTGAAATTGACTTAGGTTTTTTTAACTCACTTAAGAGTAATTTTAGGTTTATTGTTTCATTATTTTTTGACTTTCTCCTCCATTCTTCCTTGCTGGGTGAACTCTCATAAAAAAACAAAACGAATTTTGAATAAATTCAGAGTTCTTCTCAAACTAGGTTTTTCACAGTTGCCATCTTGGTAAGTCATTTTTTACCTCTCTCTTTTCCATTCGTCTTTAACATTGTTTTGAGCACATTCAATGGTTTGTAAATGCATTTTTAAAAGATCAATGTGCTCGCCATTCATGCGTATTTCCTGATTTCTTCTTTTTTTTTCTTCTCCCACGCATTTGCTTTGTTTCTTTTGTTTGTGGAGTCTTGTTAAAAACGCGAGCCTGTCTTCCTCTTACCCACACGTTTTCTTGACACATCCTCACACAATAGAACTTTCATTGTTTGTTTTGGCATGACTTTCTCTTATCCACGTGTTTTCCCATTCATTCAAACTCCCACATTTTTTACATATCTTCCCACGTTGGCCTTTCAACAATGATTTGGTGCGAGCATTGAAAGAAACTCACATTTTGTGAGTAAAATTGTGTGGTTTTTAATTCAAATTTGCAATGGTGGTGAAATGAATTTTGAATGGAACTCAATACCCATTTTCAAGCATTGCCTTTGAGCATCCCCATGCTTCAAAATGGTCAAGGCATTGTTTTCAAACATCATTGCATCTTATTTCTAAAATCATGCTTCAACTGTAGAGGTGCTAAAAAAGTGTGCCATTACATCATTGACCTTCAAAGATTTGGTTAACACTAATGAAGTGTAGGAGTGCTATTTTTTAGTGCCCCTACACCAAAGTCAGCTTCCTCCAAGTGCAAGGGCGCTGATTTTTAGGGCCCTTACACTTTTCCCAATTTTTTTCCTAAACACCTCGAAACTTGCCAATTTCATTCCAAACCTCAATCCTTCCACTTTGTGCATCATTTTGCATGCCTTGTCATCCGCTCCACACTTGCTCATCATCGTTGTTTGCCTCACGCATCCCCATGCTATTTAACGACTAAGATTTGTTCTGACTCCACATCTTGCAGTCTCTTTTCGAGATCCTCAAAGTTGTTGATCAAGGATTCAGTTGCTCTCAGATGACTGCCAAAAAACCTCCATTGTCTTCGAAAGAAAAAGACAGAATGAAATATAAGTATCAAGGTGTCTATCCGCCAACTGTAGTGGTCTCCAACGTGGAAGAGATAAAAGAGATAGAGGTTGGTCATCAAGACTTGGTTGATTTTGCAGAGAAAACTGAGAAGAAGCCTCTTCTTGATTCTATGAGAGCAATTGTACACAGTAACCTACATTTGGTAGCTATGTTCCCTACTACTACACACAATGCAGAATTTTTCCTTCAAGTTGCATCCCACTACATCAGGGAGAGCAGAAGTGTGATTGATTCTTCTGGGCATGAGATTTTGAGACTCGACCCTGACTTCTTTTAGATTGTGTTTAAATTTCCTCAAATGGAGAAGTACATTGCTATCTCGATACAAAAAGCACAAGAAGTCTATGATGCTGATCCCAACAAGGCTAAAAACCTAATAAATAGCCAATGGTTGAAGAAGCCTAGGCAAATTGTTTCCAGATGGCCAAAGGGACTCCTACAAAGTGATTTCAAAGATGATTTCAAAGATATGATCACATTCTTGAGCAGAGTGAATGGCTTGCCTGAATCATCCATGTTTCATGACTGGATGTATGAATACATCAGGATCATAAGAAGACAAAAAGTGCACATTGATTGGGGTAAACAAATTAGTGATGAAATACATGAACATCTGATCAATGCACCTTCCACATTAAAATTCTATATGACTTCTTACCTGGTGTATGCAGCAGTTGTAATGAGGCAATTTCTAGGTCTATCGACAAAAGGAAATCGGATGCTGGTGCCTATGTATAAATTTTTCTATCAAATGGAGTTGAAAGAAAGCCTCCATCATTTCAAGAGGGTTACTGGTGCTTTCTTCGCACCTTTTCTTTTCAATTTTGATCAGAATCTCGAGAGGAGAAGTGTATCTAATGAGGCCTATAAGGCGGTAAGTAAAGTTGGATGCATATTTCTACAATTCCCAACATTTACTTATTTGAGAGTAGGGCGCTATACTGGCTGCCCTTACATGCTGCCACGATATCCTTCAGACAAGTGGGTTCTCATGGAGATGTGCACACAACTGATTTCAGTGCACAAAGAATGAAGAAATATTCACAAGCATGGATTCAAGTTCCCACTAACAATCGGTAGATATACTATCCCAACTATATAAAAAATCCAAATCTGTTTATGTTGAGATGCAAATCATGACAATCAGGACCTACAGGTATAGGTTTGATTTTGATTACCGGGATTTCAGAAGACAATTGCAAAAGGGTCATCATCACAAGTACCATTTTGAGGAAATCTGGGTTGATTGTAGAGATGAAGAAGCCATTCACAAAATGGATTATTGAAGGTTGACCATACTACAGATCAGAAACCTTGATATTGCTGACCTACTAGAGGATTTACAGATCCTGGCGATATCATGAATGTTGTCTATCATGAACAAGATATTTCTAAGAAGCCATTTCCTGCGATTCAATGGTCTAGGAAAGAAAGTACTAGCATCAGAGAGAGATTGGAACCAATCCTTTCCAATACTGCAGAATGGTTACACAAGCATGGTTTTGAAATGAAAAGTTTCAGAACAGATTCAGAAGGAGAAGAATCTGAAGCAGAAGCTCGCCGATAGCAAGAACTCCGCATGAAAAATAAATCAGTGGTTGTTCCCACTTCTTCATGAAGAGGTCCCAGGATCAAGTTTACTATTGGCAAGAAAGATACCTAGGCCGTCCCAGAAGGAGAAACCACGAAATCTAAACCATCTCACTCTAAAGGTAAAAAGGTTATTTTAGAGGAGATAGATTCCAATGAAGAAACTATTTCTAGTGACCAATCCGCTGAAGATGAAGACTCAACAGAAGCAAACTCCAATGCAGAAGAAGTTTTTGAAAGTGGGCAAGAGTCTGAAGAAGATTTTGAAGAAGAATCTGAAGGCGATTCCGAAGGTGAACCAGAATCGGATAGACAAGAGGGTGATCAACAGGAACCCAGGCATGATCAAGAAAGAACTATGTCTCCACCTAAGAATGTAGTTGAGAAAATTCTCAAAACGTCTTCTCCTATGATTTCCAGTGTTCCTCATACTCCTCCACCTCCTGTTCACTTATCACCTATTCCTACCACAAGAATTCATGTAGTAATGGTATCCACTATTCCTACAGCATCAACCTTGCTTGATACTCCCTCGGTGAAAAGCATTCATACAGTTGATATTTTATCAAGTCCTCTACCATCCATTCCTAGCCTATCTTCACCAACATATGATATCACTTCTAAAACCGAATTCAATCGGTTCATGAATGAATCAATACGTGATCAGTTCAATGTGTAGTCTACAAGAGCAATGATGACAAACACTTCTATTGTCATGATACCCATGGTAACTTCAGAGGTGACAATGACGATAGAGTTGATAGTGAATCCAGAAGTTCACACCTCCTTCCTTCCCCCTTGGATGATATCTCAAGTAGAATAAGTAAATGATCTCTCCAAAGGAGCTTGACCTCAAAGAGATAGTCCCTCCAAAGGCTAAAGGGAAGAAAAAAGAAAAGGTATACTCAAGGCTAAACATTAACAAGACTGGCCACAAGTATGCGGAGATTGGCATACCACTGCAAGAAGAAGGAGATGTCAATATGGAGGACTACATAGTAACAAGAGTCCAACTTGGAAAAGTTACCAATGAAAGTGAAAAAGTAGATGCGCAAGTGACATTGGACATCTTGGTTGGAAGACTGGATAAAATGGAGCAAGCTCACAATATGTACAAATGGAGGGCAGAGCATTATGCCACTATTGTAAAGAGACTTGTAGGATCTTCAACTAATGCACAACCGCTAGAAATTGTAAGTATTGAGGACCCAACTATCAAGAAAGCTGAGAATTTCACCTCCAAAGGTAGGGTGTTGTATGATTTTCTTTGAGAAGATCATAGAACACGGATCTCAAATCATAATTGCAGCGGACAAGAAAACTACTTTGTTGGCCAAGCTCACCACAGAGCTTGATAAGGAGAAAAGTGTACTTTCCCAGGAGCGCAGAGATATGGAAAAGTGCCTGCTGTCATGGTCACAGATGAAGTAGGTAAAGCTCAGTAAGTTGGTGGAAGCCAGGGTAATTCCTGATAAAGAAAAATTCATTGAGGTAAGAGAATCTTTGAAACATCGAATTCAAGTAATTCAATCTCTTATGGAGGATCTCCACCAAGTGCAGGAAGATGTCGAAGGGCATCGTGTGATTCTTGAAAAAGGTATCAAGGAGTTACTAGGACGACTTCTTGAGGAAAATCATATCTTCCTGCCAGCCATAGAAATATCTCAGATCTTCAAAGAAGCCATCATGAAGATGATTGACAGTGCAGACTTTTCAGAAGCCTCTCTGAACGTCATTTGTGATAGAAGGTTCACATTGGATAACTTGAAAACGCATCTTGACAGGTGCAAGAAGGTTCACTCATCTGCCATGCGATCGATCATGAGAATTCACACCATTGTGGATTACACCGTTGGTTCAGATCAAAAGTTTATGCAGGAGACCAGGAAGAAATACGAAGACTTTCGCGCCCAAAGCAAGGAAACATGAAGGTTCTTGATCTCCAGTGTTAGACTTTTTTGATGCTTGCCATTATGCATTTGTAAATATTTCTTTAAATTTTATATGTCCTTTTGTAAAGTGTAATTGCACTAAGTTCGAGATGTAATTTCATTAAGAAAAATTACACTTTGACTTTGGTCAAAGTTAGGTGAGATCTCCTTGAATCGCTCACCCAACTTTCCTTGATTTTCTCAATTAGTTTCCTAATTTTGCTCTTCCCTCTTTCCATATATATGAGGGATTTCCTTTGTATTATTTATCTTTTAGTATTTTGCAGCGAAGTGCTGCCATTTTTGAAAAAAATTATGAAACTTTGTGTTCATGCTTTGCGAATGAAATCTGATCAATAAAGAAGAATATTGCAAACCAGACTTTGTGTTGGATTCGATAATCTTTTGAATTGATCTCATTTGGTGGTGATTAGATTATGAAATCTGAAAGACTCTAAGCAATTCATGTAAAAATTTTGTTACATATTTTACTTGGATTTACATTTGTGTTTTGTTTAACTATTGTTGAATGATCTACAGGACGTTGTGCTTGTAATTGTTCATGCTCTTTGGATACTTTGGTTGGATGATCTACAAAAATTTTCCCTTGTAATTGTTCATGTTGTTCGAGGAATTGTTGTATTTGAGAAGACTTTGTGCTTCTAATGCAACAAATGACACATCTTTCACAAATCCACCATTGAAAAAGCTATGGAACGACTTTGTGCCTTCGTGAGCTTTCCCTTTTATTTTATTTGTTTATTGTTAATCACTTCTGGTATCTCTACGCTTTGCTTTGACAAGATAGAGGTATTGGCATTACTGCTTGTTGATCGTTTAAAGTTATTGTGAATTGAGAACTTCCAACAGTGAAGCATTGTAAACATCTTCTCTGAAAAAAGAGAGAATGATGAATGCGACACACCCCCCCCACTTCATAAGTATTGTGTACATTGTGTAATTACTTTATTTGTTTTACCATTGCTTCTGTCAGTAGTAAGAAGGGAACCTCCCCTTTTCTTAGAGGAGAGATTCATATCTCACATAGCTATGGCTGAAGTCCTAGTTGTGTAATCTATCAAAAAGTTGATTACATAATTTTCACCCAACAGGTGGAAGCCGGGATAATTCCCGATAAAGAAAATTTCATTGAGGTAAGAGAATCCTTGAAGCATCAAATTCAAGTAATTCAATCTCTTACGAAGGATCTCCACCAAGTGCAGGAAGATGTCGAAGGGCATCGTGCGATTCTTGAAAAAGGTATCAAGGAGTTACCAGGACAACTTCTTGAGGAAAATCATATCTTCCTGCCAGCCATAGAAATATCCCAAATCTTCAAAGAAGCCATCATGAAGTTGATTGATAACACAGAATTTTTAGAAGCCTCTCTAAACATCATTTGTGATATAAGGCTCACATTGGATAACCTAAAAACACATCTCAACAGGTGCAAGAAGGTTCACTCATCTGTCATGAGATTGATCATGAGAATTCACACCATTGGTCCGGATGAGAAGTTCATGTAGGAGACCAGGAAGAAATACGAAGAATTTCGCGCCCAAAGCAAGGAAACATGAAGGTTCCTGATCTCTAGTGTTAGACTTTTTTGATGCTTCCCATTATGCATCTTGTAAATATTTCCTGACATTTTATATGTCTTTTTGTAAAGTGTAATTGCACCAAGTTTGAGATGTAATTTCATTAAGAAAAATTACACTTTGACTTTGGTCAAAGTTAGGTGAGATCTCCTTGAATCGCTCACCCAACTTTCCTTGATTTTCTCAATTAGTTTTCTAATTTTTCTCTTCCCTCTTTCCATATATATGAGGGATTTCCTTTGTATTATTTATCTTTTAGTATTTTGCAACGAAGTGCTGCCCTGTTTGAAACAAATTGTGAAACTTTGTGTTCATGCTTTGCGAATGAAATCTGATCAATAAAGAAGAATATTGCAAACTAGACTTTGTGTTGGATTCGATAATCTTGTGAATTGATCTAATTTGGTGATGATTAGCTTATGAAATCTGAAAGACTCTAAGCAATTCATGTAAACTTTTTGTTACATCTTTTACTTGGATTTACATTTGTGTTTTGTTTAACTATTGTTAAATGATCTACAAGACTTTGTGCTTGTAATTGTTCGTGCTCTTTGGATACTTTGGTTGGATGATCTACAAAACTTTTTGCTTGTAATTGTTCATGTTGTTCGAGGAATTGTTGTATCTAAGAAGACTTTGTGCTTCTAATACAGCAAACGATATGTCTTTCAAAAATCTACCATTGAAAAAGCTATGGAATGACTTTGTGCCTTCATGAGCTTTCCCTTTTATTTTACTTGTTTATTGTTAATCACTTCTAGTATCTCTACGCTTTCCTTTGACAAGATAGAGGTATTGGCATTATTGATTGTTGATCGTTTTAGGTTATTGTGAATTGAGAACTTCCAACAATGAAGCATTGTAAACATCTTCTCTGAAAAAAGAGAGAAGGATGAATGTGACACACCCCCCCACTTTGTAAGTATTGTGTACATTGTGTAATTACTTTATTTGTTTTACTATCGCTTCTGTCAGCAGTAAGAAGGGTGCCTCCCCTTTCTGAGAGGAGAAATTCATATCTCACATAGTTGTGGCTGAAGTCCTAGTTGTGTAATCTATCGAAAAGTTGATTACATAATTTTCACCCAACATGTTGAAAAGGTGGAGCCTAGAAAAAAATATTCCTCTATGCGACTTGAACCTAGAACGGTGAAGAACATTGAAAATGGCCTTCATAGATCCTTCAAAAAGTATTGGAGAGAGAATAGCTACATTTTTCTTCAACCTACAAGAAATATTGGAGAAATGATGCCTAGCATTGATAAATATCAATTTTTTGGAGGTGTGAGTATCAGTTAGGGTGGCTACCCTGATTGAGGAGTCAATTTTCAGTGATGTTTAGTTAACTGAAGTTCTCTTGATTTGGGATGCCTAGGCTTGAAATATCTTCAAAATTTGTTAATTGATAGTCAACTTGGGCCCACCTTTGAGTTTAGGCATTGCAAGTTTGGGAGTTAGAATTTTTTTAAAGAATTTCATCATTTTCTGTGACAAAAATGCCTTTGTTTGACCCTAGATTCCCATTTCCAATTTGATCCTAAAGCTAAGCTGACAGATTCATCACGAAGCTAGATCAACTCTGAAGAGATGTTCTTGGGAGTTGAAAACCCCAAAAACTAAAGTTGATGCCTTGAATTCTAGGGAGCCTTTTCCCAAAAGGATTCTTTTTTATTAGACTTATTCAATTTCTTGGATGCTTTTCAATTTTTGTATTTTGACCCTCCATGCTTCAAATTGCAGCTATTGGTGATTGAAAATTCCCGCTGACTAGATGTTGAATCCATTGCGAAGCTAGAAGAATTCCAAAAAGGATAACTGCATGTGCAAGTTCTGAAAGCTGATTTATGAGGCTCAAATTCAAGGGCACCCCTGGCTTGTAGGGGTGATTTTGTACCTCTAAGAGATATTTTGCACTTTGTAACCTGTGGTGAAATGCTCCAGTTTGACCCTTATTGTCGGGAGTTTGACTGCTCTGATGTTTGTACTGATGATTTCATCATGGAGACTAATCAAATCTGAAAAGGTCTTCTTAGGAGTCATGAAGTTTAAAAGCTGCATCTAAGGTCTCCAAAAGAGGAGTGCCTTTTCCAAGAAGGGTGCATTTTTCTCAACACAAGCAATTTTCCATGTTTTTCAACTTTCCTTCACCTCCAACATTTTACACTTGATCTTCATTCATGGGAATTTGATAGGTCCCAAGAGTTGGTTGCTAGATTCATCGCGTAGCTAGAAATATTTTGAATAGATCTCTTGAAGATGATAGCTGTTGAAAATCTCATCTGGTTGACCAAAAGTCTAGGCACCTCTAGCTTGCAGGGGTACATTTGACTTTTTGATTTTCATTTCATCCTTTGTTTTATGTGCTCCCTGATAGGATTTATTCTTGGGTTCCCTTGGGCTATAGGTGTGCAATTTCCATAAAATACTGCCATTTTGGATGTTTGTTGACCTTCAGCATCTTCCGTTGACGTCGCTTGCCGATGTTTGACAAATTTGATGGATTTTCTTGATGATTCACCAGAAAGCTTATAGAATTATGAAGAAGATGATTGGTTTTGCAAGTGTTGACAACTACATTTGACCTCTCAAATTCAAGGGTGCCCCTGGCCAACAGGGGTGCAATTGGCTCTAGACTTGATCATTTTTTGATATTTTCACCTCTTCGCTCTTTGCGATCACCATGTTGCTAGGCTGAGTTGACTACATTGAAGCATTGTTGTTGCTGACGTGAGTACGTGACTACATTCACCATTTTTACTTGTACAAATACTGCAAAGTTGATTTGGGTGTTGACTACACAAGCATCTCCCTTGTAGCAAGGCGTAGCATTTCCAGACTTAGAATATTTTTCACATTTTTCACCTTTTGAAAATTCCCTCCATCGCGAAGCATCATTTTGAACATCTTTTTCCATAGAATCTTCTGTGATGAGTTTGAGGCTTAGATTTTGACACCTAGTACTGGCCAACTAGCATTGACGACCTCAGAGGTCCTAACTTTTCTCCTGAAAAAGTGAAATAGACCCACTAGAGCTAAACTAACTTTTCTTTATTTTGACTTGACCAATGTGATCGTGAAGTGAAATAAGCCAATCAAAATTATTTTTAGTCAATTTTGGAAAGATCCTATTTTTTAGGGTTTTTCTTAAAAATAGAAGCCCAAAAACCCTAATTTTCAAAAATTTCAAAATTTTCCAGTATCTTCTTGACAATAAACCCACAAAAATCTTGTGCTTCTTTTGACCTAAAACTAACTTTTGACAACAATTTTACAAGATTTAGACCATTTTAATCAAAATGCCTTATTGAAGCAAATTTTTTATTTTGGGTACAACACTCTTCTAAGTGTCCATTTAAGAAGGCTGATTTCACATCCATTTGATATACTTTGAAATCTTTGTAACATGCAAAGGCTAAAAAAATTCTTATAGCTTCAAGGCATGCAAATGGAGAAAATGTTTCTTTGAAATCAATTCCTTCCACCTGAGCATACCCCTTGCAAACCAATATTTCCTTATTCCTTACAACCTAGCCATTCTCATCTAGTTTATTTCTGAAAACCCACTTTGTACCAATAGCATTTGTATCCTTGGGTCTTGGAACACATTCCCAAGATTCATTCTTCTCAATTTGGTTCAATTCTTCCTCCATGGCTGTTATCCAAAATTTATCTTCACTCGCTTCCATGAAAGTTTTGGGTTCAATTTTAGAAAGTAGTGACATATTTTAAAATTTTGGTTGATTAGCTAGTCTCCTTGTTTGAATTTCCATATCTTTGTCTCCTAAAATAAAATCCTCGAGATGCTTTTTTTGAACAAATCGAGATGGAGTTTTTTGTGGTGCCTTAAAGGGTGTCCTAGATGGAGTTTTCATTCTTCTAGATTCATTATTCTCCATCACCATTTCTTTATCTTATTCTTTGTAATTTTATTCTTCTTGATAGTCTATCTCACTTGCCTTGATTTCATAGTATCTTTCTTCATCAATCTTTACATTTGTGCTTTCTACCACCTTTTGTAGCCCTTTTTTGTAACACTTGTATGCTTTGCTCCTCAACAAATACCCAACAAATATTCCTTCATCCAATCTAGAAACAGACTTACCAAGATTCTTTTTATCTCTTCTTATGTAGCATTTACTGCCAAACACACTCAAGTATTTCATTGTAGTGTGTCTTACCTTCCATAGATCATATGGAGTTTTATCACTATTCACTCTAAGCTGACCTCTATTCAAGATATACACTATTGTAAGCACTACTTCCTTCCAAAAGAAGTCTGGTAGCTTGGACTCATTAAGCATCGTTCTTACCATTTCCTATACTGCTCTATTTTTTCTCTCCACAACTCCATTTTGTTGTGGAGTCCTAGCCTTGGAATAGTGTCTCGTTATTCCATGTTTTTTCATAGTACTCTGTGAACTCACTTGAAGTGAATTATCCCCATTGATTATCTAGACTTTAAACATTTTATCCTAAATCTAGTTTCATTTTCTACTAGAGCTTTAAATGCCTTAAATTTTTCAAAGGCTTTTGATTTTTCTCTTAGAAAAGTTACCCATGTCATTCTAGAGAAATTGTAAATCAACAACATAAAATAATACTCACCCTGCATACTCTTGGTTCTTGTTGGTCCACATAGATTTGTGTGGACAAGATCCAATGGCTTGTATGTAGAGTATTTCTTTGTTTTAAATGTCACTCTTGTTTGCTTCCCATGCTAACATTGTTTGCAAATGGTGTTGTTGGGTTTGTAGATCTTAGGCATATCTCTAACTATATGATTCTTAATGATCTTCACCAAATTATCAAAGTTCATGTGTCCCATTCTCTTGTGCCACAACCAAATTTTATCCTCCTACCTTATAAAATATTTTTCACCTCTAATTTCACTTAGGACATAGAGATTGTTCACCACTCTACTTGCATAAGCTACCAATCTTCTGGGTTTTCTGATTTCATATCCTTCTTCATGGAAAGTTAAAGTGTGACCTTGATCACACATTTGGCTGACAGTTAGAAAATTATGCTTAAGTCCTTCGACATATAAAACATTTTTTTGTCCTTGTTTGTCCATTATCTAGATAGAGAGTCCCTATTCTTGCAATTTCAGGAAGGGAGGATTGTAGTGTCCCCTTCTCAGTAGCCACCTCAGAAATCGTTTAGCCTTTATTTATTCCTTAAAGCTAAAAGGAGAAACAAGGGAATAATAAATAAATAAATTATTTGTAAAGTTATCTCAATAAATTAATATCATAAGATAACTTTATATTTAATTAATTTAATAAAGTGACTAAAATAAAATAATAAATCATAAAGTCACTTTGAGAATAAAATAATAATATTTCTACAAGTTTCCTGGAAGTCATTGAGAAATCTTTATAAGGAGATGTGGGCTTGGCATTTGAGCATGTCTTGGATTATTCTTCTTATACCAGATTGGTAAAATCTTGAATACTTGCTTGTCCGAGGGTTTGAAGACTCTAGGATACCAGGTTCGGTTGTGAAAGATCAACCCTAGTTGGAGATTGTGGAGGAATCTATCCAAGGGTTTCTATAGGTGCTTCATTGCAACAGTTTGAATTGGTGCTATAGCTGATATATTATTGCACTTTTGAATAAGGAGATTGAATTGATGAAATGGTTGGTTTATTATTGCATTGATGAGTTACAACAACTGTTTTATTGTTGCAATTCCAGTTGAGGGGAAGTTTTTGATTATATCAAATTTAATGGTCAATGACCAAATTTGAAGCACACAAGGACTTGTTGATGTGATTTTCGTGACTGCACCAAAACAGAATAAAGTTTCCCAACGGATACTCTACCATCTCTTGAACAAAGTATTCAGCATGCTAAGATTGCGAGTGAGTTCATGCTTTCAACTCCAAGGCTCCGATAATGCAATAGAATACTCTCAGTTGGTTCATTGTGATTTTGCTGGTATCACGAGGGGACTTACACAATTGTTCGGCTGCTAATAACAGACAGCAGATTAAGGGCTTTCATGTAATTCAGATGATCCGGCAGGTAAGAGCAAATTTCCTAACACTAACCAGAAATGAACTGAATTTAAAATGAGTGTAGGGCCTAAGAAGTTTATGTTCTATCTAAGGACGGGACGTGGGATCAATCTCGACAGACTTCGACCAGACTCTGCTCCGCCTCACGTTGGACAACTTACACAAAGTCAGTGCAATCTTCAAGGGAGTGACAAGAGGTTTTCAAATTATAACTCAACATGTAAGTACCATCAGAACGATGCATACAGACACATGAATCACAATCGAAGTTAAGTTTGTAATGTTTTCCAGTTGACCACACAAGGAAAACTTACCGTCAGCAAGCCGCTAGTGGTATGGATAAAAATGAAGTTGCCTATATTAACACCACAAATCCATAGCTAACATCTACTTGCATGAAAATGAAAACTACTCTATATTTACTTCTTGATTCTACGTGAATTGGAAGGACGAAGAAGCCTCGAAAACTACTCATAACAAAGAAGAAATCACCATCAATGAAAAATTATTTTATTATGAAAGCATTCGTGACAACTTCTTACAAAGTATTCAAAGGGAAGACTTTCCTTCCTTTTCAATCTAAACTATACTATCAAACTATTCTACTTTCTATTCTATCAATTTCTCTCTATTCCTTATCTGCTATTCTAACTAGATACAAATGAGGGGGGGTGCCCCTTTTATAGTTGACTAAGTCTAGTGGATGGCTCAAATTACAATCGGCTGGATGGCCCAGATCAAGCCACCTCAGCCCTAAATAAGATTCACCCTAAAAACTGCCACAAAGAAGAGTGGGGCAATAAATGAACAATTAATGGCCACCATCTTCTAGAAGATCCCCGTTCATAGACATGTTCACACTGGCACCTGCTGCTGATTTACTATTTTTAGCCAGTTTCCAGAACGCCTTACTATAAATAGTAAGTGCTCCGATTGCCTTCAAATTTTATCGGTGGATGGCTTGAAAGATGCTGATTGCAGTGGGGTACACCAATTTTTGGAAATTTTGACTTTTACCCCTCATTTTGGGTCTCGAAGCTGGAAACGCTAATTTGACTTGCATGCATATCAAACGACCTCTGTTTGACCTTGTTTCAGTTGCACTTCACCCTGTTTGTGATTCTGATGTGCTGGGAGAGAGTTGCCGGAATGGAACTTCTAAAAATAGTAAGTCACTGAAAATTGATCATCTTGCTTTGCATGTCACACCACTGCGAAGCTCTCAAAAAACCCACAAGGAATCATCAAACATGCAAAGAAAACCCTATCATGGAAACCCTAAAAATAGCCTCTGAAGGCTGAACTCTAAAATTCATTATCTCATTTTGCATGTTATATTGTTGCGAAGGTTTCAAAAAACCCAGAAGGAAAATGCAGACATGCATTGAAGAACTTCACATATAAATCCTAAAATTTGCTCCGAAAACCAAACTGCTAAAAATAGTAAGTTGTTTGTTCTGGCTCAAAATTTTTAGACGAGCAGTTTGACATGTTTTGAATGCAGTGTGACTGTTGAAATTTCAAAAATGCCAAGAGAACACCCTAAATTGCACACTTACTAAAAATAGTAAGTTGCCAGAATTTGATGAAATTTTAGTGGAAGCCTGCTGGAAGCATACTGACATCAATGTTAATCTCAATCTTCAATTTATTCACTTCATTTGACTTTAGATTGACCAAAAAAGTATGAACCCTAATTCTTAGACTTGGCCAAAATTTTGCGTTTAAGCTCAATGACAGACACATCCCCTAAAGGCAGACAACAAAAAGAGACAGAAAGAGAGAGAGAGAGAGAGAGAGAGAGAGAGAGAGAGAGAGAGAGAGAGAAAACCAAAGCCAAAAGACCAGAATGGAGCAAAATTTAGGGGGGTCCCCATTTTGAATGGGGTGATGTGTGAAAAGGTCACAACATCTGGCATCCCCATGGGAAAGTGTTGAAAAAACACTTTAAGAATTGAACCTTGATTTATCTTCCCCAAACCATCATATAGAAAGGACACTTACTCAAAAGGGGAGAAGAATCCGATATTGGATCAGAACACTTTCATCCAAGACCTTGTGAGTGTGTGCATTCGTTCCATCTCTAAACCATCTTGACTTCTGGAATTGGTTGCAACAAGTTATATAAATATCTTAACTTCAAAAGCATCCTGGACATTGCCTCGCTGCCAGTCAAGCGTCCATAGCCCCAACGAGGTTGTTGCTACAATTCTCATGAATATTGCTCCACTGCCAGCCGGGCATCCATAGCCCCGGTGGAGTTACTTGCATATTCCCAAAATCAATATTTCATAATATTTTATTTCTATTTTCTTCTTTTCTTTTTTAGATATTTATTTTTACCACATTTTCCTTTCTTTTTGATTCTCCGCCAATTCCTAAATTGGCTGGCAGGCAATGAAGCCTCCAATGGGTTCAAGAATTGCAATGGCACTAAAGCAAGACGCAAGATTTTCACCTGCCAAGACCTTTCCCAAGAAACCAAAATGATTCAAAGTGGAGGTAGGTAAGGTATTCAAGGTCTTTAGACTCATGTGTTAAGACACAATAACGGGTTAACCTCCCGAGGTGAGTTTGATCGAAACTGGATGATGACAAGAGGAAAACAACCTTGGATTTTCAAAATTTGCACAAAGTCCAGTGGAAAGAAACCATGTTGTGAAAGTAAAACCATCATCACCCCCTTCACCATGGAAAACCCTAAAATCCTTGCCCATTCCAAACCAAAACCACTTGAGTGGACAACTCAAGGGACAAAAATGCCAAACCAAAAACCCAAAGGGCAACAAACCAAAACTAAAAACAGAACAAACTGAAAAACAAAGAAAAAGAAAACAGGAAAGAAAACCTAATCTAACTATGTTACAAAGTAGGTTCCAGGAGGGAACCCAAGCTTGGAAATGATGCCTGAGGAATTTCCCATTGACTGGCAATGGGATATCCCCTCCTGTTCGTGTCCGTAACTTAAATGCATTATCTCCCAGGATCTCAGAAGCTTGACAAGGGCCCAACCGCGATTTGTCGATCCGTATGTTCACATCTCCATGATGCTTGTCCAAACTTTCTGTTGATGTGATTTTTGTGACCGCACCAATCAACAGAACGAAGTTGTCCGAGGGCTACTCCATTCTCTCTTGATCAAAGTATTTCGTGCGCTAAGATTGCGAGAAAGTTCGCACGTTCAACTCCAAGGTTCCGAAATACTTAGAATACCCTCAATTGGTTTGATGTGAATTGTTGTTTTCATGAGGTGACTTACACAATTAATCAGGATACTTGCAGTTAACAGTAAATGGATGAGTGGAAGGGATTTGTGCAATGCAGATGATTTAGCAATAAGTACGTTTTCCTAAAACTAACAAAAGATGAATGGAAAGTAAATGAGTGTAAGGATGAGAAGGTTCTAGATTCTACTCTAAGGTGGGACGTGGGATCAATCTTAACAGCTTCAACCAAACTCTGTTCCGCCTCACATTGGACAACTTACACAAAGTAGGTGCAATCTTCAAAGGGATAGTGAGTAATTTTCAAGTCACAACCCAACATCAAGATACCGTCAAAACAACACATACCAAGACATGAGCTACAACTGAAGTTAAGTTTATGAAATAATCCAGTAGACCATGCAAGGAAAACTTGCCGTCAGCAAGTCGCTAGTGGTATGGAATGAAACGAAGTGCCTTGATCAATGCCACACATCCACAGCTACTATCTACTTGCATGAAATGAAAATGCTACTCTAAACTATTTTACGCTACTTGGATTCAAAGGGATGAAGAAACCTTGCTAGCTATCCACAATGAAGACAAATTTCACCATCAATGAAAAGATCTTCTATTATGAAAGTATTACACAACAATTTCTTACAAAAAATTTCAAAGGAAAACTTTCCTTCTCCTCCAAACTATGTTAAACTATCAAGCAAAATGTCTACTCTGCTCTACTCTCTAGTCTGATCTCCAATCTCTAGTTTTGATTGTAATTCTAATGAATTACAAATGAGGGGGACTCCCCCTTTTATAGATAGCCTAGTCCAAAGGACGGCTAGGGTTACAATCAAAAGAATGGCTAAGATTAAGCCACCTCAGCCCTAACCCTAAAAACTGCCAGAATGGGGAGTGCTACATTAAATGAATCAAAGATTCCCACTCACTCCCAAAATAGTAAAGGCAATTAATGCCCACAATCAGTCTTCTAGAAGATCATCGTCCAATAGTGTATTCCCATTCTCCTTCTCTCTGGCCGCAAACTCAATGAACCTGCCAAGTACAGCCTCAACCTCCTGAACTGAAATGGGTGGAATGCAATCAAGCTGAAACTCTAACACCGTAACTGACTGTTCATGCCACATACAATATTTTCTCCAAGCAACTAAGGAATCCTGTGTGCTCTAGATCAAGCTAGAGAAAGTAGAAGTGTTCTCAAAGTCATCCTATACGAAGATCTTAACCTCTGAAAAGAAAGGCACCAGCCTACCCCTCAAATTTTCAACAATCACCTCATCTGGATTCAACCGCCTAGCAAATATAGCTTCAAAAGTATTCTGGACTCCATCAATGATATTGGCCATAGCCTTCCATACTCTAGTTGAATCCGCATGTGCTGTGTCGAAGAAACCACGTCCCGTGATTGCTGAATAATACCATCTAGAAAAATGATACTTGTCATTCTCCTGAATGACCCCTCCATCAATCAACAACTACAAAGGAACATGTCTCAATGCCTCAAGACGTTGAATAACTTTGCTCTGATAAATAGAAGCATCACCCCAGGCCTGATCAACTGCCTCCATTCGTGCCAAAATACTAGAAGCCTGCTGAATTGCAAGAGCAAGGTCTTCCATAAACCTTTTTGTCTCAGCACAAACTCCCGTGACCCACTTGTCTGCCTCCTATGCCATCTTCCCCAACTCCAACAAGCCACTAATTGACTCTCTAGGTATTTCAGTTGGAAGTTCTATCACTGGAATCTCCTGCCCACGAGGATGAGACAACTGCTACATATATCCTATCAAGGCCCTATGCTCTCTTTTCAACTTCTTGTACTTTCCTTCCATTTTAAATAATCTATCCTTGAGGGTGTGATAGGAGTTATCACACTCCTCTACAATCTATGCACCTGTGGGGCATCCTAACTCTAGAGTTGTGACCACATAGTTTTCGGGTACTACTTCATCTCGGTCACAATCAACCTGTGGCACAGCCATGTGAAGGGTGCGAGAACCATCCACATTAGTTGATATCTTTGAAAACTTTCATGCTCTCTTCTTCTGTGGAGGTGCGCTAATCCTGTTAAAAAACTCTTCCATTTCATCTGTTGGATCAATCTCTCTGCTGGGGCTTCTTCTCATCCTATCTTTGAGCCAATCAGGGACTATATACTGTATATCAAATGGCTATTGTTCTTGTGCCTCTACTTCACGGACTTGTTCAACTTCTATATCATTCTGGTGAGGCTCATCATCCTCAAGTGGCTGAGTATCTCCTGAAACTATATCATCATCATCTTCCAAAGTCATCTCTAATTCTTGCTGAAACTGAGGGTCAGTAGCAGTCCCCTCATCATCTTGTTGATCATCTCTAGTAGGTGCGTTGACGCTCTGGCCAACTGACTCTCTCCATGGTGGCTGATTATTTTCCTATACCGCTTGCACCTGATTCAATGCATTTCTTTGATCAACAAATAAATAAACCTCCTATATGCTTGGAGAACGTGTCTCCAATGGCGTGGGTGATTCAACTGTAACTCTTGGAGGTTCCGGCTGAACAGGCTCCTGTTGAGCTGGCTCTTTCCTTCTAGGTTCTGGACCTCATGTGATTTGTTTCTTCTTGTTGGTGGTAGGTGTCCTATGATCTCCCATCAAATTGTAAGTCAATGCAATCGACCTACTCTTCAACCTACTCACACGTCTGTCAACCCATGCTCTGGTAAATGTCAAGACTGGAATGGAGAGTGTGTCCAAGTCAGCAACCTTTGGTTCTGACCAATCCGGGAGTGGAAGTGGAGTATCTCTCACTGCTTCATAATCTAGATGGACAACGTCCATGTCCTCATTTACCTGGTCTGGTACCGGAATGAATTCACACTCCTCGATCATGTTTATTGGTAACCTAGAGAACATTCTTTTCCTGACTTCAGTCTCGTCCGACGCATCAGCCCAATAATCCTCAATATTTTCCTTATGTTTAAATTCCTCTGACAGTACCCATTTGATGTTGTTATGCAGATCATAGTGTTGTCGGCTGGTGTGATATGAAAAGTGATAAAACTGAAGCTCGCTCTCTACTTCTCTAGCTACCTGTAATGGACACACTTCATCGGAATTTCCCATGACAATTGGGAATTCAACACCTCCCTTCTTCTTTTCCTTCTGAATCTTATCGTAGGCAACCAATTGCCTAGATATCTCTAACATTAAAATTTTGTTAGTTGGGTACTTAGGCAGTCTATATGGATATGACAAAAATCCTTGCAGCCTTATGTAAGAAAACATTGGAAATTGTATAAACCAGCACCCATACCTCTCAATCAATTCTTGGGCTTCTCTCGAGATCCTGTGATGCATCCACTCCTGAAGCAATCTCGTGATGTGTATGGTGAAGGTGTCATTGACACGCTTGTAATGAGTGGTACTAGTCAAGTGCAACTGCAAACAAGCCTCATGAATTTTAAACTGATGAGAACCACAGCCAACAGGCTCCTTATATGAAATTCCTCTATATTTCGTCATACGGGCCAGCATGTAAATGATGTAAGAGCCCATATAGAATGTCTTCGTTCTTCTCAGGCTCAGGAGCTACTCGTGCAAATTGTCACTGATCATTTCAGCCTAGTTGAGGTTCCTTTCCTTTTAGCATGAGGTTGATGTAATAGAACATCCATGGCTTGAAAATACAAGCTTGAGGGCAACCTCCAACTCTACTCAGCATCATGATGAGATCACAATACTCCTGCTTCAAATCATCTCATATAATTTGCTTCAGTAGCTTCGTACGAGAGGGCTTGGGGTTGCTCATCCAGTGAGTATTGATTGTTTCTATACATCTCTCGAATGCAAAAGCATACATTCGCTCAGCTCGCTCCCTCGATTTGTAGATCATGTTCCTATGCACTGGGATTCCAAAAACTTCACCAATGGCAGCAGGAGTGAAGTTGGTGAGCACTTGACCATCTGGTGACATGATTGACCTATCATCCTTCTCATAGCAGTTGGCGCAATCCATCGTCAGCTCCGGACACTGAATGGCTGGTGGGAAACTAGCAGCAGCATATAACCCACTTCGAACAATGTTGTGTGAAGTGTTCGAAGGTCGGTGATTAACAATCCCCAACATTCTGTTCTTGCAAGTCTCCAAGTTGACAGAGCCCAAATTCGTATCCGCCAGCTTGCCTAACTTCGAAGTAAACTTTCACTCCGGCAAGAAAGACTTGCTTAGCTTCTTTATAACAGCTTGACTGGATGCACCATTGTTGTCCTTGCCAGTTTTCCTGGCTTCAGCCATCTACAAAACAATAAACATCCATTAGCAAATTAACTTCAAAAAATAAATAAAACACTTTGCAGGGCTGCCAGTCAACTTCAAGAAGTTGCACTATTATTTCTCGTTTGCAAACCTCAACTTCTTCTCCAACAGACTTTGAATTATCAATCACTTAGAAAGTCTCAGCAACTTTCATCTTCAGCAACTTCAAGCCTTGATAAAATCGTCCACCTTACTTCAACAATTGAATTTTAAATTCGCACTCTAGCAACTCCAAATCAGACTTAGCAAGTTCGCACTTCTTTAACTCAGCAACTGCAGGCTTTAGTAACTTCACTCTTGTAAATTCACACTTCTTTAATAACATTCATCTTCAGCAAAATTTTGAACTCTTTCAACACTTCAGTCTTCAGCAACTCACTGCAATATCAAACTCAGAGCAAATTGAACTTTCTTTAGCTGTGAAAAAGAAGTGAATAACCCTCAGCTCTTATAGGAAAATCGATTTCTAGAAGAAGGCTAAGTTTAGCCAGTATATTAAATCTCCACTACTTCATTTCAAGAATTTGAATTTTCCCTCTCTGGTATTTTTGACACTTGTCTTTTGACGTCTGGAATCTTATTCTTCTAGAAGTTCAACTTTGACTAGCATCTTTTGCATTCACTTTCAAAAAAATTTAATTTAAACTCATCAATTTAACAATTTCCATTCGCCAGCCGAAGTTCTGTCTTGCAAATTTTAAATTTTAATCATCTCTAACGCTCTAGAAAATTCATCTGTGAAGAATTCAATCAAAATCATCTAGCCAGTTTTACTTTAAATTCATCGTCGAAGCATTTCCCTTTCAAAAACCATTTTATTCAAATTTGGCTTAGAAAATTTTAAAATTTTCCCTTAGGAAAATTCATAATTCAAGCACCGATTAAATTCCTCATGTTGAAGGCCTTGGCGAAATGCATAAGACATCGAAATCCATTCCTCATCGAAGATCATCAGTACCCAGAAGAAAATTTTCTCCAAAACACGATGAATCCATGGGTACGCAACAAATGGGTTCATTTAAATTTTAAAATTTTGAACCTTAGAAAAATATTATTCAATCAACTTTAATCCCGTTCTTCACATCTATGAACATCTTGTTGCTCTGACTCAAAAATTTTAATTCGTCCTGCAATGCCAATATCTTCTGACTCCGTCACTGGCAATTCATTCTGGCTTCAAGAAAATTCAACCACCTTCAAGGTCTAGGCGTATTTTCTCAAGGAAGAAAATATTTTGCCTTAGAAAAATTTTGAATCACTTTGAAAATTTTGCCTTAGAAAATTTTATTCAACTTCATTCGTTCGCCAGTGGTGGAAATTTTATCAACTTCACTTAGAAGATTTTCCTAAAGGCACATGTCACGAAAGATATTTAATCCCAACGCCTAGCATATTTTATTTTTCATTCACCACCTTGCATTTTGTTTTTTTATCCTCCATAGGCTTAAGAATTCCAACGCCCAACATATTATTTACCACCTCACACACCCTAGACGCACATCACACTTCATGAGGAATATTCAACACGCCTAGGCAACATTTTCCATTCGCCACCTTAATATTCCCAACGCCTCACATATTATATTCATCACCCTCATCAACTTTAGGTGCATACCACACTTGAAGGGGAATATTAAACATGCCAAGCATATTTCACTTCAACCTCAACACCTTGGGCGCATTTTGGCATGCATGAAGGATGAAACTTGTAACGCCTCCAACAAGTGACCCTTTGACTTGCTTCTTTTGTCTTCACATGGCCTCTTTTGGGCACATTTGAGCCTAGGAGGAGGATGGGCGCATATAAGAGGGTGAGAGGGATTTTAAAATTTCCAATGCCTAGCATGTGACCCTTCATCTCCCTCGTTTTTTTCTTCACATGGCCTCTTTTGGGCGCATTTAGGCATGTAACATGGACGAGATTCTTGCCTTAGAAAATTTTGCATGTCATGCTTTCAAGGTGGGCGCATTTTGCTCAGTGTGAAGGATAAACTTTGTTGACTCTTTGACTTTCTTATTGCATGGGTGTATTTGGCCATATGTGAAGGACGAGTTCCATGCCTTAGAATCTTTTTCAGCATCTTGCTTGCATGTAAGGGTGCATTTCAACATAGGAGGTGGAGGAAATTTTATACTTAGAGAAATTTTCAAACATGAGACCTTGCTTGAGGGCGTATTTTGAGGTAGCTGTAGGATGAAACTTGTGCCTTAGAAATTTTTTTATGCTTCCTCATCAAGCAGGGTGCATTTGGCCATGGGTGAAGGATGAACTCCTGACTTAGAAATTTTTTAGACACCTCAAAGCTAAGATGGGCGCATTTTCAACTTGATGGAGGATGGGCGCAAATGGAGGGTGGTGGAGGATGAAGTCTATGCCTTAGAATCTTTATCTTCGTCTTCGCCAGTTCCTCCATGCCTTACTATAAATAGTAAGTCTCTTGATTTTCACACTTCAGAGGCTCAGATCGTTTTGAAATTTTAAACACTGCATCTTCACGACCTCGTGGGCCTATTGACACTGCTATTTTGGGTTGGCTTGCTATTTTTAGCCCATTTTTGAAAGTGGTTTGCTATTTATAGTAACTGCCTACTTCTGATACCTCCACAACTCCGTTTGACTTGAAATTCGAATGATGCGCTCCTCACCACATGACCCGCCTATTGGCATCGGCGCCTGTTGCTGACTTTCTATTTTTAGCCTGTTTCCAAAATGAATTACTATAAATAGTAAGTGCTCCATTCGCCCTCAAACTTTATCAACAAATAGCTTGAAGGATGTTGATCGCAGTGGTTTACACCGGTTTTCAAAAATTCTGACTTTTTACCCCTCTTTTTGGGTCCCAAAACTGGAAACCCTAATTCATCTTGCATGCATATTAAATGATCTCCGTTTGTTCTCGTTTCTACTGCATTGTGATCAGCTCGTGATTATGAAGTGTTGGGAGGTGGCTGCCGGGATGCACCTGCTAAAAATAGTAAGTTCCTAAATGAGTGACCATCTTCGTTTGCATGTCACATCACTACAAAGCTCTCGAAAAACCCATAAGGAAAATGCAGACATGCAAAGAAAACCCTGACATGCAAACCCTAAAAATAGCCTCAGAAGACTGAACCCTAAAAGTTATCATCTCGCTTTCCATGTTATACTGTCGCGAAGGTCTCTGAAAACCCAGAAGGAATCTCCAAACATGCGTTGAAAAACTCTACATATAGGCCCTGAAATCTGCTCCGAAAGCTGAACTGCTAAAACTAGCAAGTTGTCCGTTTTAGCTCAAATTTTGCACGTGAGTAGCTTGATGTGTTTTGAATGCAGTGTGACTGTTAAAACCTCAAAAATGCTGACGGAATGCCTAGAATTACACACTTACTAAAAATAGTAAGTACCCAAAATTTGATGAAATTTCAGTGAGGGCCTACTGAAAGCATACTGACAGCAATGTTAATCTTTGTTTTCAATTTATTCACCTTGCTTGACCTCAGATTGGATGGGAAAGTACAAACCCTAATTTTCAGACTTGGCCAAATTCATGTTTAAACTCAATGGCAGAGAAATCCCTCGAAAGGCAGACACCAGAAAAGAGACGGAAAGAGAGAGAGAAAAAAACCAAAGCCAAAAGACCAGAATGGAACAAAATTTAGGGGTCCCCTTTTTAAATGGGGCGATGTGTGAAAAGGTCACAACACTTTCCAAAGCTTCATCCCTTTTCTCCTCCAAGTTCATCAACTAAGACAACCTTGTTTGAATATGGCCCTCTCTCTTATTGACTTCTCCACATTCCTCTTTTAAAGTGACTTGTTGAATCATCTTTGGGACTTGCTCCAAGGAGATCTTACTCGTGGAATTTGTGTTTTATGGATGGAAAGCCTCATGAATTCTATATGAATTGGGTAACAACAAGTCTTCGATGGATGCATTTTCTGTCTCTTGCTTTGCACCTTTTAACACAGAGTCCCCAAACATCCTTTCATTCTCATCCCCACTTGAATCATTTTCGGTCAAAACTTCGGTGGAGGCAGGCGTATCTCCTAATAAATTTTCTCCATTCGAGCTCTGCAACATGAGGACTTCTTTCTTAATGGGCTTATATGAACCCAAGTCAGTTTCCACGAACAAAACATCACTATTTTCACCACATTTTGTGATCATTAATTTGAGCCGTGCTATACTTTCAATTTTGATCTGATTTGGAACTCCACTCCAAGGCAACCACATGTGGGAGAAGTCAATCACAATGTATCCATTCAATTTCCTTGACCAGTCCCTACTCAATAGCATGCCATAACCATCAGGTATATCCACAACTAATATGTCAATGCAACTTTGAATTTTGGGATTTGCTTCCAGTTGCATATGGATGTTATTCAATAATCCTACAACTGGAACTTCAGTCTTATCCAGCTGAGTCACCTTGTTGGTCTGGAGCGGAATTATACCTAATGCCTGACATACCTTCAAAGGCATGACATTACTTGATGCACCAGAATCGATCAAACAATTATGCAATAACCTCCCAAAAATTCTAACTGGCTGGCTCATCCTTTCCCTGATAAAATACTACTGGCTTTTTCCTTTCATTTGCTGAGGCATTCTTACTTTCATCTTTTCTATTTGATTGAAATTGATTGTCTCGGACAACCTCTTTTGGATTCTTCTTCTGCTCTGTGAGAACATCAGGTTTAGCTTTCTCCTTAATCTCTGCCTTTGGCTTCTTAGAAGTGTTTGAAGAACCTTGAGCCATACCTATGAAGTTTTGAGGTTGCTGCGGAGCCTCCCAAGTGTCAAATGGCGAGTGAGGCACCTCTTCTACCACATTCGTATTTTGTGCGGGATGAGACTGTGTGATGACAGGGGGATTTCTTGGTGCACTAGTTGCTTCTTGGGACGTACTTCTCACAACAGGCGTTTCATTCAAACTTCCTAGAATGGTCTCCCTTACTTCTGAAATCTTCATTAGCTCATGTAGGGGGAGACTAACTTTCATCCTTTTAAACTCTTCTAGTACATAAGAGCCAAGTCTTTTCACGTCTTCCCTAGGAAAACTCTCCTTTTGTCCTTGCTCAACTTGATGAACAGGCTACTGAATAGCTTGTTGTCCTCCTCTGCCTTGCGTTGCATTCTGTCACCTGTACTCTGGAGAATCTCTTGGTAAACTTGGGTTATTTCTCGCATTGGGGTGCGGTGGAGTTGTAAAATTATTTGGAGGTACCGATGATGTCAGAGGTTCACGTTGTTGGTGGTAATTCCTCTGATATACTTTAGGAGCTTCACCTCTAGTAGTTTGAAAAGCTTGTACCTCCCTTCTTCCTTCTACCAAGACGTTGTTGTTGAGAGGTGGAAAAAC
This sequence comes from Sequoia sempervirens, assembly GCA_007258455.2. Taxonomy (NCBI): domain Eukaryota; kingdom Viridiplantae; phylum Streptophyta; class Pinopsida; order Cupressales; family Cupressaceae; genus Sequoia; species Sequoia sempervirens. The sequence goes on along the minus strand of VDFB02105785.1, from coordinate 181,197,105 downwards.
ATAACAATCTCTATGAAGAGGCTCTTCTGGTGATGCATATGTGGCATGAACTTCTAACGGTATTTGAAATTCTAGCATCCCCACGGGACCGTTTGCTAAAGCTGATGGATATTGGTGATTAACTAGTGGGGGTGTGTAACTTTGAAACTCAGGCGGGAAATTGCAATCTTCTATTATCAATGCCTGATCATATCTGGGTGCTGGGACTAATTCATGTCCTGTAATTGGAGGGTTTTCTGTGGTCTCCATATTCCTTGTTTCACTCTTGAGAATACCAGCCACAACTTGGAATTCATGACACTGAAGCTCAAAGTGTTGGTTCGTGTTATGTAACCTGCACCATCCTGACGAGGCAGTTTCGGCCATATAAACTCTATCTGCATGATGGTTTTTAGGAGGTGGCAGACTGTCCAAAGGTGACGGGACACCTCCATTGTTGGGTCCTGTATTCCAAGACCTTTTCTGAAATCCCTGGTTATTATTTCGATACCCATGACTATTATCATGGCCATGTCCTTGATGGGCATCCTAATGATGCAGAGGATTATTTTGATATCCTCGGTTAGCACCTTGGTGTGCCTGATAATTTCGTGGCATATTTTGCATATGATTATTTTAACTTTTGAGGTAAGTCACCTCCGTTGACAACGTCTTCACTTGTTCTATTAAATATTTTATTTCATCTTTCTCCTCTTGAGTTTTCACTGGTGGTACTGTGTTTTGGAGATAAACAGGCTGTGTAACTTGCGTTTGGGACAGAGGCATCCTAGGATGGAGAACTAACTGACTTGATGGTGCTTGCACTTGATAACTTGGCTGTGGAATTGCATTTAGGGCCGAAACTTGTTGATTCCATGTTGAGCCAATTGTTGGCACTTGATTGTTTACTGCGACTAGGCCAGTATATAGTGAGGGTCCAGTTGTATTCTATCCTAAACCTTGACTTACTTCAATAGCTTTAGCATAAGCTTGATTCATGTTTGCTGGAGTAGGGTGAGATTTCACAAACATCACAGTCAAAGGATCAAGTGCCGAATAGTAGCTTTCTCAAGCACCAACAACATAAGGAGTTCGTAACCTTGTGAGGGCCTTTTGGAACCTATTGTTGAATGCATGGATGGGCTCTTGGTCCTATCTTCTTACTTTTGCAAATTGACGATAAAGCTCCACAGGGGTGACTGGTATACCAAACTTTCCGATGAAGGCTTCCTTCATCTGCTCCCATGTTCTTATAGACCCCACTGGTAGGTGAATGAACCAAAAATGAGCCTCTTCTCCCAAAGAATGTGGAAATAGGCGGCAAGCCATGTCTGCATACCCAATCTACCTATTGCGTAGGTGATTTTCAAACATCTTCATATGGTCCTCGGCCGTGCGGTTAACATCATTGACAATGAACTTGCTACAAAAATTCTCAGGATTCTTTGGCATGTCATGGTAATCAGGAAACTCTAGTGGAGATGGGTTGGTAACCAACCACGTAGCACCGTTTGGAGCCGGTTCACCTCCTGGTTGAGCCATTGCTTGAACTAGTTGTCGCCACTGATATACAATAACTTGGGCTGGCTGTTGTTGGGGTACTATAGCTTGAATCAGTTGCTGATGTGGAATGACCATTGGTACAGTAGCTTGTACTTGTCTCAGCTGAGTAAACCTCAAAGCACTGGGTGGAGTTTTGAATAAGCTTGAAATTTCTTCTTCACTTCCTTCGCTTGACTGAACTTCTTCATTTGATGAAACTGCTTCGCTTGATTGGACTTCCTTGCTTGGTTGAGCTTCTTTCTTCTTCCTTGATCTTGTAGGGAGCTCTAACTCCACAAAATTTTTAGATGAACTGGGCGTAGACCTCAAGATTCTCTTAAGCTTGTTTGGCGAAAACGAACTGATACGATCTAGGATGTAGCTGCTTCTTCTATTGGTAGCGCACATGATTGTTCAGTCCTGAGAGAACACCATCTTGACTTGTGATAATTTTTTCCAATGGAACTTTTTGTACTTCAAACCCTTTCTACTTAAACACAATTGTATGTTGTAGCTGTTAGTGCCCTCCTTCTAGCGCCAATTCTATTGATGTGATTTTTGTGACCGCACCAACACAAAATAAAGTTTCCCAACGGATACTCTACCCTCTCTTGAATAAAGTATTCAGCATGCTAAGATTGCGAGTGAGTTCATGCTTTCAACTCCAAGGTTCCGATAATGCAATAGAATACTCTCAGTTGGTTCGTTGTGATTTCGCTGGTATCACGAGGGGACTTACACAATTGTTCGACAGCTGATAGCAGACAACAGATTAAGGGCTTTCATGTAATTCAGATGATCCGGCAGGTAAGAGCAAATTTCCTAACGCTAACTAGAAATGAACTGAATTTAAAATGAGTGTAGGGCCTAAGAAGTTTATGTTCTATCTAAGGACGGGACATGGGATCAATCTCGACAGACTTCGACCAGACTCTGCTTTGCCTCACGTTGGACAACTTACACAAAGTCGGTGCAATCTTTAAGGGAGTGACAAGAGGTTTTCAAATTATAACTCAACATGTAAGTACCATCAGAATGACACATACAAACACATGAATCACAATCGAAGTTAAGTTTGTAATGTTTTCCAGTTGACCACACAAGGCAAACTTGCCGTCAGCAAGCCGCTAGTGGTATGGATAAAAATGAAGTTGCCTCAATTAACACCACAAATCCACAGCTAACATCTACTTGCATAAAAATGAAAACTACTCTATATTTACTTCTTGATTCTACGTGAATTGGAAGGACGAAGAAGCCTCGACAACTACTCATAACAAAGAAGAAATCACCATCAATGAAAAATTCGTTTATTATGAAAGCATTCATGACAACTTCTTACAAAGTATTTGAAGGGAAGACTTTCCTTCCTTTCAATCTAAACTATACTATCAAACTATTCTACTTTCTATTCTATCAATTTCTCTCTATTCCTTCTTTGCTATTCTAACTAGATACAAATGAGGGGGGATGCCCCTTTTATAGTTGGCCAAGTCCAGTGGACGGCTCAGATTACAATCGGTTGGATGGCCCAGATCGAGCCACCTCAGCCCTAAACAAGATTCACCCTAAAAACTGCCACAAAGAAGAGTGGGGCAATAAATGAACAATTAATGGCAACCATCTTCTAGAAGATCCCCGTTCATAGACGCGTTCACATTGGCGCCTGCTGCTGATTTACTATTTTTAGCCAGTTTCCAGAACGCCTTTGTAATGTCCCCAATTTAGCCCTACACTCTTCGTTTGGATTTAGCCTATTTTCAAAAACTCATAGGCTAAAGCAGAAATGAAAATTAGGGTTTCCACTTTCAGAGGAGGTTTTGAGGTCTTGCATGCGAGAGTTTCTAACGCATGTCTGGTGAAGCTTTCTGGGTTTTTGGAGAGCTTCGCAATGAGGTAACATGCATGACAGGATATTGACTTGCATTCTCGGCTACTTTTTGGAGGCTTGCATGTTGGAGTTTTCCAATTTGGCTTCTGGATTCCTTCTGGGTTTTCAGAGAGCTTTGCGATGGTGTGACATGCAACTGAATCAGATGACTTTTCCGGACTTACTATTTTTAGTAAGTTGCAACGGCTACTCAAAATGTGGAGAAAATGAGTTTGAAACAACTTACTATTTTTAGCAGTATGCTATTTTAGTAAGTACTATTTCTGGTAGTGCTATTTTTAGCAGCAGTTCAGCAATTCAGTGCAATGGCTATTTCTGGCAGGTCAGCTTGAGCAGTGGTGTTCAGCACTTAAGGTGATTATTTTGGCAAGTTTGATATTTGATGAAAAAATAATGTTTTAAGTGAAAAATATTTGGCTAAGGCATGGAGGATGATTTGGAGAGATAAGTGATTTTTATAATGTTTATTAATTAAACATTTTGGAGGCCTTATTTGATTAATTAATATTTAAGTGAAGTATGTGCTAAGGCAAAAGGGGACACCTAGCTTGGAGACATTTGAGTTTAATTAAATATTTCACTTAAATCTTTTAGTGAAATATTTGCAAGTTATATATTTGCATTTTATTAAATTATATTTCCACATATGGGTTGGAAATGAAATGCAAATGAAATTTGGAGAAAAGGTGAAAAGTGAATTTCATTTAGGCACCCTAATTGGAGGGAAAAGAAGATTTGAATTTGGAGACAAAAAAGTTATAAATAAGAGACTTGGCCTTCAATTGGATTATCTATTGTTGCTTATTATATTGTTATGCTGCTGAAATGCTTTCAGAGCTTGCTTCGAGGAATGCATACCTCCTAGTTCTTTCTCTTGGTTTCGTGCTTGAAAGATAGCACCTAGCTGAGTTTCCAGAGACTGCTTCTCATCTAGACTAGCAGACAGAGCATCAAGGTTGAAGATTCTAGAGATTTGTCAGTTTTGCATTTGCTGGTTAGGGTTTTGCTGAAATAGAAATCTGCTCATAAGTCCATGCACGATTTTTTGGTGGTTCTAGGTATTGGCCCTATGCTTTAGTCTACCTTGGGCACCCCTTGCAAGTTTTCAGATTTTTTAGAGGTGTCTCGGATTTTATCTTGCTAGTAGAACATTTCTAGAGGTCGTACCTTCTTTGAGGTTGCATTGGAAAGCGTGTATAAATAAATCACTACTATTTGGAGGAGTTTCTTGGCTTGGTCTTGGTCGCTCAACTCCTAGCTCTCATTTGCATTCAGTCCCACATCATTCGGAGGTGTTTTGACGAAGTTATGAGCATTTTGGTGATTCTAGGGCTTGTTGGTATGAATTTTCTGATTGCTGCAATTTTATATCAGACCTGATATTTTAGTCCCTTTTGCTATATTTCATATGTTGGATAGCTTGTGCTTGTTTGGAGTTCATTTCCTAACATTTTGGAGATCATTGGTTATCTATATCTCATTGTATTTGCAGATTGTTCATAATATTGTAATGCTGAATTAGTAGTACTAATCAGCTCTTTTACTTTCTGCACTTTACATTTTGTATCCCCACTTTAGTGGA
>VDFB02105785.1:181166294-181192011 GCA_007258455.2 Sequoia sempervirens | reverse complement strand
AGTGGTCGAAGGTCGATCACTACCAATCCCTAGCATTCTGTTCTTGAAAGTTTCTAGGTTGACGGAGCCCAAATTGGTATCAGTCAACTTGCCCAACTTTGAAGTAAACTTTGACTCTGGCGTAAATGTCTTGCTCAGTTTCTTTATAACAGCTTGCCTGGATGCACCATTGTTGTCTTTGTCAGTCGCCCTTGCCTCAGCCATCTGCAAAACAATAAACATCCATGAGTAAATTAATTTAGAAAATAAATAAAATATTGTGCAGGGGCTGCCAGTCGACTTCAAGAATTTGAGAAGCTGCAATATCATTTCTCATTCGCAAACCTCAACTTCTCCTTCAACAGATTTCGAACTTCAATCACTTAGAAAGTCTCAGCAAATTCAACACTTTCAGCAACTTCAATCAGCAATTTGAACTTTTGTAAATTCGTATTTCACACTTAGCAAGTGCGCACTTCACAAGCTTCAGCAACTTCACTCTTTGAATTCACACTCCTTCAATTTCAAATCAGCAAGTTTGCACCTTTCAAACTCTCAGCAACAGAATCGAGCTTCAGCAACAACTCAAGTAAATTCGCACCTTTTCAATCAGCAAATAACTTAGCAAGTGCGCACTTTCTCAGCTCCAGCAACTCACAAATTTTAGCCTTCAACAAATTCTTCAGTCTTCAGCAAAATTACTTCAAGTCGTCCTTCTTAGCTTCAAAAAATTCAAACTTTTCAACACTTGTAGCCTTAGTAATTTTCAGCTTCACACTCAACTCAGCTTCAGCCTTAGAACAAAATCGAATTCCTTCAACTGGTGAGGAGAAATGAAAAACTTCTCAGCTCTTATAGCAAAATCGATTTCTAGAAGAGGCTAAGTTTAGCCAGTGAATTAAATTTCCACTACTTCATTTGAATTTCCCTCTCTTGCACTTTCGACACTTGTCTAAGAATCTCAACCTTCTAGAAGTTCAACTTTGACTGCCACATTTCAAATTCACTTTCGAAAATTTCAATTTAAATTCATCTTTTAATTCACCAGCCGGAGCTCTGTCACTTGAATTTGAATTTTACTTCTCTTCAGCTCTGGAGAATTCATCTGTGAAGAACTGGATTAAAATCATCTAGGCAATTCATTTCGAATTCATCGTTCGAAGCATTTTCCTTTCAAAAATTATTTTATTCAAATTTGCCTTAGAAAATTTTAAAATTTTCCTTAGGAAAATTTCACAACTTGAGCACCGATTAAATTCCTCATGCTAAAGGCCTTGGCGAAGTGCGGAAGACATGGAAATCCATCTATCATCACAAATGTCCAGTACCCAAAAGAAAATTTTCTCTGAAACGTGATGAATCCATGGGTACACAACGAACGGGTTCGTTTAAATTTTTAAATTTTAAACCTTAGAAAAATATTATTCCAGTGAACATTTCTTGTTGCTCTGACTTGAAATTTTTTTATCAATCCATCCTGCATTGTCATCATCCTCTAACGCTCACCGGAAAATTTGCTCGTGCTTTAGGAAAATTCACCACCTTGGGCCTAGGCGTATTTTCTAAGGAAGAAAATACTTGCCTTTGAAAAATTTTAAATCACCATGCATTTTGAAAATTTCGCCTTGGAAATTTTTGTTCAATCTTGCTCATCTTGCCTGTGAGAAAAAAAAAAATTATTTCATACATGTCCACTTGCCAATGGTGGAAATTTATCAACTCGACTTAGAAAATTTTCATGAAGGCGCCTAGCACATTTTATTTTTTTATTCACCACCTTGCATTTTATTTCACGCTTGAAAGATATTTTCATTTGAAACTCCAACGCCTTAGCAATATTTTATCTTTTACTCACCACCTTGGACGCATCATGTGTGAAGAGAAACAAGCTTTCAACGCCTAGCGTTAACCATTTCACCCTCAACACCTTTATCTCACTTACCACCTTGTATTTCACCTTAGGCGCAAATAGCATATGCAAGAGGATATGCCTTAAGTCTATGTCTTAGAAATTTTTATCACTTGGCATTTATCTCACCACCCTAGGCACATATTAGCATGTGTGGAGGATTAATGTTTACCACGCCCTCTTATGACCTTTCATCTCCCTCATTTTGTCTTTACATGGCCCCATTTGGGCGCATTTGAGCAAGTGTGAAGGACGAGTTTCTTCCTTTTTCTTTGACTTGTTGACCATAACTTGGGCGCATTTCTTATGTAGAGCAGGATGGAAACTTTCAACGCCTCCAACAAGTGACTCTTGGGCTTCCCGTTTTTGTCTTCACATGCTCTGTTTTGGGCGCATTTTGCTATGCTGAAGGATGAATGCCTTTGACTCCTTTGACTCACTTGCATTTTGGGTGCATTTTGCTATATGTGCGGGATGGGCGCATTTAGGGGGTGGTGGAGGATATTTGTACTTAGAATTTTTTTGCTATCAACTTTCTCAAGGTGGGCGCATTTTGGATAGGCAGGAGGATGAAACACTTTGACTTTCCTTGACTTCCTTGCCGGATGGGCGCATTTTGGACTAGGAGGTGGACGAAAGTTTATACTTAGAATTTTCTCCATGCTTCTTCATCAACTTGGGCACATTTTACCCAGTGAGCAGAATAAGCCCGTGCCTTAGAAGTTTTCTATGCTTGGCCTGAAGAAGGCGCATTTTGCTATGTGAGGTGGATGAACATCAACAATTAGCCATTTTTTTCTCGTCCCTACCAGTTTATCCATGCCCTGCTATTTATAGTAAGTCTCGATTTTTGCATCTCTGTAGCTAAGAATGATTTGAAATTTTAAACACTGCATCCTTGCAACCTCGTTAACCTGTCGACACTGCTATTTTTAGTCAGCCTTCTATTTTTAGCCCATTTCTGAAAGTGGTTTGCTATCAATAGTAGCTGCTTGCTTCTGATACCTCCATAGCTCCAATTGACTTGAAATTTGAATGATGTGCTCCTCACCACGTGACCTGCCCGCTGACATTGGCGCATGCAACTAATTTTCTATTTTTAGCCTGTTTCCAAAATGACTTACTATAAATAGTAAGTGCTCCGTTTGACCTCAAATTTTACCAGTAGATAGCCTGAAGGATGCTGATCGCGGTGGTTTACACCGGTTTTTAAAAAAATTGACTTTTTACCCCTTTTTTTGGGTCCCGAAGCTAGAAACCCTAATTTGTTCTGCATGCATACCAAATGATCTATGTTTGTTCTCGTTTATGTTGCATAGCGAACAGCTTGTGATTCTGAAGTGCTGGGAGGCAGCTGTCGGGATGCACCTGCTAAAAATAGTAAGTTCCTCACTGAGTGACCATCTTCGTTTGCATGTCACATCATCGCGAAGCTCTCGAAAAACCCATAAGGAATATGCAGACATGCAAAGAAAACCTTGACATGCAAACCCTAAAAATAGCCTCTGAAGGCTGAACTCTGAAAGTTGTCATCTCACTTTGCATGTTATACTATCGCGAAGGTCTTGAAAAACCCAGAAGGAATCTCCAGACATGCAAAGAAAAACTCTACATCTAAGTCCTGAAATCTGCTCCGAAAGCTGGACTGCTAAAAATAGTAAGTTGTCTGTTTTAGCTCAAATTTTGCACACGAGCAGCTTGATGTGTTTTGAATGCAGTGTGACTTTCGGAATTTCAAAAATGCTTATGGAATGCCCGTAATTGCGCATTTACTAAAAATAGTTAAGATATTTATTTAACTTGTTGGGACGGATTTTGGGAACTTCAATGGTCTTTTGAGCTGGAATGAACGCATACGCACACACTTGTAATCAAAAGATGAGGTGCCTTGATCCAATTTAGGATTCCTCTTCCCTTTTTAGTATATCCCCTAGTCAGTTGATGGGTTGGAAAGAATTATCCAAGGGTTCTGAGTATGGAATGGATTTTGTCTTTGAAATGTTTAGGAACATTTATTCAGGTTGGGGCTAATGTTGTGACCTTTTTCACTCATCGCCCCATTGCAAATGGGGACCCCCTAATTTTTGCTTCGTTTCGAACTTTTGGCTTGATTTTGGTTTGTTTTGTTGTTGTCTCTCTTTCTGCTGTCTATTTTTCTGGGATGTGCCCCTTTGTGAGCTTAAACGTGAAATTTGGCCAAATCCATAGAATTAGGGTTTTCAACTTTCCAGCCAATCTGTGGTCAAATAAATTGAAAATAAAGTATAACACTATTGTCAATATGCTTCTAGCAGGTTTTCACTGAAATTTCATCAAATTCTGAGTACTTACTATTTTTAGTAAGTGTGCAATTACAGGCAATCCGTCAACATTTTTGAAATTCCGACAGTCACACTGCATTCAGAACACATCAGACTGCTCGTGTGCAAAATTTGAGCTGAAATGGACCACTTTCTATTTTTAGCAGTCCAGCTTCTAGGAGAAATTTCAGGGCTTAGATGAAGAATTTCTCTTTGCATGTCTGGATATTCCTTCTGGGTTTTTCGAGACCTTCGCGATGGTATGACATGCAAAGCAAGATAACAACTTTCACAAATCAGCCTTTCGAGGCTATTTTTAGGGTTTGCATGTCAGGGTTTTCTTTGCATGTCGGCATATTCTTTATGGGTTTTCCGAGCTTCGCAATGATGTGACATGCAAATGGAGATGGTCACTCAGTAAGGAACTTACTATTTTAGCAAGTACATCCCAACAGCCGCTTCCCAGCACTTCAGAATCACGAGCTGATCGCAATGCAGCAAAAAGAGGACAAACAGAGAACATTTGATACGCATGCAGAGAAAAATTAGGGTTTCCAGCGGGACCTAAAAAGAAACGGCAAAAGGTCAGAATTTTCGAAAATCGGTGTAAACCAGATCAGCATCCTTCAAGCAATCTGCTGGTAAAATTTGAAGACAAACGGAGCACTTACTATTTATAGTAAGTCATTTTGGGAACAGACTAAAAATAGCAAGTCAGGTGCATGCGTTGATGTCAGCAGGCAGGTCATGTGGTGAAGAGCGCCTCATTCAAATTTCAAGACAAACGGAGCTCTGGAGGTACCAGAAACGAGCAGTTACTATTTATAGCAAACCACCTTTAGAAATGGGCTAAAAATAGCAGGCCAACCCGAAATAGCAGTGTCAATAGGTTGATGAAGTCGCGAAGATCCAGTGTTTAAAATTTCAAAGCAATCTGAGCCTCGGAGGTGTGAAAATCAAGAGACTTACTATTTATAGTAAGAAGCTGGCGAAGATGAAGAAAAGTGACTATGTTTGAGAAATATCCTGCTTCACCTTGAATATGTGCCCTCTTCACAGATTGATGAGAAAAAGTTCTAAGTCTGAGGCTTCATCCTGTATCAACATGAAAATGCGCCCTCAAGGATGAAGAAACACAAAAAAATTCTCTAAGTCTGAAAGATATCCTCCAACACAAGTGAAATGCGCCCACTCCAGCATGAGACAAGAGAAAAATTCTCTAAGTGTAAAGTTCATCCTGCTCCTATGGCAAAATGCGCCCAGCACAAGGTCTCGTGTTTGAAAATTTTCTAAGTATAAGAATCTCGTCCTCCTCACCCATCAAAATGTGCCCATGAAGCATAAAGTCAAAGAGGTCAAAACTTTTCATCCTGTAGGCATGGAAAAATGTGCCCACCTTGAGAGTTGATAGCAAAAAATTTTCTAAGTGTTGAATATCCGCCACCACCCGCTAAATGCGCCCATCTTGCAGCTAGGTGAAAATGCGCCCAAGAAAGTCAACAAGTCAAAGTTTTTCATCCTTCTTACATGTCAAAATGCGCCCAAATGGGGCCATATGAGGACAAAGGGCTGGAAGTCGAAGAGTCACATGAAGGCGTTGTAAATGCTTCATCCTCCACCATGCCCAAAATGCGCCCAAGAGGAGTTGACAAGAAGGAAGTCAAAGGGGTCAAAGATTTTCATCCTCCACACCTAGCAAATTGCGCCCAAGTAGGGGCATGTAAAGACAAACGTCTCCATGCAAAAGTATACATGCAAAGATGTAAGATTAGGACAAATAAAAAAAATGATTTTTGGGCAAGACTTAAGTCTACCTTGATGCGCCCAAGTTTGGATAAAGACAAGTGAGGTGCTAGGCATATTGGATTTCATCCTTCAACATGTGTGAAATGCGCCTAAGGTGAGGATGGAGAATATTGTTGGGCGTTGAAATTAAAATATCCCTCTTAGTGTGCTAAATGCGCCAAGGAAGTCTGTAAGGGTGAGGTGATGAAGAATATGCAAGGCGTTGAGAAAATTCTTCATGCCACATGAAATGCGCCTAAAATGCATGAAGTTTGAAGTAAGACAAATAAAATATGCTAGGCGTGGATGTGAAATATCCTTCTTCAAGTGTCATATGCGCCTAAGTGTCCAAGGTGTTGAGTGAAAAATAATATGTTAGGCGTGGGAATTTTAAAATGAAAATGTCCCTCATAGAGTATAAAATGCGCCCAAGGCATTTTAAAAGAAATTTCTCCAAGGCAAAGTAAATCTTCCTCACCGCAGGCAGAGTGATTGAAGGTGAATAAAAAAATTTCTAAGGAAAAATTCAAAATGCAAAGTGATTCAAAAATTTTCTAAGGCACAAAATTTTCTTCCTTAAGAAAATACGCCTGGGCTTAGAGGATGATAAAAATTTTCAGAGGCATGGATGAATTTGCCAGTGAAGAAGTCAAATGATGCTTGCTGCATAGGGTCAACGAAAATTTTCAAGTCAGAGCAACAAGATGTTCACGGAGATGAAGAACGGATTTTAAATTGATGGAGTAATATTTTCTAAGGTTCAAAATTTAAAAATTTAAATGAACCCGTTCGTTGGGTACCCGTGAGTTCGACGTGTTCTGAAGGAATTTTTATTCTGGGTAATGAAGATTATTGATGAGGAATGGATTTTAAGGTCTTCTAGAGCTTGCCAAGGATTCTGAGATAAAGATTTCAAATGGGCACCAGGTTGATGAATTTTCCTAAGGGAAATTTTAAAATTTTCTAAGGTAGGAAAGAAAATGTGTTTTCAAGATAAAATGCCTCAGCGGATGAGTTTTAAGTCAATTGCCTAGGTGAATTTGATTGAATTCTTCGTGGGACTAATCTTCCAGAGTCAGAGATGAACGAAATTGAGTATCAGAGCTCTAGTTAGTGAAATGAATTTCTCAAAGATGATACGCCCTTGAGGAAGATGGGTTGAAAATTTGGCTAAGGCATGAAGAATCATGAGGAAGGCAGAAGTCGGCTAAGGAAAAACGATGAACCCTCGGGAGTTAGAGAGTAAAATCTTGGTGAGTAAGGTAAATTCATATGATGAAGTGTTCTAATACTCTTCTCCTTGCTTGTTTTGCAGGAGGAACGTCGAGACCAAGCGGTGATGACTTAGGAGGGTGAAGTACTCCACGATTACATCTCAACCTCGAAGGAAGAAAGTTGCAAGAAAATGGCTAAGTGTTGAGACTTAGTATGACTCAGGATGGAGAAAAGAGTGGAAGTTCTGTTGTGACCTTTTCACACATCGCCCCATTCAAGATGGGGACCCCTAATTTTTGCTCCATTTTGGTCTTTTGGCTTTCGTTTTTCTCTCTCCCTCTCTGTCTCTTTTCTGAGGTCTGCTTTTGGGGGATGTATCCGTCATTGAGCTTAAACGCGAAAATTTTGGCCAAGTTTGGAAATTAGGGTTTGAGTCTTCCATGTCAATTTGAGGTCGAGTAAGGTGAATAAATTGAAAACAAAGCTTAACATTGTTGTTAGTATGCTTCCAGCAGGCTTTCAGCAGATTTCCATCGAATTCTGAGGTACTTACTATTTTTAGTAAGTGTGCAATTACAGGAAATTCGCCAGCATTTTTGAGATTCCGACAGTCACACGGCATTCAGAGCATATCAGACTACTCGTATGCAAAATTTGAGCGAAAACAGACAACTTACTATTTTTAGCAGTCCAGCTTCCGGAGCAAGTTTCAGGGTTCAGATGCAGAGTTTTTCTTTGCATGTTGGCATATTCCTTCTGGGTTTTTCGAGACCTTTGCAACAGTATAACATGCAAATCGAGACGACAACTTTCAGAATTCAGCCTTCCGAGGCTATTTTTAGGGTTTGCATGTCAGGGTTTTCTTTTGCATGTCGGATGATTCCTGGTGGGTTTTTCGAGAGCTTCGCAGTGGTGTGACATGCAAATGAAGATAATCACTCAGTAAGGAACTTACTATTTTTAGCACGTGTGTCCCGGCAGCCGCCTCCCAGCAGTTCAGAATCACGAGTTGATCGCAGTGCCACAGAAACGAAAGCAAACAGAAATCTTTTGATACGCATGCAGAGCGAATTAGGGTTTCCAGCTTCGGGACCCAAAAAGAGGTGTAAAAAGTCAGAATTTTTGAAAACTGGTGTAAACCACCGCGATCAGCATCCTTTAGGCTATCTGCTTGTAAAATTTCAAGTCAAACAGAGCACTTACTATTTATAGTAAGTCAATTTGGAAACTGGCTAAAAATAGTAAATCAACTGCATGCGTTGATGTTGATAGTAAGGTCACGTGGTGAGGAGAGCCTCATTCAAATTTAAAGTCAATTGGAGCAATGGAGCTACTAGAAACATGAGGTTACTATTTATAGTAAACTACCTTCAAAAATGGGCTAAAAATAGCAGGGTGACTAAAAATGGCAGTGTCGACAAAACAAGGAGGTCATAAGGATGCAGGGTACAAAATTTCAAGTCGTTCTGAGCTTCAGAGATGCAAATTCAGAGGACTTACTATAAATAGCAGGGCATGTAAGCTGGCGAAAACAAAAAAAGAATCTAAGTCTGGAACTTCATCCAATCGACATGGCAAAATGCGCCCAGTTAATAGGGAAGCATGGAAAATTTCAAAGTTTGAAGTTCGTCCTTCACACAGGCCAAAATGCGCCCAAGTTGGTGGAGTAGAAACAAAAAAAAAAATTCTAAGTATAAATTTCGTCCTACTACCTAGCCAAAATGCACCCAAGGAAGCTGGTGGAAGCTGAAAAATGTTCTAAGGAAAAAATTTGTCCTCCACTCCCCCCTAAATGCGCCCATCCTGTAGGTAGGTGGAAATGCGCCCAAAAGCAAGAAGGTCAAAGAGGTCAATGAGGCTTATCCTTCACCCTTGCCTAAATGCGCCCATATTTCAAGCTTCATCCACCTCACTATGTGAAATGCGCCCATGAGGCTAAGAGGTCAACAGGTCAAAGTTCTAATCCTCCATGCATGCTGAAATGCGCCCAAAGAAGGCATGTGAGGACAAAAACGTGGGAGATGAAAGGTCACTTGTTGGTGGCATTTGAAAATTTTCATTCTCCTCTACATGAGAAATGCGCCTAAAGTGAAGTGTTGAGGGTGAAATGATAAGTGCAAGGCATTGAAATTTAACATATTCTCCATGAAGGGTGATGTGCGCCTAAAGTGGTGGGTGATGGAAATAAAATATTGCTAGGCGTGGTTTTAAATCTTCTCCAAGTATGTTATGCGCCTTGAATATGAAATGAAATATAAGGTGTTGTGATGATTTTTTTTTTCCTAAGGCGTTGAAGCTACAAGTAAAAATGCCTTTCAGGTGTGAAGTAAGATGCAAAGTGGTGAGCGAGAAACAAGACATGTTAGGCGTGATATGTGCCTTCAAGGAAAATTTTCCAAGTGAAGCAAAATGAAATTTTCCTCACCACAGGCAAGGTGATTGAGGAATGAGTAAAATTTTCTAAGGGAAGATTTTTCAAAAGGAATGCTAAGTGATACAAAATTTTCTAAGGCACAAAATGTTCTCCCATAGAAAAATGCCTAAGTCTGGAGAGGTGATGAAGTTTTTCTTGAAGCACAAGCAGAGTTGCTAGAAGTGAAGTCAGTGACTGCCAGCTCCACAGGGTTGATATAAAGATATTTTCAAGTCAGAGCAACAAGAAATCTTCACAGAGGTGAAAAACGGATTTAAATTTCACAGAGGAATATTTTCTAAGGTTCAAAATTCAAGAAAATTAAATGAACCCGTTCGTTGTGCACCCATGAGTTTGACGCGTTCTGGAGGAAATTTTCTTCTGGGTATCGAAGATTGTCGGTGAGGAGTTGATTTTAAAGTCTTCCATGCTTCGCTTCGGCCTTCAGGGTGAATATTTTTGATGGGCACTAAGTTGATGAATTTTCCTAAGGGAAAATTTTAAAATTTTCTAAGGCAAGTGTGAAGAAAATGTGTTCTCAAGGTAAGATCCTCCAGACGATGAATTTGAAATGAATTGCCTAGGTGAATTTGCTTAAATCCTTCGTGAGGATAGTCTTCCAGAGCCAGAGTTGAACGAAATTGAGTATCGGAGCCCCAGGTAGTGAAATGAATTTCTCAAAGATGAAGTTTGTCTAAGGCATGAACTTGAACACGAAGTTGGCGATGAACGCTTGGAGATCAAAGCATGAAAATCCTGGTAAGTGAGTTAAGTTTACAAATCCTGGTAAGTGAGTTAAGTTTACATTATGAAGTGTTCTAATGCTTCTCTCCTTGCTTGTTTTGCAGGATGAGCGTGGAGGCCAGAGCACGATGACTTGAAGTGGAAGCACGATGAAGATGAGTTTCAATCTCGAAGGGAGAAAGTTGCAAGAAAATGGCTAAGTGTTGAGACTCAGTATAACTTAAGTGACAAAGGTGAAAACCCTCAAGTGGAAGAAGTCAAAGAACAACGCCAAGAGAGAAGATCAGGAATAGTGTGAACGCGTCTACAAATGGAATCTTCTAGAAGGAATAATGGACATTATGGCTCATTTATTACCCCACTCTCCTTTGTGGCGGTTTTTAGGGAAAATCTTGTTTAGGGCTGAGGTGGCACGATCCTAGCCATCCAGCCGATTGTAATCTAAGCCGTCCGTTGGACTTGGCAAACTATAAAAGGGGGAGTCCCCCTCATTTGTAATTCATTAGAAGTAGAGTTTAGACGTCAGACTAGAGAGTAGAGCAAAGGTACTTTAGTTGTAATATCTTAGCATAGTAGTTTAGATTGAAAAGGAAGGAAAGTCTTCCCTTTGGATACTTTGTAACAAGTTGTCATGTATGCTTTCATAATAAAAGAATTTTCATTGATGGTGAATTCTTCTTTGTTGTGAATAGTTGTTGAGGCTTCTTCGTCCTTCCAATTCACGTAGCATCTTGAAGTAGTTTAAAATAAAGTAGATTTCATTTCATGCACGTACTTAGCAATTGTGGAATGTGGTGCTTGATTTGAACAAGACTTCGTTTGTCCATACCACTAGCGGGCTCGCTGACGGTGGGTTCGCCTTGCGTGGTCAACTGGAACGTTGTGAAGCTTAACTTCGACTATGGTTTATGTGTTGGCATGCGTCGTTGTGATGGTGTCTTCATGCTAAATCGTGATCTGAACATCTTAAGTCACTCCTCTGAAGATTGCACCAGTTCCGCGGAAGCTGTCCGAAGTGAGGCAAAACGGAGCTTGGTTGAAGCTTATGAAAATTGATCACCATGTCCCACACCCTAAAGTAGACTAGAACACTCTTATCCCTACACCCTTTAAATTCAGTTCATTTCTGGTTAGAATTAGGAAACTTGTGCTCACCTGCCAAATCATTTGAATTACGTGAAAGCCCTTAGTCTACTGTCTGTTGTCAGCTGTCGAACAATTGTGTAAGTCCCCTTGACATACCAGCAATATCACATTGAGCCAATTGAGTCTGTTCGCACTTAAGGAACCTTGGAGTTGAAAGCATGATCTTACTCGCAATCTTAGCATGCTGAATACTTTGTTCAAGAGAGGATAGAGCATCCGTTGGGAGACTTTATTCTGTGTTGGTGCAGTCTCAAAAACCACATCAACAAGTTCAAGCAAGGTTGAAGAACAACATCAAGAAGAAGATCAAGAGCAGTCAAACTCCAGATTCTATCGAATTTTATTATCTGAGGAGACGATCTTAGAGACTCTTTTACCCTCCTCCAAGCAATCAACATAATTGGCTGAACGTGAACAACGGAGCAGTGTGAACGCATTTCAAAGCTGGAATCTTCTAGAAGGATGATGGACATTATGGCTCATTTATTACCCCTCCTCTTGGTGGCGGTTTTTAGGGCGAATCTTGTTTAGGGCTGAGGTGGCACAATCTGGGCCATCCAGCCGATTGTAATCTGAGCCATCCGTTGGACTTGGCCAACTATAAAAGGGGGAGTCCCCCTCATTTGTATCTCATTAGACATAGAGGTAGAAGTTAGACAGTAGAGAGTAGAGGGACAACTTACAAGTAGCTTAATATAGGTTGATAGTGTAGTTGAAGAGGAGGGAAAGTTTTCCCTTTGAAAACTTTGTAAGAAATTGTTGTGAACACTCTCTCAATAAAAGAGTTTTTCATTGATGGTGAATTTCGTCTTTGTTGTGAGTAGCTAGCAAGGTTTCTTCGTCCTTCCGATTCAAATGGTAGCGTAAAATAGTTCAAAGTAGTATAATTTTCATTCCATGCAAGTAGATGTTAGTTGTGGAATGTGGTATTCAATTTGGGCAAACTTCGTTTATCCATACCACTAGTGCGTTTGCTGATGGTGAATGTGCCTTGTGTGGTCAACTGGAAAATCGTGTACTTAACTTCGATCATGATTTGTATGTTTATATGCTTCGTTGTGATGGTATTTTCATGTTAAGTTGTGATCTGAACACCTTGAGCTACTCCTCTGAAGATTGCACCGGTTCTGTGGAGGCTATCCGAAGCGAGGCAAAGCAGAGCCTGGTTGAAGCTTGTGAGAATTGATCGCCATGTCCCACGCCTTAAAATAGATCTAGAATCTCTAAACCTTACACCATTTCAATTCAGTACTTTTTGATTAGAATAGGAAACCTGCGCTTCATAGACAAATCTTTCGAGCATTTGAATTCCTTTCTCCACTGTTGAACAATTCCTTAAGTCCCCTTGAAATACCAGCAAATCACATTGAGCCAACTGAGCCTATTCGCATTAAAAGAACCTTGGAGTTGAACGCATGAACTTTCTTGCAATCTTAGCATGCGGAATACTTTGATCAAGAGAGAATAGGGTAGCCGTTGGCGACTTTATTCTGCGTTGGTGCGGTCACGAAAAACACATCAACAGAATTGGTGCTAGAAGGAGGGCCTGCATTGAATTGTTCCAGAGGCTGGAAGAAACCAGTATGAGCTTTGGAGTTCCAAATCAGAGATATGTTAGATCTCTCTTATGTCAAAAAATTAAAAAAAAAAGTGAAAAGTTGAAAAATTCAAAAAAATCAGAAAAATGGAAAATCAAAAAAGAGATTTCTCAATGGATGGGCACATTTCGTGCTCTCAGGACAGCCTTGCAGACATTGCTCGGATTCATGAAAGATTGAATGCACAACTGTGGCCCGAGAATTTGTCCAAGTTTGCTTTGCCAGGAAGATGTCGAATTCATGAGACCTCCCAGCACGAAGAAATCGGTTGCTTAACATTCCTCTCAAGGATAGAGCTTGTTCTCCAAGGGAAAATTTTCTTTTGGGATGTCCCCAAGCCAGGAATATTGGATGTAGAACCTGATGATTATAGCCTTCCAGGAGTTGTGGATGAAGCCTTCGCAAGATTCATACTTATGATCCAAAGTCAGATGGGACTTGGCAATGATCCCTTGAAAAGTTTTTTGCTCCCTCGTTGGTGTCGGATTCACAACGCACCCCATCCAGAGTTCACTTGCACAACATGTGAAGTAGCCATCAACTTCGCCAGATGTCGCCTCAGATTACCAGTGCTACCATATGGATTCTTCAAAGACAAAGGATGGATTGAATATGCCACACAAACATTTTCAGCACCAAATGAAGATGATAACACGGAAAATAAGTTACAACAGGATGATGTGATTAAGCTTAGGGAGCAAGCAGATGAAGACTATTCCTACATCACGCTAGAACAAGAAGCTGTTGGAGCAAAGATTAAAGAAGCAGTGGGATACATCCAAGGAAGAGAAACCACCCAAGGCAACTGTCAGCATACAAAAGTGAATGAATGTACTAGATTGCGAGCTATTGAAGACCATCAAGAACCAGGAACAAAGGACTTAGCTCAAAGAAGAGATGATGTGAAAGACTTATGCAATTTCGGTACACTTCAAGAGAGAATGCTCCCTGATGGAAAGGTTCAAACATGCATGCACAAGATGGAAGAGATGATAAGCAGCTTAAGTCAAGATGATGTGTTTGATGATCAATGGGCTACCAAGATGGAGGCAGAATATGAAATGCATTTTGCGTCAACACTTGAGCCATTATTCACAGTCATGGAAGAGTTGTTTGATGAAATTGAAACAAATGAAACACTGCTCGGTGAAGATATAGAAAACGAAGAGCAATTCAGGTTGGGGCTTGATCCATTGCTAGAGATTCAAAAGGAGCCAGCGCATGAAGTAATCGAAGTTTCCGAATGCTCTTTTGAATTGATTTCCTGCCCCACTCCTCCCAGTTTGGATCATCTACACGTTTTAGATGCAAGTGGTATGGTTCACCATCAACTTCGGCCTCTTGATGAAGCAATGGGTGATGGGCAAGAATTCATACCAGCGAATGAACACCACTAGGTTGTATCTTTCCCTGCTATTGGCTACAAAGAATATCATTTTGATTATGGAGATTTAGGAAAGAAAACATGCTTATGGATTGATCATGGTCCATATGAGTTGCCTCAGTTACTAATCTTTCCTGAAGTTTTGCCTGAATTTCAGATTTGTCCGTTGAGAGAATATTGTTCTGAGTTTAAAGACAAGTTTGCAAAACTTCGTACTATGAATACTACTTTGCTGTTACTGAACATCCTGAGAAATCATGCTAGGAGTTGTATGTACTTAGGTCTTTTGATTGTTATTCGCTTAAAATTTTTGTTTTTGTTTAGATTAGTTGTCCTGCTTTCATAGTTTAGTTGTTGCTTTCAATAAAAGGGGATCCCATTTGTGAAGGGGATGTTGTGTTGTTTTCGCCATACTCCAGTACAATGTTGATGTAATGTTGGTCCATTTCTTAGATAATCATCCAGGAAGTGCTTTAGAATCCGAGGTTATTCTTTCAAGTCTTATCATTTGGTTAGGATATGTACTTGACTCGGAAGGGAATCATCTATTGTGTCTTGACACCAAGTCTCACGATTGCTATATTTTACACACATGATTAATTGCTCTAAGTCATTTTGGTTTCTTGGGAAAGGTCTTAGCAGGTGAAAATCTTGCATCTTGCTTCAGCGCCACTAAAATTCTCAAACCCATTGGAGGCTTCATTGCTTGCCAACCAATTGAGGAATTGACGGAGGAATCAAATGAAGAAAAGAAAATGTGCTTAAAAGAAATATCAAAAGAAAGAAAGAAAATGAGAAATCAAAAGAGAAATATTATGAAATATTGGTTTTGGGAACATACGAGTAACTCCACCGGGGCTATGGACGCCCGGCCGGCAGTGGAGCAATATTCGTGAGAATTGTAGCAATAACCTCGTCGGGGCTATGGACGCCTGACTGGCAGCGAGGCAATGTCCCGGATACTTTTGAAGTTAAGATATTTATTTAACTTGCTGGGACGGATTTTGGGAACTTCAATGGTCTTTTGAGCCGGAATGAACGCATACGCACACACTTGTAATCAAAAGATGAGGTGCCTTGATCCAATTTAGGATTCCTCTTCCCTTTTTAGTATATCCCCTAGTCAATTGATGGGTTGGAAAGAATTATCCAAGGGTTCTGAGTATGGAATGGATTTTGTCTTTGAAATGTTCAGGAACATTTATTCAGGTTGGGGCTAATGTTGTGACCTTTTTCACACATCGCCCCATTGCAAATGGGGACCCCCTAATTTTTGCTTCATTTCGAACTTTTGGCTTGATTTTGGTTTGTTTTGTTGTTGTCTCTCTATTTGCTGTCTATTTTTCCGGGATGTGCCCCTTTGTGAGCTTAAACGTGAAATTTGGCCAAATCCATAGAATTAGGGTTTTGAACTTTCCAGCCAATCTGTGGTCAAATAAATTGAAAATAAAGACTAACACTATTGTTAGTATGCTTCTAGCAGGATTTCACTGAAATTTCATCAAATTCCGAGTACTTACTATTTTTAGTAAGTGTGCAATTACAGGCAATCCATCAGCATTTTTGAAATTCTGACAGTCACACTGCATTCAGAACACATCAGACTGCTCATGTGCAAAATTTGAGCTGAAACGGACCACTTTCTATTTTTAGCAGTCCAGCTTCCGGGAGAAATTTTAGGGCTTAGATGAAGAATTTCTCTTTGCATGTCTGGATATTCCTTCTGGATTTTTTGAGACCTTCGCGATGGTGTGACATGCAAAGCGAGATAATGACTTTCAGAATTCAGCCTTCCGAGGCTATTTTTAGGGTTTGCATGTCAAGGTTTTCTTTGCATGTCGGCATATTCTTTATGGGTTTTCCGAGAGCTTCGCAGTGATGTGACATGCAAATGGAGATGGTCACTCAGTAAGGAACTTACTATTTTTAGCAGGTACGTCCCGGCAGTTGCTTCCGAGCACTTCAGAATCACGAGCTGATCTTTGCAGCAAAAACGAGGACAAACAGAGAACATTTGATACGCATGCAGAACAAATTAGGGTTTCCAGCTACGGGACTTGAAAAGAAGGGAAAAAGGTCAGAATTTTCGAAAACCGGTGTAAACCACCGCGATCAGCATCCTTCAGGCTATCTGCTGGTAAAATTTGAAGACAAACGGAGCACTTACTATTTATAGTAAGTCATTTTGGAAACAGGCTAAAAATAGCAAGTTAGGTGCATGCGTTGATGTCAGCAGGCAGGTCATGTGGTGAGGAGCGCCTCGTTCAAATTTCAAAACAAACGGAGCTATGGAGGTACCAGAAACGAGCAGTTACTATTTATAGCAAACCACCTTTAGAAATGGGCTAAAAATAGCAGGCCAACCCGAAATAGCAGTGTCAATAGGTCGATGAAGTCACGAAGATCCAGTGTTTAAAATTTCAAAGCAATTTTAGCCTCGGAGGTGTGAAAATCAAGAGACTTACTATTTATAGTAAGAAGCTGGCGAAGATGAAGAAAAGTGACTACGTCTGAGAAATATCTTGCTTCACCTTAAATATGCGCCCTCTTCACAGATTGATGAGAAAAAGTTCTAAGTCTAAGGCTTCATCTTGTATCAACATGAAAATGCGCCCTCAAGGATGAAGAAACACAAAAAAATTCTCTAAGTCTGAAAGATATCCTCCAGCACAGGTGAAATGCGCCCACTCCAGCATGAGACAAGAGAAAAATTCTCTAAGTGTAAAGTTCATCCTGCTCCTATGGCAAAATGCGCCCAACACAAGGTCTAGTGTTTGAAAATTTTCTAAGTATAAAAATCTCGTCCTCCTCACCCATCAAAATGCGCCCATGAAGCATAAAGTCAAAGAGGTCAACACTTTTCATCCTATAGGCATGGCAAAATGCGCCCACCTCTAGAGTTGATAGCAAAAAAATTTCTAAGTGTTGAATATCCGCCACCACCCCCTAAATGCGCCCATCTTGCAACTAGGTGAAAATGCACCCAAGAAAGTCAACAAGTCAAAGTTTTTCATCCTTCTTACATGGCAAAATGCGCCCAAATGGGGCCATATGAGGACAAAGGGCTGGAAGTCAAAGAGTCACATGAAGGCGTTGTAAATGCTTCATCCTCCACCATGCCCAAAATGCGCCCAAGAGGAGTTGACAAGAAGGAAGTCGAAGGGGTCAAAGATTTTCATCCTCCACACCTAGCAAAATGCGCCCAAGTAGGGGCATGTAAAGACAAACGTCTCCATGCAAAAGTATACATGCAAAGATGTAAGATGAGGACAAATAAAGAAAAAGATTCTTAGGCAAGACTTAAGTCTACCTTGATGCGCCCAAGTATGGATAAAGACAAGTGAGGTGCTAGGCGTATTGGATTTCATCCTTCAACATGTGTGAAATGCACCTAAGGTGAGGATGGAGAATATTGTTGGGCTTTGAAATTAAAATATCCCTCTCAGTGTGCTAAATGTGCCAAGGAAGTCTGTAAGGGTGGGGTGATGAAGAATATGCAAGGCTTTGAGAAAATTCTTCATGCCACATGAAATGTGCCTAAAATGCATGAAGTTTGAAGTAAGACAAATAAAATATGCTAGGCGCGGATGTAAAATATCCTTCTTCAAGTGTCATATGCGCCTAAGTGTCCAAGGTGTTGAGTGAAAAATAATATGTTAGGCGTGGGAATTTTAAAATGAAAATGTCCCTCATAGAATATAAAATGCGCCCAAGGTATTTTAAAAGAAATTTCTCCAAGGCAAAGTAAATCTTCCTCACCGCGGGCAGAGTGATTGAAGGTGAATAAAAAAATTTCTAAGGCAAAATTCAAAATGCAAAGTGATTCAAAAATTTTTTAAGGCACTGTAATGTCCCCATTCTTTCGCGAGCATCAAAATATTTGGATTAGCCTATTATGTCGATCCTCGTAGGCTAATGGGTCTGGATAGAGGATCACTTGAACGGGCACTTGGTCGGTTAAAGGCAGTATTGGTATCCGGAGTCGGTGACGTGGTGAATTTGCGCGTTTGGCATGTAATTGGAGCTTAAAATATTGTTCATCACCATTTATTTCACTTACTCAGGCTTCGGGACCATGTGTCTATATTTTAAGGGGGTCACTTTCTATTTTGTTGTTACTATTCATCCCTAAAGTGAAAAAAAGAAACAACTTAAGTGAATAGTGATTTTTTAATGAATAGTGTTTCAAAGTGAAGTTATAAAAGAAGAGAAAGTTCGACCCATTATGCTTGAGATTATGTTTGCTGATTGAAACTTGAAGTGTGGAGTTTGGGAGAGAAGGAAACTAGGGTTTCCCGATTTCTGCAGTGGGTAAGCCTGGATTGGGCTTGTAGTTAGGAATTTGGCATTTTGAAAGTGTGAAAGACCACCCTAAAGTGCTGGTTATTTTCTGTTGCTGCATTTTTGGAGCTATAATTTGCTGATTATAAGTTGTTGGAGGCATCTTATGGAAGGGTATTTGCTGCTAGAGTTGCCGTTCACCATTTAGAAGACGTGGTTTGCATTTTATGAAGCTTTGGAAGCTGATTTATTCACTTACAGCCAGCCGCCTTTATTTGAGGGTTTCAACTTCTTTAAATAAGAGAAACGCCTTCTCTTAGTTGCTGCTATCTTGTCAAAAGGGGGCGCCCTTGGTATTGGGAACATTTTCTTCAATCATTTGGCGGGAGAAAGTTGTAAGTTAATTTTTATGTGTATTATGGTGGCCGCGGGTACTGTAGCAAGCACTGTTCACAGTGCATTTTGGCTGCAAGTTTGTTTTTATTTGTAAATGATGTCTCTTTCGAAATGTATGAAGATATATATGATTTTTAGCACTCTTTGTGATGCAAGAAGTCTCTTAACTAGTGTTTGGAGTTACGTGGAAGTTATCCTTTATAAGTTAGTTTAATTTGAGTTCTTATTATGCATATGGTTGTAAGAAAATTATTAAAATCATTTGGCATCAAACCACAAAAACACCAAAAACAAGAAAAGCAGATTACAAACCAAAAATCAGACCTTTAACGAGCAAAAATCAAATCAGCAGTGAGTTTGGTTCATCACAAGTGGTGTTAGAGTATTAGCACAGTGGTAGCAGAGTGGATCACCGAAGCACGGCTCATCACAGTGGTATCAGAGCAAACCTTTCCAGCCACCTTGTGTTGGTTTCAAAGAAAATTCCAGATTAAATTTGGGGGTTTTGAGTCAAGTCCAGTTTGGCTCATCACAGGCACAAAATTTTCTTCCTTAAGGAAATACGCCTGGGCTTGGAGGATGATAAAAATTTTCAGAGGCATTGATGAATTTTCCAGTGAAGAAGTCAGATGATGCTTGCCGCACAGGGTCAACGAAAATTTTCAACTCAAAGCAACGGGATGTTCACGGAGATGAAGAATGGATTTTAAATTGATGGAGTAATATTTTCTAAGGTTCAAAATTTAAAAATTTAAATGAACCCGTTCGTTGGGTACCCATGAGTTCGACGCATTTTGAAGGAAATTTTCTTTTGGGTATTGAAGATTATCGATGAAGAATGGATTTTAAGGTCTTCCAAAGCTTGCCAAGGATTTTGAGATAAATATTTCAAATGGGCACCAGGTTGATGAATTTTCCTAAGGGAAATTTTAAAATTTTCTGAGGCAGGAAAGAAAATGTGTTTTCAAGATAAAATGCCTCAGCGGATGAGTTTTAAGTCAATTGCCTAGGTGAATTTGATTGAATTCTTCGTGGGACTAATCTTCCAGAGTCAGAGATGAACGAAATTGAGTATCAGAGCTCCAGTTAGTGAAATGAATTTCTCAAAGATGATACGCCTTTGAGGAAGATGGGTTGAAAATTTTGCTAAGGCATGAAGAATCATGAAGAAGGCAGAAGTCGGCTAAGGAAAAACGATGAACTCTCGGGAGTTAGAGAGTAAAATCTTGGTAAGGTAAATTCATATGATGAAGTGTTCTAATACTCTTCTCCTTGCTTGTTTTGCAGGAGGAACATCGAGACCAAGCGGCGATGACTTAGGAGGGTGAAGTAAGTACTCCACAATTACATCTCAACCTCGAAGGAAGAAAGTTGCAAGAAAATGGCTAAGTGTTGAGACTTAGTATGACTCAGGATGGAGAAAAGAGTGGAAGTTCGAGCAAGGTTGAAGAACAACATCAAGAAGAAGATCAAGAGCAGTCGAACTCCAGATTCTATCGAATTTTATTATCTGAGGAGACGATCTTAGAGACTCTTTTACCCTCCTCCAAGCGATCAACATAATTGGCTGAACGTGAACAACGGAACAGTGTGAACGCATTTCAAAGTTGGAATCTTCTAGAAGGATAATTGACATTATGGCTCATTTATTACCCCACTGCTCTTGGTGGCGGTTTTTAGGGAGAATCTTGTTTAGGGCTGAGGTGGCACAATCTGGGCCATCCGCCGATTGTAATCTGAGCCGTCTGTTGGACTTGGCCAACTATAAAAGGGGGAGTCCCCCTCATTTGTATCTCATTAGACATAGAGGTAGAAGTTAGACAATAGAGAGTAGAGGGACAACTTAGAAGTAGCTTAATATAGGTTGATAGTGTAGTTGAAGAGGAGGGAAAGTTTTCCCGTTGAAAACTTTGTAAGAAATTGTTGTGAACACTCTCTCAATAAAAGAGTTTTTCATTGATGGTGAATTTCGTCTTTGTTGTGAGTAGCTAGCAAGGTTTCTTCGTCCTTCCGATTCAAATGGTAGCATAAAATAGTTCAAAGTAGTATAATTTTCATTCCATGCAAGTAGATGTTAGTTGTGGAATGTGGTATTCAACTTGGGCAAACTTCGTTTATCCATACCACTAGTGCGTTTGCTGATGGTGAATGTGCCTTGTGTGGTCAACTGGAAAATCATGTACTTAACTTCGATCATGATTTGTATGTTTATATGTGTCGTTGTGATGGTATTTTCATGTTAAGTTGTGATCTAAACACCTTGAGCTACTCCTCTGAAGATTGCACCGGTTCTGTGGAGGCTATCCGAAGTGAGGCAAAGCAAAGCCTGGTTGAAGCTTGTGAGAATTTATCGCCATGTCCCACGCCTTAAAATAGATCTAGACTCTCTAAACCTTACACCATTTCAATTCAGTACTTTCTGATTAGAATAGGAAACCTGTGCTTCATAGACAATCTTTCGAGCATTTGAATTCCTTTCTCCACTGTTGAACAATTCCGTAAGTCCCCTTGAAATACCAGCAAATCACATTGAGCCAACTGAGCCTATTCGCGTTAAAAGAACCTTGGAGTTGAACGCATGAACTTTCTTGCAATCTTAGCATGCGGAATACTTTGATCAAGAGAGAATAGGGTAGCCGTTGGCGACTTTATTCTGCGTTGGTGCGGTCACGAAAAACACATCAACAAGTACGGAAGGCTATGGCCAATATCATTGATGGAGTCCAGAATACTTTCGAGGCCATATTTGCTAGGCGGTTGAATCCAAATGAGGTGAATGTTGATAATTTGAGGGGTAGGCTGGTGCCTTTCTTTTCAGAGTTGAAGACCTTCGTACAAGATGACTTTGAGAACACTTCTACTTTCTCCAGTTTGATTCAGAGCACGCAGGATTCCTTGGTTGGTTGTAGAAAATCTTGTACAATGCATGAACAGTCAGTTACGGTATTAGAGTTCCAGCTTGATTGCATTCCACCCATTTCAGTTCAGGAGGTTGAGGTTGTACTTAGTAGGTTCATTGAGTTTGCAGCCAGAGAGGAGGAGGGCGGGAATGCACTACTGGACGATGATCTTCTAGAAGACTAATTATGGGCATTAATTGCCTTTACTATTTTGGGAGTGAGTGGGAATCTTTGATTCATTTAATGTACCACTCCCCATTCTGGCAGTTTTTAGGGTTAGGGCTGAGGTGGCTTAATCTTAGCCATTCTTTTGATTGTAACCCTAGCTGTCCTTTGTACCGAGCTATCTATAAAACGGGGAGTCCCCCTCATTTGTAATTCATTAGAATTAGAATTAGAATCAGAGCTAGAGATTGGAGACTAGAGAGTAGAGCAGAGTAGACATCTTGCTTGATAGTTTAGCATAGTTTGGAGGAGAAGCAAAGTTTTCCTTTGAAAACTTTTGTAAGAAATTGTTGTGTAACACTTTCATAATAGAAGATATTTTCATTGATGGTGAAATTTGTCTTCATTGTGTTTAGCTAGCAAAGTTTCTTCGTCCCTTCAATTCCAAGTTGCATAAGATAGCATAAAGTAGTTTAAGAAGTAGCATTTTCATTTCATGCGAGTAGATAGTAGCTGTGGATGTGTGGCGTTGGTCAAGTCACTTTGTTTCATTCCATACCACTAGCGGCTTGCTGACGGCAAGTTTTCCTTGCATGGTCTATTGGATTATTTCACAAACTTAACTTCAGTTGTAGCTCATGTCTTGGTATGCGTCGTTTTGACGGTATCTTGATGTTGGGTTGTGACTTGAAAATTACTCGCTATCCCTTTGAAGATTGCACCTACTTTGTGTAAGTTGTCCAACATGAGGCGAAGCAAAGTTGGTTGAAGCTGTTAAGATTGATCCATACGTCCCGCTTTAGAATAGAATATAAGTTTCTTAGGCCCTACACTCATTTACTTTTAGCACATTTCTGGTTAGTTTTAGGAAAAGTACATACCTTATTGCCAAATCATACGTGCAAAATCCCCTTCAAATCATCCATCTACTGTTAACTGCAAGAATCCTGAACAATTGTGTAAGTCCCCTCGTGAAAACAGCAATTCACATCAAACCAACTGAGGGTATTCTAAGTATTTCGGAACCTTGGAGTTGAACGTGCGAACTTTCTCGCAATGTTAGCACATGGGATACTTTGATCAAGAGAGAATGGAGTAGCCTTCAGACAATTTCGTTCTGCTGATTAGTGCGGTCACGAAAATCACATCAACAGGAGGCATCAAAGGATGGAGGTCAATCAATGACCTTTCGTCAGTCACCAACGACGAGGCTGCTTATTAGCTTTGGTGGCATTTTATTTTCTATTGTGTGGTAGTGTGTTTTTTTTCAGCTTTTTAGTGTGGTGTGTGAATGCTGAAAAATGATCGTATTGGAGAGTAGATGATTGCAGAGGTCCTCTAACTGTGGTGATCCTTTGACTGTCGTGCTTCGTTAGAAGATGATCGGTCAGTGAATACATTCATTGGCAATGGTGATCATGTGCAGCTAGATCTAGACAGCAAGATCCAAATAGTAACATGCACACTGATATGATTCACTTTTCAGTGTTCCTAGTTATGTGAATAAGTGGAAATTTCACATTGTGGGGGGAATAATAACCAATGTTACATTCCCATTTCATGCCAAAATGGCTAAAGTCAAAGGCAGCTTCCAGTGGCAATGGCGGTTGTCTATGTTGTTCGAGATTGAGTAGCAGGGATCAACAATAGTGACTACAATTAAGAACATTGTGTTCTTATGGAATGTAATGTGAAACTTTTTCCAATATGGGTTTTTCATATTTGTGATATATATATGTTTATTCCTATATAACTTCCCTAATGTACAAGCATAGTGGTGAACAAAAGCACCAAAGTAAGTCAGTTCATGGATCTTGAAATGGTTTGCAGGAGGATCTAGAAAACCACACAAGGTGGACAGTTGATGAGTTCCTATCACATCAAGGTTTGTGGTAAGCCTATTTAAAACCATGGAAGGAGAGAGCCTTTCTTTTGGATCAAGGTCTTGAGTCACATATTTGGACATGCCACAAGGGTGAGCATACTGCAGAGGAGTGTGTGAATGTTTTTCTACCATGTAAACATTAGAGGGGAATGTTAGGAAAATTAATGTTTATATTATATTTGAGGTGTTAGTAATTAATATGAAAATATAGAAAGGTAATTACAATTTTAATAGTGATGTTAATAAACAAATCACTAATCTAGGTTTAGATGGTTTCTCGTATATATTGTTGAAATAAAAATATATCTCAATAGTTATTGGTTAATGTGTTATACCCGTGAATGGTATTTCAGGATATTTGTTATAACACCTCCCTATTAAATAGGAGGTTTTTTGGTTATGTAAGTGGTTATATATTAGCAATTTATTGAGTGTGGAATATTGAAGCATATTATTTGGTGTGTAAGTTTTCTATCTACCTACCCAAATTTCCAAAAGTAAGAGACACCACCCTTTGATATGAGGCACCAACCTCTCTAATATGATATCACCTTCACAATGTTGCTTCTTCATCAGATGTTGAACTTTATGATCTTCTTCATTTATTTATTCCATGATCATAAATGTACTCCTATGTTCTCTCCACTTTTATCTCTTGAAAGTTCTTATATTCCTTATTCACGTCATCATTCCATTTACTTTATTGATATATCTTCAATTTTTCTCTACAAACCTGCTTGTGTTTGTATATTATTACATTAAAAAAACTTGCATATACTTTTCTTTTCAAACTCCTTTTCAAATCTGCATATTTCTTTTTCAGATCTTCTTTTATTCATTTATTTCATTTTTTATTTCTTCATACAAGATCTGTTCTAAAATATACTAAGATTCAAATAATATTACTGTGAACAACTTACATGCTTTATCTCCAATTCTCGTTATAAATATCCCATCGGACCTTTTTATGAAATGATGCATCCCATTTTCAAAAGTACATAACCTTACTAGAACTGATCGCTGCCTTTTCATATATTTAATTGCTGCCCTTTTAACATATTTATCATTGCCTTTATTATTGTTGCTTATTAATGCTGCTCCTTAATTTTTCCTTCCTTCTTAATCATCCTTTTAAATGGAATATAATTAATCACTGCATATCATAAACTCCATCTTAATAGGTAATCGCTGCACTTGTTAATTCATTGCTACCTCCATAATCATCTTGGACAATTTCATTAAATTATATATGCTTTTACTTGGGCGACTAAGGTGGTCAGTCAGAAATATATTAATTTAAATTTAATTTCTATTTTAAATGTGGTGCCAAAAAAATGAAGGTTAGCCAGTATAAAAGATGGTTGGCCCAGCAATGAATGTTATTAACTTCATAATTGTTGCTTTCCATTAATCGATCTCATTAACTTAAAAAAATACCTTTGAACATATAATCAATTAGTGGCCTTTGGCCTATAATGGTTTCCCTCAAAATCTTTCCTTTGACATCAATGACAAACTTGGTATCAATTCTTTCAATCTCGTTCATTCATTTTTACATGAATGATAATATTCTAACAATCTCCACTAAGCACATTTGACATCAATGACAATATTTCC